>JAVJIX010000144.1:2230000-2302500 GCA_036785185.1 Paratrypauchen microcephalus | reverse complement strand
ATTAGGGATGCACCGATGTGAACATTTTAGCCGATACCGATATCCGATATTAAAGGAAACGTAACTTTTTTTTACAATTTGAGCCTTATTTCTGTAATAAAACAAGCTCCAAATAGCACAAACAAGCTCCAAATAGCACAAACTTAAGCACTTTTCAAATCATAGAAGCCCGATATCTTAGTCTACGATTGCGTTTGAAGCAAAAGTGGCCTGTAATCCGAGATTTATCCATAGTTTACAGCTTTGCGTTTCATGTTTGGGTCCCGGGAGCTGAGAGGACAGTCCGCACATGCGCACTGGCCTCCTCATCTACTCGAAACTATGGCTAAATCTCCGATTACAGGCCACTTTTGCTTCAAACGAAATCGTAGACTAAGATATCGGGCTTCTATGATTTGAAAAGTGCTAAAGTTTGTGTTCTTTGGAGACCGCAAAGTAATGCCCCGAGCACTCAAGTTAACGGATATGCTACAACATAACTTCTACGAAACTGCTCAAAATGACACCAAACTGCTATGGGTGAGTAAAACTACTTGTTTTATTGCCGAAAGAAGGCTCAGATTGTAAAAAAACGTTACTTTTCCTTTAATGTTGCTGTTATCGGCCGATATCGATATTAGCCGATACCGATGTTTATTTATTTTTAACATTTTATACAGATTGAAAATCGTGCAAAATGAATTTTTGAATGTTCTTTTATTTTCAAAACGTGTTTTGACTCCTGATTTTTTTTTCTAATCTCATTTTTTTTTAAATAGTGTAACATTTTTTTATAGTGTAACATTGTGTTCTGCGTCCTGATTGGCTAAAGGACCTTTGCCCATTGATGTTATAGATGGGGGATGCGGGGGGGGGACTGGAACTAGACCAGGACCAGACCGGGATTTGACTTTTAAAATACATTTATTATTATATTAAAATGTTAGCACTCCAACATGATCAAGCCACAGACACCAAACAAAAGGAAACCCCTCCTAAAAGTCCAGTACTAGCTGCCCCTCCCTCAGCTCACACAGGGCTGACCCCACTGTCCACATGGCTTCAAAGTCCTCCAGCTCTCCCACCAGTGAGCTGTAGCTGTGCTCCAGTCTGAGCGAGCCTTCACCAGACGCCTCAGCAGAAGCTCAGGGTCTGTACAACCTGTCCCAGCTCTCCATTTCCTTCTTGTGAGCCAAATGCTCAGCTTGACCAGACCGGGATTAGACCAGGACTAAACGCGGACTAAACCAGGTTTAGACCAGGTCTAAACAAGGTCTAGACCTGGACTAAACCTGGACTGGACCAGGTCTAGGCCAGGATTAAACCACGGCGTGCGGCTCTTTGCCTGGTTTCGTGCGGCTCTTGCGTTCGTTCATGTCGAGGTTTGATGTGCTCGGACTGCGTGCCTCCTCCTCAGGACCATGGACGCCGTCCTGAGGAGGCGGCACGGGTCTGGTGCTCGCAGCCCCGGGTGGGACGCGCCGTCTCACGCCGGTCATGCTGCGCTATCACAGATTTTAACTATTAGTACATTTTGTTGAAAATCTACGAAAGTTTGAGTGTTTAAACGAGAGAGAAATGTGAGAAAACATTAATTCGAGGGATTACTGTACTGACAAATATCGGTCATTAATATCGGCCCACGTTCAGGCCGATAACGATATGTTAAACTTTGGCAATATTGGCCGATACCGATGTTAATGTCGATATATCGTGCATCCCTATAAGATATGCAAATATCTTTCAAAATTTGCTGTGTGTCTGTCTCCTCTCACAACTGCAAAGAAAATCAGCTGTATGAACAATTATAATGCAATGTTCCAAATTTCATATTGTCTGAAATGACAGAGGAATTGCATTTCTATCTCAGTCTGAGCTTCCAGTGTGGCCAGCTCAAGCCATTGGGATATAATACTCCCTACAACGGAATCATAGACTCACAGTCAAACTTTATTGACCCACAAGGGAATTTATTTAGACACAGTAGCTCAGACATCACAATATATTATAATAACAAAGAGTAAAATGGTAATAATAAAGTCAAAATAATTAGCAAAAACAGCAAGACACTGGATTCAACTAAAGCATAATTAAGTAATAATAAAATATAGAAATATATCAAATACATCTCAGTTTCAAGAATCATATGGGATGTTCTGTTGATTTACTCAAACTTTGTAATGAATTAATAAATAATTTGCATCCCTAGTGCTGATTGTGAAGAACAGATAGAGATGTGTATCAAAGTATTTGATACTTCGATGTGAAGATGTCACAATTCGATATGCATATGTCCCACCATGGGCGCTGTTTAGTCACCATGGACCCAGGATTTATTAAATTACCAGTGTTTGTTTTGGGGTTTTTTTGTTTTTAGCTCAAAAATACCTAGACAAACAGGCATTCTGACTGTGAGGGGAGTCGCCTCTCCACAGATCTGACCTGTAACTTGGTCTGCTTTGGTCTCCATGAAGATAGAAAGGTTTAAAGCCATACTGTGAAACAGACAAAGCAGTAACATCTCCATGAAGAAAAACATTTGATGGACCCTCCAGCAGAAAAGTTGCACGTTGCACCTTTAAAGCCCCAGTGTGTAGGATTCGTGGCGCATAGGTGGTTGGTGCTATTGCACTTTCTGTTTTAGCTACGGCAGACCTTGAGGGTCACCCGGGCGCGCCGTAACGCGGACAGCTCTCGTACCCGTGCACGAGCCGCGCGCCGCTACTGTATAAATAAAACGCAGTCCCTTTTTTTTTTTCTTTCCTCATGAAAACACACATTCCCGATCATGTACCATGACACTCTACACATCAAATGAAACCTTACAGTCTCCTCTTTTTGACTATGCAATTCATTTCCCTGCCCAACAATCACTCCCCGAGCACATGGGGCTTTTATACGGAAAAGCACAAAACGAGGTTAGCTTACCTTAGAATGCTGCACAGGTTGCACAGGTCAAACTCTGTATTTCACCATAAACTTGCTCTCAATTTGTCCGTAAGGATCCAGCGAATAAAATCCAGTAAAACAATTTAGTCCAAAACACGTGTTAGATCCATTACGACGTCTGATCCGGCAGCATGCTTGTGTTGTTTACCCAAAACCACGAGCCTTGCCGAAGGCGAAGGTGGATCCCAAATGTCCTTCTGCGGCTCTCGTATTCAAAATGGCTGCCTCTGCATGGGGAAGATCCCCCTTTTATGTGACTATATCTAAGTCCAAAAGAATACTTTGATTTCATGATGAAGTGCAAAGGCTTGGAAAACAATGTATTTTTGAATGGGTATCTTCAATTTCAGTAATTAACGGGTAAAAATCTTACACACTGTCCCTTTAACAAGGATTAGTGGAGTTAAATAGAGCTTTACTGTATATTCTCATTGCATTTGTATTTTATCTGTATTGTGTAGCTCTTTGGAAACATTTTTGTTTATGAAATATGCTGTAGTCAGCCAAGTCAGTTCTTTCTGGTCAGACGTTAAAACAGACGTCAGATTAAAGTTTAAATTGAGTAACAGCTTCAGCTTCAGAGAGAGCAGTGCCTACATTTAGCGTTACACCCCCGGTAATGTTGATGGCAACTGTTGAAACTCAAACCCTTAAACAAGACCATGAACGCTCATATGATCACAAGCTCCCAAAAATGTGCTCTTTAAATCAATTTTGCATTTTTTTCCTCGAGTTTTGAGACCATCTTAAAACTGTATTGTGTATTGTGTCTCCATGGTAACTGCTGAGCATTCTGCCAACAGATACACATGTAGAACACCCCCTACATGTACAGTATTTTTTCAAGTATTGCAATTGCATTAAGATTCCCAAAAGTTAATTCCTAGTTGTAGAGAGCTGGGGGTGTTTTTGTTGAATTCTTGGATGCACTGGATTCCACCTCCCGATCAGCGAATGCCATTTTTGTTGCTGGCATTAAATCGGACAGAAAAAGCTCTCGTCCTTGGTGCATATTTATACTTGCGAGATGTGCCCAGATCAAAGCTAACGCAGGCAGGCTAATGCTGCATATGGCCTTCAGGAATGCAAGTTATTTCGTAATAGAAAATCTGGGTAAATATATCAAAGTTTTTAGTTTTATTTTCTTAATCACCAACAACTTTGAGCTTTAACTTTGTGGAACTCTCATCAACTGCAAAAGCATTAAGCTCTGCCCGATCCAGGTTTTTCACTTCAGATACCTATTTCAATATAATATCTGCCAATATCAACCGATACAAGAGACTGAAACTGGCATTTATTTCCTTAAAGGTGCACTATGTAACTTATTGATTTGGGGTCAGTCACCTGCTTGTTTCTATGGATACGCCATTGCTCTGCCTGGAATGTTCCACAGTGTGACATTAAACAGCTCTACCTTACAATTATTCAATTACAAGTGGTTTTATAGCCCAAAAAGACCTAGAATACCTATATAAAAACAGGTATAGATAATACTCCCTGAAACTGTATATAGCTGTGATTTGATATTTGATATTTTATTTTATATTTTTCTATTTTATTCTGATTTGCACATATAACTCTTTTTTTTTTGCTATTCCATCTATTCTTTGTTACCTTCTGTTATATATTATATTTAGGGCTGTCAGTTTAACGCGTTAATTAGATTAATTAATTACACTGCAAATTAACGCGTTATAAAAATTAACTCAATTATGAGCGGCAATTCAATGCGCGCACATTTTAAATTTGACATGCAAGCAAGTCGCTGCTCGGGCCTTTTAACAGTTTATTTATAAAAAGAACAAAGGCGAGACGATCAGCAAGAACGCTGTGATTTGGAGCTTTTGTCAAAAAGAATTTTCCGATCACTGAAGCTGCTCCAGCCTGACGGATCATTTCAACGATAAACACGTCCGGACAAGTTCCATTGTTACCGGTGATAGAGCGAGCGCACTTAAACAAACCACCAAACCAACAAACCACCAAACCACCAAACCACGCTCGCAGAATTTGTGAAACGAATGAGCAAAGTGACCACACGAAAACTGACAAACTCAATCGCAAAGTGGGTTCGTTCTTTCGCTCGCTCGCTCACTCACAATCCCAATCTCTCTACCCCCCCTCTCTCACACACACTCTTAAAATGCAATTAATTAGATTCATTAATTACAAATCCTATAATTAGATTTTAGAAAACTAATCTAAATTTATGTTGGCACAAAGCAGGCCTACAGCACAGAGGTCTACAGCACAGAGCAGGCCTACAGCACAGAGCAGGCCTACAGCACAGAGCAGGCCTACAGCACAAAGCATGTCTACAGCACAGAGCAGGTCTACAGCACAGAGCAGGTCTACAGCACAGAGCAGGCCTACAGCACAGAGCATGTCTACAGCACAGAGCATGTCTACAGCACAGAGCAGGTCTACAGCACAGAGCAGGCCTACAGCACAGAGCAGGTCTACAGCACAGAGCAGGCCTACAGCACAGAGCAGGCCTACAGCACAGAGCATGTCTACAGCACAGAGCAGGTCTACAGCACAGAGCAGGTCTACAGCACAGAGCAGGTGTACAGCGACATGTGATTGAAGTTTGCCTAATAAAAGTGCACAAATACATCTGTATTTATCACAACGTGCTTTTGGTAAATGTGCAGACACTGGTAAATACCACTGCAAAACCAGTAGGAGAATGTAACTCCAGTTAGGAACTTGAAAAACATGTTAAAAAAAAAATAAAATAAAAAAATCAACAAAGGGGTTCTCAAACTGTGGGTGAGGGTCCAAAAAAGGGAGGTAGAATGGTTAGGTGCGATACAGTTCGCTTGGCTTATTTTAAGCTTAAATTAACATTTATCAGATAAAATGGAGATAGATCTATAAAAATGTATTTAAGTGAGCCAGCCTTTTCCCACATGAAGATCATTAAGCCCAAGTACTGTTCCACCATGACAAAAACTTAAACTGCATAATATTGATGAATAAATAAATGATTTGCATGTTTGTAGGTAGATAATTTTTACTTGGTCATTTAATAAGTATCTCACATGCTGAAAAAGTATCTCTTCCTCTATCCATCTCCCTCTCTCCCTCTCTATCTCTTCCTCCCTCTGTGACACCGATGGGATGTGGCAACCAAGAGGTGAGTAAGAAATGGGTCAACAAGGTACAGCACTTCCCACAGACTCTGAGTCATGTTTGGATCTGAGCCAAATGTCTGAGAGCCGTGAGGAGGCAGACGGAAAGAGAGAGAGAGAGAGAGGGACAGAGAGAGAGAGAGAGAGAGAGAAAGGAGGAGGAAGAGGAGGCAGACGGAAAGAGAAAGAGAGAGAGGGACAGAGAGAGAGAGAGAGAGAGAAAGGAGGAGGAGGAGGACAGAGGGGAGAGGGAGGGGACAGACAGAGGGTCAGAGAGAGAGAGAGGGGGGGAGAGGCAGAGAGAGGGAGAGAGAGAGAGAGAGAGAGGGAGAGAGAGAGAGAGAAAGGAGGAGGAGGAGGACAGAGGGGAGAGGGAGGGGACAGACAGAGGGTCAGAGAGAGAGAGAGAGGGGGAGAGAGGCAGAGAGAGGGAGAGAGAGAGAGAGAGAGAGAGGGGGGGAGAGGGAGAGGGAGAGAGAGGAGGAGGACAGAGAGAGAGGGGGGACAGAGAAATACACACAAAGGGATAGAGAGAAAGACAGAGAGGGGCAGAGAGAGAGAGAGAGAGAGAGGGAGAGAGGGAAAGAGAGAGGGACAGAGAGAGAGAAAGAGAGAGAGAGAGAGAGAGAGAGAGAGGAGGAAGAGGAGGAGGACAGAGAGGGGGGCAGACAGAGGGACAGAGAGAGAGCAGGAAGAGGAGGAGGACAGAGGGGGGGGCAGACAGAGGGACAGAGAGAGAGCTTTGTTGTCTCTATAGAAGGTGGTAGACAACACTTCCTGAAAGAGTTTTCAAATAAACTACCACATTGTTTACATGCAACAGTAATCTGATCTTTATCCGATGCTGAGAGTTGTTAAAATGAGATGTCAACATCCAAATTTGATGCGATTAATCTGATTAAAGTCTGGTAAAACAAGTTTTATCTCATAGCAAAAGAAAATTCAATCCTGTTAAAAGACTGCAGTAAGCGATAATATTGAAACTACTTTGTACCGCTGATAAAGATTAAAATGAAGCAAGATAATCCCATTAAACCCTATTTCATGTACTGCCATGTACTGTATCAATAAAAAGGTCTGAACTGCAACAAATAAAGTGCAGAAAGAACCAATAACAGAAATTAAACACCTGTTTTAACTAGTCACCTGTATAAAAGACACCTGTCCACAGAATCAGTCAATCAATCAGACTCCAAACTCTCCAACATGGGAAAGACCAAAGAGCTGTCAGAGGATGTCAGGGACAAGATCATAGACCTGTACAAGGCTGGAATGGGCTACAAAACCATAAGCAAGAAGCTGGTGTTAAGGAGACAACTGTTGGTGCAATTATTCATAAATTTAAGACAAAATGACCATTAAATGACCTCGCTCTAGGGCTCTTTGGATTGCAGGGTTGCAATGATCATGAGAACAGTGAGAAATCAGCCTAGAACTACGTAGGGATGCACCGATCCACATTTTTCCACTTCCGATCCGATCCCGATACCTGGATTTGTGTATCGCCGATACCGATACTATTCCGATACCAAAACTGTTTGTTTTCAGTATTATCATCATTATTGTTTAACTACAAATAACGGTACCCATAATGATAAAACACCTGCAATTCAACATAATAAATACTTAAATATGATATGACTTAATTAACTAAGAGACTTACGAGTAAGAAAACAAAATAAACCCACAAATTAACATTAGTGATTCCCCCTTTAATGTGGCCCCCTTTAGCGCACCACTATGCGCTGTTTCTCGCAAGACCAGGAAGTGCCGCAGTTTGGCCCCTGAACCAGAGCGCAGCGCGGAGGAGAAGGTCGGGAGAGCATGAGGGGAACAGAGTCCAGATAGCAGGGAACAGTTTGTAAGCACTCCTGCAGGAACAGCGAAAGGTTTGCACCGGAGGCAAACCAGGCGGAGCGAGAGGCAGAGAGGTGTCGGGGGGACATGGATGGGAAATTTTCGCAGGTTGGATCAGAATTTCCGCTCTGTGAATTACGTTGGTATCGGAACCCGATACCGATACTGGATCGGATCAGCCCCATCCCTAGAACTACGCAGGAGGAACTAGTCAATGATCTCAAGGCAGCTGGGACCACAGTCACTAAGAAAACCATTGGTAAAACTTTACGCCGCAATGGATTAAAATCCTGCAGTGCTCGCAAGGTCCCCCTGCTTAAGAAAGCACATGTGCAGGCCCACCTGAAGTAAGAAGGTGCTGTGGTCAGATGTGACCAAAATCGAGCTCTCTGGCATCAACTCAACTCGCTGTGTTTGGAGGAAAAGGAATGCTGCCTATGACCCGAAGAACACCATCCCTATCTTCAAGCATGGAGGTAGAAACATTATGCTCTGGGGGTGTTTTTCTGCCAAGGACAGATGGACGGATGGACGGAGCCATGTACCATTAAAATCCTGAGTGACAACCTCCTTCCCTCCGCTAGGAAACTGAAAATGACCCAAAAAACAACAATGACCCAAAACATACAGCCAAGGCACCGAAGGAGTGGCTGAAGAAGAAACACATTAAGGTCATGGAGTGGCTCAGCCAGTCTCCAGACCTTAACTGTACAGAAAACCTATGGAGGGAGCTGAAGTTCTAAGTTGCCAAAGCGACAGCCACAAAACCTTAATGATTTAGAGATGATCTGCAAAGAAGAGTGGACCAAAATTCCTTTGGATATGTACACAAACCTTGCCTGGTTTACACCAGACCATATCACAAGCAAGATATAGTCTGGAAGCCACCTTTGAATTATCTCGTAGCGGAGGTGTGGTTTACGATCGCCAACGGCCGTTTATTGGGCGTTACAAATGTCTATCATTTGGCGTATACGTAGCCCATAGCCAATCATGTCAGTTGTCAGTTCAAACCACAAGCTTCCGTTTGTCACATAGTACGCGTCACCGTCTTTCCACACCTCCCCGCTCTCTGATTGGCTCCCAGAATTGGGAGAGCTCGCTTGCCATAGTCGCCAGGCGGTCTTTCAGATCGGAATGAACGAAAGCAGCCTGGGATTTCTCAGGTTAGCACAAACCTGGTCATCAACTACAAGAAACGTCTGACCTCTGTGTTGCAAACAAGTCATTTTTGGCTTGAGGGTTCAAATACTTATTTCACTCAATGAAATGCAAATCAGTATATTGTCTTTAAAGTTATTTTATGGATTTTCTTTTTGATATCCTATCTCTCAATGTTAAAGTAAATTTTGTCAGTGAGCAAACCTAAAAAAATCAGCAAAGGATCAAATACTTATTTCCTCCACTGTACAATCAATACCGACCCCCAAAATGTATCGTACCCACTTTCATATATTGAAATACAAATCTATATAGACTTAGACACAGACAATTATTGATCCACAAGGGAAATTGTTCTGGGTACGGTAGCTCACTCATCAAATATAATATATAATATATACCAGAGGGTAAAATAGTGATAATATAGTGATTATTGTGAAAGGCCTACGCATCACTGTGGTACCTGGTATTGGCTCTATTCACGCTTACGTCACAAAACCAGAAGACGTTTGGAAATATGTAGATGATGACTTCCATTGGGCTTTGTTGGCAATAGTACCTCTGGTAAAACTGAGAACATGGCCCGGTTTTCTTCACCTAAATGTCATTGTATTCTTTCTTTTTTCCTTTTATAATGCCTATTAATTTGTGTATTATAATTTGTCTAACTTAAAAAAAAAAAGATGTCATTGTAGCCGTTTCATCCAGCTGTCTGTAAGTGACATGGAAGTGATTAGAGTTCCCCAAGAAAAGCTTTGGCAGGTTGTGAAGACGCTGCTGCTGAATCCATGGTTTTATCACATGCCCAGTGTCGGTAACTACACCGGAAGCATGTTTCCAAGCGTCTTCCAGTAAGTGTGAATAGCTCCTACTCCCTGCTGTCCTCCATCCATGTGACCAGGCCCAGCCTTCACAGATAGGCATTGACAAAAATGTTTTCCCAAAGTGTTGTGAGTAATCTGAACATATTCTGATACATACAATATTTAAGTATTATCTCATTTCCAATCACACTTCTCCCATACTTTACCAACATGTGAGTCTGATTACTGTTTAATCTCCCAGAGTTCAGATGGGCGTGATTGATACATGGATTAGCCAATCAGGAACACACATGATCTGTCTGTATTAGTAGTGGGATGAATCACAATTTCCACAAGACAAGATGAGACACGAGATTGGGTCCACGAGAAAGAGACAAGATGATATTTTGACATCATTTCTAAGATGTAAATAGTCCGATTTAATTCCCAAAGTTGGCTTCAGACTTTGTATTAACTCTATACAGCTTCTCAAAAGATGCAACCCCCCAGCACCTTTTGTTTTTGACCTTTCTTTCTCTAATCCAAATAGGGAAAAAATCTTACTAGCTTATTTTTCTCATGTGCGCGTCTTGTGGCATTTTTGTCTCGTAGGATCTTGTGACGCAAGATCTTGTCCCATCCCTAGGGCTAGGCATCGAAATTCGGTTCCTCCATGGCACCGACCGAAATGCTTAGGTTCTTCTGGGTATCGAAATATGCCTCGTCTTTCGGTTCCACGTTTCGATACCCAGAGGTTAATCACGTGTGGCCCAGATACGTGCCTGCGTGCTTATGGCCTGATAATGCCACCTGAGACTAGCTCAAACGTCCACGTGTATGAAAAACACAGCGTGGTCATGCCCCTCGTTCGCAGGCAAGGCGAGATTCGCCTAACTTGTAGGGGCTAATAAGTTAGCTAATCAATCAGCTTGGCTGCGGAGTCGTCAAACCCTACAAAATTGCCAAAGTCGAAAGCGTGGTTATACTTTCGCAAGACCGACTCTAATACTGTGCAGTGCAGCATATCTGACAAGAGCTACAGGACGTTTTACGACCACACTCGGAAAGTACTGAGCACAGCGCTGTGTCTGATATTTCATTGGGTAAGTTTGTTCTGCGAATTCCGTTGATCTGCTTTGTTTGTTAAGGTAGGAGCTAGCAAGGTTGTTGCAAGTTTACCTATGTATGTTAACGGTACTGTAGGATATTAGCACAGCTCTCAAGTCTCACGCTTTGAGAGTGTGACACACGCATATCAACGAGTTCACACGCTCACACGCCACACATGGTATTTCTTACGCTGAAATTTTGTTAAGCAATTCAATGAAACTCGAGCCACTGGTCACAGCGCTTCTGTGTAGGGTTGCCAACCAAAACGGAATCGTCCCATATTCAGAAACAAAAGTACGTATCCTGTATTGAGCTGAAAAGGGACGCACTTTGTCCCGTATTACCGTGTCGATCGGTGTCCGGTCTTGGTCGAGATGATTGTGATCATATTTCATTACGGCCACTGCCTTTAGCAATAAACTTTTACCGTGTTTTTTGCAGTGCAGCCCGTGCGCTCATCTGGAACACGCAGAAACCCCGCTGGTTTCCGTGTTCACGCCGCTCCTCGCCTTTTCGCTCTGATTAGAAGAGCAAGACAAAATGCAAAGCAAAAACTAATCTAAATTTATGTTACAGCGTCCACACAGAGCAGGTCTACAGCACAGAGCAGGTCTACAGCACAGAGCAGGTCTACAGCACAGAGCAGGTCTACAGCACAGAGCAGGTCTACAGCGACATGTGGTTGAATTTTGCCTAATAAAAGTGCACAAATGCATCTGTTTGTCACAACATCCATTTGGTAAATGTACAGAGGTAAATACCACTACAAAACCAGTAAGAGAATGTGACTCCAGTCAGAAAAACAGGTTTAAAAAAATTTGGAAATAACTTGAATAACGGAAAATAAACTCCAGTATGTGGAGTAGAATGTGTAATGAAATTAAATTTTTTCCTAGAATTAATATAAAATAGGAACCGAAAAAGGTACTGGTCAGGAATCGGTATCGAAATGAAGGTAAAATATACAAAGGTATATTGGTATCGGCATCAGAAAATTTTGATCGATACCCAGCCCTACCCATCCCTAGTCCATATCAAAACAAATATTTGTTCATTTTAAACAGTTTGCACAGTCATTCCTCACTTATGGATCACTTAGACTACTTTATGCATTCAGAGCATCCTAATAATTCACCACAAGTTTATAAGCACTTTTCACAAGGACCACACACAAAAATAGATGTTTGAAGCAGATTGATCAGAGAGAGACCTCATTCTAAAGCTGAACTCCAAAGCAGACTGCAATAAAAGTCAATCAGGAGTCACACAGTTCCACAGACGTGTGACAGAGTTCTTCTTCAGAGTTTTACATTCTCCAGTGAATCACCAGCAGCATATTCAGAACAGGCCCTCACTCCCTTCCTCCTCATTCACAGAAACCACCAATTGGTTTGCTAATATTTGTTCCTCTTTTAGAGTAATTCACAAGTACCAAACTGAAAGACGTCCTTTTAAGCTGATCGTCATGACTTCACACAATATAAGTCTGTTATAATAAAACTACTGTCCTATCAGCCACTGTAAGTTATAGTGTAAAGACGAACTTCCCCTGATTTCACTTTCACAGCTTCATTTAAATGGATTTTTCAATTTCAACATATTTTCTGACTATTTATTCAACAGATCAGGGACAATGTAGGGCTGGGACTCACAGGATCTCTCACAGTTCAATACCAGATTGTGTACACGTAAAAAACAATAGTACTGGCGAGTAACATTTTTTGAAAATGTATAGTCCCAAAAAGCAATTTGGGACTAATTAACATTACAGTAAAAGGTACTGACTTAGCAAACAGGTCAATAAAATCAGTATAAGTATCTCAACTCATTTAAAACTGCCTCACTATTAAAGGTGCACTGTGTAACTTTTCTGGCCATCTGCTGCTCTCATGATGTTGTCATTGCGTTGTCTGGGATGGTCCACAGTATGGCATTAAACAAATATATATTGTATTTATTCATTTATAGGTGTTTTTTTTTTTTCCCTCATGAATTCTTACTATGAGCAGGCCCACTTCTCCACAGATCTGACCTGTAACTTAGCCTGGTGATGCTGCCTGCTTGTCTCCATGGAGATAGTTAAATTAAATGTCATACTGTAGAACATTCCAAGAAAAACAATAACATCTACATCCACCTTTAAGCTCCACTGTCATACACTTCAAACACATAGGCCTGTACCATTCACTCATTCAGCATTATATTTAGAAAACCGCTACTTAAGACCTTAGAGAGTAATTGACAGGTCATAACATCTGATTAATAACGTAAATTTAATGTAATTTAAGGGACAAAATATTAAATAATGCACAAAATCTGATATTTTCAAGGACACAAAAACGAGAAACCAAATGATATCATAAGGAGCGCTGCAAGAAAAAATGGTCAAAAAATGTCAAGCTTGTGTCAGACTTACTCACGGTGGGAAGAAAACAAGTACTGTCACTTCAATAAAAATAATACTCAAGCAGGAGTAAAAGTATGCAACTAGAAAAGTTCTCTGAAGAGTATTATCTACCCACTTTTGTAGCCTGTATGTGTCATTTGCTATCATTTAGATGTTTGGTTCATGTAAAATAAAATAAAAAAACATATTAAATGTTGTCACAATGAAACAATAGGGACATTTTTACAGCATATTAAAATAGGGCTACTCGTGTGAAACAACAAGTCAAGGGAGATTTTTTAATACAGTCTCTTCGCAAACGAGTGCCACCACTACCACCATGCATGTTTCTATTTCACCTGTCTTATCTTCCTACACACTTCACACAACACTGGAATACAATGCAGCAATTCACAACTATGAGCTAAAAATATCTGTTTCTTGACTTTTCTAATCTTAAAGGGCACATTGTTTCTCTGATCTATGTTATTATAATGTTTTATCATCAAAAACATACTCGGTGTTGTGGTTTCTTTCATTCACACATGTTCAACGCACAAAATCTCTTTAGGCTTAGTTCTTCTCTCAAACTGAAACACCGTTCAGCCTTGTGATGTCTGTATTTTTAAACTCCACATACCTTCACTAGAATCACTTGGATTTTTTCAGACCTGGAATTGCCAATATCTGCAAACGAAAAGGTAGAAGGCAGCTGTTAACTTGGAAATGAAATCAAAAGGTGGAACAGACTAATAATAAATGATAACTCAAGGTTAAAGATTACTCAAACATGTGTGAATGAAACAAAACACAACTCTAGGTATGATTTTGAGGAGTTAACGACATTGTAACAGTCATTAATACATAATATAGGACCTTTAATAAGCACTCGCAATACAAAAACACACCTCAGTGCATGCCAACAAATAATGACGGTACATTTCCAAAGATATACCAACAACATGAACCATACGTGAATAAAGCTTTTACAATGGCACTTTTTAAACACAGCGTTTTCATTTCACTCTTAATACACATTTATCAACGTGTTCTGTCGCAATAGAAGGCTTGAAAACAGTAAAATGATCTAAAACACTGCTATGCAGAAGGTGGCAGTGCCCAAATCAGTGCAGTGAAAGTTAGCAACAGGTCGGCTAACTTGCTAACATCATGCTAAAGAAGTTAATACCCAAACTTTTTTTTTTTTCTTTTAGCAAAAACTTTGGAACAAATAGAAACGTGGTGGTATTTCATTGGAGTGACAGCGGAAATAAAAAGAAAATAAGCTTGTTAATAGCTTTAGACGGCATTATTTACACGTTCATTGCAGTTTTACGGGTTTAAAATGAGCTAGCGCGGCTCAGTCTTCCCAGGAAGTGGCGCTCTGATGCTAAAGCTATCCTCCGTGTTCTCCGCCGCTGTGATGCTCCTTTTTGTGTTTTTCTTTCTTTCTGTGTGTAAATGTCTGTAAATGTGTGGCGTCTGTGTGTGGATCACCTACAGGCCTCTCCTTCTCCTCTGCGTAGAAACTTTTGGGGAGAGTGTTGGGGAGTGGAGGAGCAGCGCGGTGAGGGCACAGGCTGTAGCCGGAGATGAGAGCGCGGTTTCCCCGTCAGGAGCGGCCCGTGTGTCCGCCGCTGGAGCTCCGTCAGTGCCGTGGTAGATTCTGTGGGATGGATGGAGGGTGCTGACCCGAGAGACACGAATGTAAACACGGCAGCATTCCCCCACACCGAGGCGGGGCCAGTGTCAAAGAGTGGAGTGGAGCTGTCAAATACCGCGAGATTCAACAAACTCCAACTTAACCCTTTACTGAGGAACGCAACCAAAGTGCTCTACTTATTTATTTATTTTATTTATTTATTCTTAGTAATATATTTTGACTTGTAAATTTACATGTATATAATTACGCCTTATTTGTCATCAGTCTCATGCTATCTTTTGTGCTACTTAGAATTTATTATTACCATTTATTTACTTTTTGTTATTATAATAGGCCTATATATCAGTGTATCCCAACCTTTTTTGTGTTGTGTACCCCTGAGCCTTTTTGTCATACCTCATACGTGTTGATAATTCTCAAAAAGTAGAACATGACACAACAGATTAAATTAATTTTATTTCATCTCCTTAATTAAAAAATAATAATTCTCAGCCATTTTCTCTTTTCTTTAACTCAAGTTTACTCAAATTGAATTGAAAAATTCAAAAAAATCTCCCCCTGCGCCTGGCAGCGACACTGCCGAGTACCCCCTGCAGTGTGCTCGCGTACCCTTAGGGGTACTTGTACCCCTGGTTGGGAAACACTGGTATACAGTGGTACCTCACCTTACGAAATTAATTCATTCCAGAAGTGGTTTCGTAACGTGAAAAATTCCAAAATAAGTTGAGTAGCTATTTCAATGGAAAAAGCCTGATTCGTTCCAAGGCCCCGATCCAAGTTTTTTTTTTTTATAGTGTAACTTTTTTTATAGTGTAACATTGTGTTCTGTGTTTCTCACATTTGTCTCTCGTTTAAACACTCAAACTTTCATAGATTTTCAACAAAATGTATTAATAGTGAAGTGTGGGGGGAAGGGGGAGGGGGGAGAAGACTCTGACACATGTGATAGCGCAGCATGACCCGGCGCGGAGCTGATAGCAGGTCTAGACCAAGGTCTAAACCTGGACTGGACCAGGACTAAACCTGGACTAAACCAGGACTAAACCTGGACTAAACCAGGACTAAACCAAGACTAGACCAGGTGGATTAAAGCAGCGAGGAGGGGACTGCACGCAGTCTGAGCGCATGAACGCATGAACGAGACCCATGCAAGAGCCGCGGGCTCCTCCTGGTTTAGTCCAGGTTTAGTCCTGGTTTAGTCCAGACCACCGCGGCTCCTCCTGGTTTAGTCCAGGTTTAGTCCTGGTTTAGTCCAGACCACCGCGGCTCCTCTAGACCTCCTCTAGACCTGGTCAGGTCTAGATGAGGTCTAGACCACCGCGGCTCTTGCATGGGTCTCGTTCATGCGTTCATGCGCTCAGACTGCGTGCAGTCCCCTCCTCGCTGCTTTAATCCACCTGGTCTAGTCCTGGTTTAGTCCTGGTTTAGTCCTGGTCCAGTCCAGGTTTAGACCTTGGTCTAGACCTGCTGTCAGCTCCGCGCCGGGTCATGCTGCGCTATCACACGTGTCAGAGCGCAGTCTTCTCCCCCCTCCCCCTTCCCCCCACACTTCACTATTAATAATTTTGTTGAAAATCTATGAAAGTTTGAGTGTTTAAACGAGAGACAAATGTGAGAAAAGTTTAAATTCAGTCTGAGAAAAGCATATAATGTGTGTGGCTGAGCGCGCATTATTTGAATTTTTGAGATTTTGCGTTTCGTAACTTGAATTTTCTTTCGTATCTAGAGACCAAAATTTACCGTGAAGGCGTTTCGTAACTTGAAATTTTCATTTGTTGGGTCATTCGTAAGGTGAGGTACCACTGTATATGATATGCGAGCTACTGTGTCCAAGTAATTTCCCTTGTGGATCAATAAAGTTTGTCTAAGTCTAAGGTAGTGTAGTATAGTATAGTATAAAAGTAGTAACACTTATTTTACTAACCCTATTAACATATAGAATAGGATACAAGACGGCAGAACAATTCACACACAAAAAAGAAATAGAATTCAACAACAATAATAATAAGTAAAATAATTAAGTAAAGTACAGATACCAAAAATATGTACTTAAAGGGATATGCCACCCCCAGGTCAAATTTGGGCATCTCCCCACAGTCCAGAGACTAAAATAAGTGGTGGAAAGCGTTTTCCTGCTCACCCAGCCATTGTCCGAGTCTGTCGCCACTGACCGCCGCGGTATCTGCTGCTCCTCCGCCTTAGACTGGAGTCTAACGTAGCCAGAGAAAGATTTCGGCCAAAAGGAATTAATTTGCTCGATGCGTTTCCCAATTACTTTGTGTGTAGTGCGCATTCATATCGAGTGCAAATAAATGTGCAAATCAACACGGAGAGCTTGCCTTGGTCATTTTGGGTGGGAACTATTTTCCAGTGCGTAAGAATACAGTCGTATCACGCACCACGTTGTGCAACAGGGGAACTCCCTTCCCGGTGCGTAACTGGGATTCCCCTGGTAGCGTGGACTGTGGGGAGATGCCCAAATTTGACCTGGGGGTGGCATATCCCTTTAAGCCAAATTTACAGTGGATACTTTTTACTTTACTTTCACTACATTTGAGAACATGTATCTGTACTTTCTCCACTACATTTTAGATATGGGCTGAGAAGTAAAGTACAGTACTGTGAAATGAATGAGACTTTTTTTTAGCATGTTCAATTTGAATAGATAAAAATAACTAGAAAAATGAAATCAGGTGAATCACTCAAAATCATCTGAATTCTTTCATCACTACATTACTACATTTCATCCCTTAACTGCTCTAAAAACTCTAAGAAACTCTAAAAAATACTTTTACTTTTTACTCTTTAAGTATATTTTTAAACCAGTACTTAACTAGAAGTATTCAAGTAGAATTTTTCATTGATACTTTTACTTGATTCAATTTTTGCCCTTGTATCTGTACTTTTATTTAACAAAATTGAGTACTTCATCCACTTTACCTAAGTACTTTTTAAAGTGGGTACTTTTTACTTTTACCTCACTTCATTTGAGAACTGTACATTCTATCCATCCATCCATCCATTTTCTTCCGCTTATCCGGGGCCGGGTCGCGGGGGCAACAGTCTAAGCAGGGACTCCCAGACTTCCTTCACCCCGGACACTTCCTCCAGCTCCTCCAGGGGGACCCCAAGGTGTTCCCAGGCCAGTCGGGACACATAGTCCCTCCAGCGTGTCCTGGGTCTTCCCCGGGGCCTCCTCCCGGTGGGACATGCCCGGAACACCTCCTGAGGGAGGCGTCCAGGAGGCATCCGAAACAGATGCCCGAGCCACCTCAGCTGGCTCCTCTCGACATGGAGAAGCAGCGGCTCTACTCCGAGCCCCTCCCATGTGACTGAGCTCCTCACCCTATCTCTAAGGGTGCACCAAGCCACTCTGCGGAGGAAACTCATTTCGGCCGCTTGTATCCGCGATCCCGTCCTTTCGGTCATTACCCAGAGCTCATGACCATAGGTGAGGGTAGGAACGTAGATTGACCGGTAAATTGAGAGCTTCTCCTTTTGGCTCAGCTCCCTCTTCACCACAACGGTCCGGTACAATGACCGCATCATTGCCGACACTGCACCTGTCAATCTCACGCTCCATCCTCCCCTCACTTGTGAACAAGACCCCGAGATACTTGAACTCCTCCACTTGAGGAGGACTCTCCACCCACCCGGAGAGGGCAAGACACCTTTTTCCGGTCAAGAACCATGGCCTCGGATTTGGAAGAGCTGATCCTCTTCACACTCGGCTGCAAACCGCCCCAGTGCACATTGGAGGTCCCGGTTTGATGAAGCCATCAGGACAACATCACCTGCAAACAGCAGAGATGAGATCCTGTGGTTCCCAAACCGGATCCCCTCCGGCCCCTGACTGCGCCTAGAAATTCTGTCCATAAATATAATGAACAGAACCGGTGACAAAGGGCAGCCCTGGCGGAGTCCAACATGCACCGGGAACAGGTCCGACTTACTATAGAGCTGGTCCAGTGTTCCCCGGCCGGGACGAAAACCACACTGCTCCTCCTGAATCCGAGGTTTGACTATCGGTCGAATTCTCCTCTCCAGCACCCTGGAATAGACCTTACCGGGAAGGCTGATGAGTGTGATTCCCCGATAGTTGGAACACACCCTCCGGTCCAAACCCGAGTTTTTGCCTCTGCGACCGCCTGGGCTGCAGCACGCTTGGCCCGCTTGGTACCCGTCAGCTGCCTCAGGAGTCCCACGAGCCAATAAGGCCCGATAAGACTCCTTCTTCAGCCTGACGGCATCCCTTACTTCCGGTGTCCAGCACCGGATTCGGGGATTGCCGCCGCGACAGGCACCACAGACCTTAAGACCACAGCTATGGGCGGCCGCATCGACAATAGAGGCCGAGAACAGAGCCCATTCGGACTCTATGTCCCCAGCCTCCCCCGGAATTCGGGAGAAGCTCTCCCGGAGGTGTGAGTTGAAGGTACCCCTGACAGTGACATTCCATGTCCCCAGAGCTAGTCTCCATGTCCGGAGATCTGGTCGCCGAGGCCCCCGCTTTCGGCTGCCGCCCAGATCTCTCTGCACTGGCCCCTTATGGATCCTCCTGTGGGTGGTGAGTCCACGGGAGGACGGCCCCACGTCGCTCCTTTGGGCTGAGCCCGGCCGGGCCCCATGGGGAAAGGCCCGGCCACCAGGCGCTCGTTGGCGAGCTCCCACCCCAGACCTGGCTCCAGGGTGGGGCCCCCGGTGACGCCAATCCGGGCGACGTAACTGGCCTTGATCTCTTATTCGTCATAAAGTGCTTCTGAACCGCTCTTAGTCTGACCCGTCCCCCAGGACCTGTTTGCCTTGGGTGACCCTACCAGGGGCATAAAGCCCCCGACAACATAGCTCCCGGGATCATTCGGGCACTCAAACCCCTCCACTACGTTAAGGTGGTGGCTCAAGGAGGACTTTCTACTCCAGTACATTTTAGATCTGGACTGAAAAGTAAAAAGTACTTTGAAATGGCTGAGACTTTTTAGCACATTTATTTTGAGCAAGCCAAATACATAAAAACAGCTAGAAAAATTAAGAAATCAATTTAACCTCTGGATTCTTTATCAAAATCACCAAATCACAATCACACTTCGCTTGTTCTTCTAAAAATCTGTGCAAAATACTTTTTAATATTTAAGTACAGGTATTTAAAAGTAGATTTTTTCATCTGATACTTTTACTTAAAAAGAATGAGTCCACCGCTGACTGAAGTACTTTTTTAAAGTGGATACTTACTTCACTCCAACAGAGAGCAGTTATTTGTACTTTCTACTCCACTATATTTTTAAACAAGACTGAAAAGTAAATATTATAATTTGAGCAAACAAAAATATACAAATAAAAACAGCTAGGAAAAAAATATTGATTTAATTGTTTCTGTTGAACAAATTCAGCACATATCTATATTAAAATCACTGCATTTGAAGCCTTGTAAAGACCTCAAAATCTGCATGAAATACTTTTACTTTTTGCTGTTTAAGTACATTTTTAAACATGTACTGTACTTTAATTCTTTTATTTAAGTAAATTCAACTGCTGCTAGTTTGTTGAAATTCCTGATGTGTTTCCACTATTATATCACTTTGTCTGTTGCATATCTGATGTTAAAGGTGCACTACATAACTTTTCAAGTGTTCAGTATGATGTAGGTACCTTTATTTTATATGGAAAATATTATTCATTGCTATAAATGGAATAATACAAACCCCAATATCTTTCAATTCAACTGTAATCTAAAATATTTTATATCATTAGAAAACCTTACAAACAAGATAATTACAAAACAAAGGATACATTTTACTCTAAATTTAACTCTGTCAACATGTTATCAATTTATAAAGAACTTAAATTATCAAACCAAAAATGTTAATTTTATCTTCTTTACCTTCGTGGGTTCTTTTTTAAAGAGAATATAGTAACGTGTATTTACCTTGTTGACATGTTTCGGCTGCTAGCTGCAAGCCATATTCAGAACTGTCCCCGGTGTTGGTGGTGACGTGTCGTGTGCCTGGTGCTCTCTGGAGGAGGGTGTCCCAGGTGTGTGAAAGGAGGAACACTCCGTCATCACAGTTAATGCTGTCCGTGCCTTGTTTCCTGATTTTAATGGTCGAACTTGTTGTTTTCCGATTTAATGACCCGTGCCCCGTCTCAATCCATAATGTGGTTAGTTCATTTACAGTGATCTGATATGGCGGATTTTAGGTTTAGGTTCATGGAATGGGTTTCAATGGCCGAGCAGCTGCATCCAAGCCATACATCACCAAGTACAATGCAAAGCATTGGATGCAGTGGTGTAAAGTACGCCACACTGCACTCTAGAGCAGTGGAGATGTTCTCTGGAGTGACAAATTACACTTCTCCATCTGGCAGTCTGATGGATGAGTCTAGGTTTAGTGGTTGCCAGGAGAATGGTACTTGTTTGACTGCGTTGTGCCAAGTTTAAAGTTTGGAGGAGGGGGATTATGGTGTGGGGTTGTTTTTCAGGAGCTGGGCTTGGCCCCTTAGTTCCAGTGAAAGGAACTGAATGCTTCATCATACCAAGAGATTCGGGATAATTCCATGCTCCCAACCTTGCGGGAACAATTTGGAAATGGCCCCTTCCTCTTCCAACATCACAGTGCACAAAGTAATGTCCATAAAGACACAGATGAGAGAGTTTGGTGTGGATGAACTTGACTGGCCTGCACAGAGTCCTGACCTCAAACTGATAGAACACCTTTGGGATGAATTAGAGCAGAGACAGAGACAGGCATTCTCGTCCAACATCAGTGTGTGACCTCATAAATGCTCTTCTGGAAGAGTGGTCAAAAATTCCCATAAACACACTCCTAAACCTTGTGGACAGTCTTCACAGAAGAGTTGAAGCTGTTGTAGCTGCAAAGGGTGAACTGACGTCATATTAAAGATTAAGAATGGGATGTCACTGAAGTTCATAAGTGAATCAAGGCAGATGAGCAAATACTTTTGGCAATATAGTGTATCTATATTATTTATCGCCACAGAGACACTTGGGTCAGATCTGTGGAGAGGCGTTTTCATTCACAATAGAAATGCACGTTTTTAAGGTACTTTTATTTGCAGTATGATCACCTTCTGTTGTTGAATAAATGCAAGATTAAAGCCAAACTGTGGAACATTCTTGTATTCTTGTAAATTTGTTAATTTAAGTTTTCTGCTATTTTATTCTTCTTTTTTATTCCGCTCCAAGTACCGAAGCAATTTCCTGTTCAAACATATGGCAATAAAACTATAAAACTATAAAACTAATTCTGATTCTGATTCTGATCCCAGGCAAAGCAATAACAACAGAAAAGTTACAGTGTGCCTTTAAAGCAAGCCCATTGTGGAAAATGGACTTTTTAACCATGTTACAGTTGTTTTTTTTCTCATTTACCCTCTGGAAGTTGCATTTGGAGTGATTTGTGCATGTTTGAGTGATCTTTATTTTCTGTATTCAAGGTGTTGTTGCTCCGATCTACCCCCATTTTCACTGCCACCTGTACACACCCACTGTGATGTACACACTTCGTTCTACAATTTTAGTTTCATAATCGGTGATACATGTAGGATTCGGCAGCATTGTTATAACGTTTACAGCAATGTTATCTCCCATTGGTCACCACAGTTTTCCACCCCAAGTGGCCTGAACCAAGAATATGAAATGAAATACTTCTTATAATGTTATATTTACTTCAGATTAATTTACCTGCCCAGTATGATTGCATCATATGATTTCATATGATTAATGGACTTGGGTAATGGCTTATGTTGTATGATGCACAGTGTATATTGTGTTATATATTGAGTTGTGTAGATGTCTCCTGTGGCTCACTTTTGGATTGGCCAACCAAACAGTGGGCAGAAGGTGTATGTGGGAGTGGTGCACAGAGAGAACCATGACCTGATGACGATCCACTGATCAAAATGTTGTCATTTATTAAATGCAGTGGGAATAAGTATGCAAGCTTTGTCTCACTTTCTATGTTCGCTGTAGTGGCCTTGCACCAGTGATGTGCAAATACCTACACCTTTTATTTTAGGAAGTCAGCAGACTTGTTTCTTTTATTTATGAGTAGTTTTAGATGAATATTGTCATTTAAAATGTCGAAATTATGACAAAGATCCTCGGGTGTCATAGCTTATAACTATATAGCAAACATGATACAAGGAGAAGTTCAATTTGTCAACTGGACAAAGTTTGTTTGGTTGAAGACATTTCGCCGCTCATCCGAGAGACTTCTTCAGTTCTGGTTCTAGTGCTGGTTAGTCCCTGTTTATATCTAGCTGCACTAACCTGGAATCATTCTGAAACTA
Organism: Paratrypauchen microcephalus; assembly: GCA_036785185.1. Taxonomy (NCBI): domain Eukaryota; kingdom Metazoa; phylum Chordata; class Actinopteri; order Gobiiformes; family Gobiidae; genus Paratrypauchen; species Paratrypauchen microcephalus. The sequence continues at coordinate 2,279,148 of JAVJIX010000144.1, read as the reverse complement.
TCTCAACTAATGTGTATCTTTTGTTTCCCTGGCATCTCTATTTAGCCCTATGAGGAGCTCACTGCTCTGAAACTATCCTTTTGTTATTCGAATATTTAGCATCTCTAAGATTAAGATTAAGATTAGCCTTTATTGTCTCCCTTGGGAGAAATTTGTCCTCTGCATTTAACCCATCCTGTCATCAGGAGCAGTGGGCTGCACATTACTGCGCCCAGGGACCATCTCCATGATCTTCTTGCCTCGGCTTGGTCAGGACCTCAGCTGGAGAATCCTCCCACAGGTGGCTCACGTCACAACGGGCCTCAATGTTTCTTCTGCCATGGGGGCAGACACTGGGGGCGAGGTGGGGTTAAGGTGGGGTTCTTGCCCAAGGACACAACGGCAGCGCTCATCTGTGGGAGCTGGAATCACACGCGGTTCACCTGTCAAGAGCGGGTTTTGAACCGCCAACCCCTGGATCACCAGGCAAGCGCTCTACCAACTGAGCTACTGCCGCCCCAGTCTGTAGTCTATTCAGACTACAGACCGTCTCCACCCTTCTGTCCCTGACTCGTCTGCCCTAATGTTTTATTTTTATATAGCAAACAAGAAGTGTGACTGTGTCAGATCTCATATCAACTTTTCCATTATTTTATATGGAGATGAAAATATTGTCAGCTTCCACACCATATTCCCTCTTCTCCCATGTACTAGAACATATCTCCTGACAATATTCACTTTAATTGGAAATATTATGGGAATCTATCAACAAAACTGCTATATAGACTAGCATGGCCAGTCATAGCATCTGGATTTGATCAGCTACCGTCACTTTTATACATGTTTTTGGGCCTAATTCGAAACTGACAATTCAAACAACCACTGTCTCCCCGAATCCCATTGTTAATAATCAACAAGTTAGGCAGGGTTGCATTTTTCCTCTTTCTTTTTCTCAGCTTCTTTACTTCAATCACTTTTTGTTAACCTCACTGCAAATACAGAAAGAAGAGACAACAAGAGAGAGAAGAGATAGTGAGATGCCTGGAGTGCTAGGATTCCCCCCCTCTCCTGCCTTTTTTTCTTCCAAACAAGATTAAAAGAAAAGTCTGTCAATTCCAAGCGTGTGAATAATGCAGTTATATTGGGTCTAGTACTGTACGCCCACAATCTCCTTTCCGATAACATCAATGGCGTGCAGATGACAGATGGGGATGGTCGTTTGTAACTTCAAATTTCAGCTTTCTTAGGGAATAATTAGAAGGGTGGATGAGATGGTAATGCAGAGAGGGTGCACCCAAGATCCTGTTTGCCTCTGTGTCTGCTCGCTGGAAAAAAAAAATTGTTAATAAATACACTTCCATTGTTCTAAAATTGGCTTCCTGCTTTTAAAGGCACTGTAGCTGGTTTTTACTGTCTAAAAACGTGAAAAAGAGTACATTTAAAATGGTTTGTAGTAGTCAAAAATGATTCCTCATTTACCGTATACATTCAGAGCATCCTAATTATTTACAGCAATGAGTTTATAAGTGCTTTTCATACCTGTCAGAGACCAGAGCGGAGTTTTACAGAAATGTGAAAGCTAACAACTAGTATGCAAACACACACTTTCTCATTATCAGACAATAAAATGTTTTCTAATTAGACATAGACGGTACACAGCAGGCTTATTTTGATCTGAAGAGCTGCTTATACAGTACATCTGCACTGCCACGTGGATGCACTCTCACCTCAAACGAACCGCACCAGAGTTCGAATTGAACCATGCCGAAACCGAGCTTTTTAGGTGGTCTCGGTTCGCTTGTTTGCTCCGGATCGAGATTTTTGGTTTTCATTCACACCAGCCCAAAAGGTCCGAATCAAAGGAGCAAACGAACTCTGGTTCATTTTAGGTCGTTTTCACACCTGCCTTGTTTGGTTCATTTCCTTTGGTTCGAATCCTGGTGCGGTTCGTTTGAGGTGAGAATGCAGACCGGACTCGATCCGACACAAGTTGGCTTTTTGTACTTAACGAGCTCCCGTCGTATGTCGAGCATTATGAGAAACCAATGCTGACTAAACTAAACTAAACTAAACTAAACTTACAAGGCTTACTTACGTTTTGCGTGAAGAGCAAGAGTCAGAACTTGATGCGCACATGAGCGCTGTCCTCCGTAGCCGTCTTGCCCTGTGTCTTCGTCATTTGGAAATTGATTGTAAAATAGTGTAAACCTCACGATGCTGCTCAAACATTTGTGCGAACTGTAAAAACTAAGCAAACCATATCGCTATAACGACATGCCATGATTCTCCCCCTTCACGTGTTTGGACACGACGTTTGGACACGGCTCATTTCTGTCCAGTACCTGGACGACCTCAGCACACGAGGTTTTGTTTACAGACGTTGGTCCACTTACAAAAAAACTGCAGTGTGAAAACGAACGCACCAAAATAAATAAAAAAACAATAAAAATTTGGTCCAGACCAAAGCAAGTGAACTATCAGACTTTCCTGGTGTGAAAACGACCTAAGACATGAGGACCAGACCGGGACCAGACCGGGACTAGACCAGGACTAAACGTGGACTAAACCAGGTCTAAACCAGGACTAAACCAGGTCTAAACCAGGTCTAAACCAGGACTAAACCAAGACTAGACCAGGTCTAAACCAGGACTAAGGGTGTTTTCACACTTGGTCCCTTTCAGCGTTTAAAGCGAACTCAGATCGCTAACTGAGCATTATAGGTTTATATGTGAACACTCTAAGCGCACTCAGACCCCTTTAAAACGAACCAAACTGAGACCATCTCGGGAGGTGGTCTCAGTACGGTTCGCTAAAAGGTCCGCGGTACGGTTCGCCTAACCTGCGCAGTGTGTACACATAACGCTCCGGGTTCACTTCGCCTTTTGTGCAGTGCACCACCACGAGCCGGTGAGCCAAGAGCCGGCAAGAGCCAATCATAGGCCGAACTGCGCTCCAGCTTCCAATCATGTTGCAGCGTAATTACGCACCGATCGCTCTCCCGCCAATCATGACGATTACCGCTGTTGTGTTTGCGCCTGTTCGCCGATCAGCTGTGAGCGAGCCGCGTGTTATTTACGCGGCATTTCCAAGAGAAGAAGAATCCTTAACTTGCTACGTTAATGCTACGTAAGAAGGAACTCTCGCCTCGGGACACGGGATAAGTTCGGGATATGTCCTTTTCTCCGGAGCTCCGGATTATTAAAGGGACAGTGTGTAAGATTTTTACCTGTTAATTACTGAAATTGAAGATACCCATTCAAAAATACATTGTTTTCCAAGCCTTTTCACTTCCATCATGAAATCAAAGTATTCTTTTGGACTTAGATATAGTCACATAAAAGGGGGATCTTCCCCATATAGAGGCAGCCATTTTGAATACGAGAGCCGCAGAAGGACATTTGGGCTCATCCTTTGCCTCGGCTCCGGCTAACAGCTGCTTAGCCGCGCTGCAGATGGCCCCCCCCTTCCCCCCTCCCCTTCCCCTTCTCTCCTTCGTTCCTCTGCTCCCATATGCAGCCAGGAGCGAAGCAGAGAAGGGGAAGGGGAGGGGGGGAGGGGGAGCATGCTGCCGGATCACACATCGTAATGGATATAACACGTATTTTGGACTAAATTGTTTTACTGGATTTTATTCGCTGGATCCTTATGGACAGACTGAGACCAAGTTTATGATGAAATACAGAGTTTGACCTGTGCAAAGCCTTCAAAGGTAAGCTAAGTAAGCTAAGTTTTGTGCTTTTCTGTATAAAAGCCCCATGTGCTCGGGGAGTGATTGTTTTGCAGGGAAATGAATTGCATAGTCAAAAAGAGGAGACTGTAAGGTTTCATTTGATGTGTAGATTGTCATGAATCATGATCGGGATTGTGTGTTTTCATGCGAAAAGAAAAAAAAAAAGTGAACGGGGGACCGTTTTATGTATACAGCGGTGCGCGGTTCGTGCGCGGGCACGCGCGCGATGTCGGCGGTACGTCGCGTCCGAGTGACCCTCGAGGTCTGCCGTAGCCAAAAGAGGAAGTGGAATAGCTAGTAACCACCTATGCGCCACGAATCCTACACACTGTCCCTTTAAAGACCGTAACACGTGCATACATGGATACATATGGGTGAGTCATATTATCAGATTATTTCTGCATCTATTTCGGCACTAAACCAGGACTAAACCAAGACCAAACCAGGTCTAAACCAGGTCTAAACCAGGTCTCAGAGCTCTAGAGAAGCTACAGTGTGAACAGAAAGAGGACTGAGACTCCATCAGAGCTTAAGTGGACCAGAAAGAGAACTCGATCCTCTTTCACAATGTGAACACAAACAGAACTGAGTTTGTGTTCTCTTGGTCCCCTTGTTGGTCCACTTTTAGGGGACTGAGTTTGGTTCGCTTAAAGGGGACTATATGTGAAAACACCCTAAACCAGGACTAGACCAGGTCTAAACCAGGATTAAACCACCGCATGCGGCTCTTTGCCTGATTTCGTGCGGCTCTTGCGTTCATGTCAAGGTTTGATGTGCGTGTTCGCTTCGTGGCTCGGACTGCGTCGTTGGCCGTGGACGCGGAGGCACGGTCCGGACACTGCCGGCTTCGGTCTCGTGCTCGCAGCCCTGGGTGGGACGCACGGCCTGGCACCGGTCATGCTGCTCTATCACAGATTTGACCATGGTGAGCGGGTGCACGTGTCCGCGTGCACACTTCTCCAAGGGGTTGGTGCACAGTGCCGTTGGATGAGCGCGGTGCTTCCTGCAGATCCAGTGACTCATGTCTCCGCACCCTTCGCACAGCCAGCAGGACTCCCGGAGCCGTGCCCCCCCCACGCTTCACTATTAATACATTTTGTTGAAAATCTATGAAAGTTTGAGTGTTTAAACGAGAGAGAAATGTGAGAAAACGTTAATTCCAGTCTGAGAAAAGCGTATAATGTGTGTGGTGAGGCGTTTACAGCCTTAAAACATGTAGAATAATTGTAAAATATAAAGTTGTCCTACTTCACGGATTTCGCTTATTGCGAAAATTTTAGAATGTAACCCCCGCGATAAACGAGGGACCACTGTATATCTGTGGGGCAAGATAGATTTGATTCAAATACATGGGAAAATATTTGATACAGGACCTTTAAAGCCACAGTATGTAACCTATTAGACAAAAAATATACTAATAAAAAATAAAACTTTTTTTTTTTCTTCTTTTTGGGTTGTGTTCCTGAAAAACTTACTGTGAGTGGGCTTACATCTCCACAAACCTGACTCTTGCGTCGCCTTACTTTCTATTTCAATTGATTTATGCTGGCAAAGTTCCTCCTCCAGAAGGTTACTTACTTCAGCTTTAACCTATAGCCATCTCCCTGTTCCTTTTGCTGTGTATTGTTGGTTTAACTGAGCGAGATTAGCGTGAGGTGAGACAGTCACGACCTATTTTGCTCCTTCACCTGCAGATGTGAGCTGGAGCTGCTGCAGGTAAACAGGTTGGAGGCAGATCCTTTAAGCGGAGAGAGAAACAGAGGAGCTAAACCTGTGAAAAAGACTGAGGCGTTTTACTGTAACTGTCACACTCGGCTCTGATGGAGTAAATGAATGAATGATGTGTATCTGTATGCCTAAAAGTTTGAGGGAGTTTTGTTCTTCTAAAAGTACAATTTCCAAATGAACAAGAAATAAACATATTTGAACAATAATCTTCTATATTTTTTGTTTATAAAATAAGATAAAACTGATCCAAATGTGTTATGTAGCTGTCATTTATATCAGGTAACAACATAGAGCGGTGTGTTTTATGTCATTGTATTGAATTTGTATTTGTATTTATTTAACTATGGGACAATGCATATTAAAAGATAATATAATGCAGAAGAAAAACATGTACTTGTAAATATGCAGGATTGTAAGCAAATTTCCATCCTTAGTCCCCTGCTGGACCAAGGCATCACATGACAAAAAATACAATAAGAGCTTTCAGATGTATCTCTCACTCATGCACACTAAAGCACACTCACAGATTCTAAAACACAGCGTACAGACTTACTTTAGTATTAAATATGCAGGTCAGACATATATTCTCTCTACATACACACGCAGAGCATTAAAGGAAAAGTAACGTTTTTTTTTTACAATTTGAGCCTTATTTCGGTAATAAAACAAGTTGTTTTACTCACCCATAGCACTTTGGTGTCATATGGAGCACTTCAAGAGATGTTTTAGATTTGCGTTAGCCTAGCGCGACCTCTAGCCATAGCTCGGGGCATATAATATATTCCTCAAGCATGTAATATGCCCCGTGCGGGCTCCAAATAGCACAAACTTTAGCACTTTTCAAATCATAGAACCCCAATATCTTAGTCTACGATTTCGTTTGAAGCAAAAGTGGCCTGTAATCCGAGATTTATCCATAGTTTACAGCTTTGCGTTTCATGTTTCATCTACTTGAAACTATGGCTAAATCTTGGATTACAGGCCACTTTTGCTTCAAATGAAATCGTAGACTAAGACATCGGGCTTCTATGATTTGAAAAGTGCTTAAAGTTTGTGTTATTTGGAGACCGCAAAGTAATGCCCCGAGCACTCAAGTTAACGGATACGCTACAACATAACTCAAAATGACACCAAACTGATGTGTTGTTTTATTGCTGAAAGAAGGCTCAGATTGTAAAAAAACGTTACTTTTCCTTTAACGTCTCATTGCATGTTTATACCAGTATGAGATTGATGCATCACTGTAGTTTTAATAATAATATTAATAGTATTTTGATCAAAATGTACATTTTAAAGAACTGACCAAAGTCCTGAAATCTGAACAATACAGTATTACAAGAATCACTTTTCAGAACGTGCACAGATCTAAACTGCAGGGTTAGCAGTTTTTATGCCTTTGCAATTTGCTATTTGGGTCCATTCAAATTTTTCAATTTGATCGCGATTAATTGTGCAGCCTTGGTATACAGTACACAAATAAATGCAATTTGTATCTTGAAAATCTAAATTACAATGTTAATATTAGGTATAAAATAAATCACATCTCCAGCTATCTAACCACACCAGTCTATTCCTGTAATCCTTGCTCATGTTTTGGTTGTGGCACATTTACATTCACACCTGGAATTTTTGTGCTAAATCTGCAGCAGCGTGCAGCTAGAGGGCTAAAGCATATTTTAACCACTTGAAACACAAAACAAAACTGCACACGTTCACCTGCCTTCCTCTCGACTCCGCTGTCTTCTTCTCTCCCTCCTGTGGATGTTGGGGTTATCTGTGCAGCCCTCGTGCACTTCCACTTCACAGGGCCTTGGTAGCAGATGGCGCGGAGTGTTTCTTGTAGTTTTAGCATCGTAAGGTTCCACTATTCCCTGCACAGAGTTGACCTAACCTGCCTGATCCGCATCGCCTAACTTCCTGTTTACGCACTTCACAGTTCACGACGATCACAGACACCCTGATAGTGAATACAGATGGAGATACATATACGCTGTTCCATCTCCTCCTCCCCTCCACCCTCACGCCGCCATACGAGCTAAAGAAACCCAGTGATGTCTGCATTTCTATTCAACTGCGTTAAATAATCTTGTTTTGTCTTCAAAGTGCAATTGCCAGCGCGCAGTTATGAGTCTTGATCGTGGTGTGTTTCAAGGTTGTCTGGATGCACGCAGCTACATAACAAACGTGTGTAAATATAGCATAACATTAGAACAGAGAGCGGGAGGCACGTATGAGACAGCTGTGAGATGTGAAGGACAAATGTGACAGTGTTTCTGACAATGTTATTCAAATGTGATTAGCTTTTCTACTAGGGGCTTTTCATGTGTCTAATGATGGCTTCTCTAGCTATTTAACTCACTGCATTTGTCTTCTGGGTGTGTCCTTCAGTGTTATGCATACTGAAATCTATACCAAGAACTATAGGGGCCTTAGATGGAGCATTCTCTGGACGGTGAAGAAGATATTGGAACAGGTAACTGCTAGTACTTTGCAGCTGACTAGAAGCACTGCTCTGTCCGATGCTCTGTTACTCAAGTTAGAATTTAATATGAGCTTTGTTTTAATACAGTCTGACCAGAGAGAACTGACCTAGCTGGAGCAACAGGTGAGCAGATTTGTGCTGTTAAACAAGTATCTCTTAAAGGAAAAGTAACGTTTTTTTTTTACAATCTGAGCCTTCTTTCGGCAATAAAACAAGTAGTTTTACTCACCCATAGCAGTTTGATGTCATTTTGAGCAGTTTCGTAGAAGTTATGTTGTAGCCTATCCGTTAGCTTGAGTGCTCGGGGCATTACTTTGCGGTCACTGTTCCCTCTAAGGTGCGCGCATGCGCAATCGCGCACTGCCCAGACGTTCAGCGCGCACATCAAATCCTTTTCAGCGCATAAAATAAAATCTAACCTGAACTCAGCGCTGGTTTGACACACGGAATCCAGTCTGATAGATTCAGTTTGCACATGTGAATGTGCACATGCGTTAGGGACAAGCCAACTACAAACAGATTCATTTCGATCGCATTTCGCTCGCTTCCTTCAGTAAGACCATAGTTGTCGTGCGCATCGCCGTGGGTCAGAGCGGCGGGTCCGCACCAGCCGACGGGAGCGCCGCCCGCACAGAAGAGGAGACAGGTAGAGCCATAATGTAATCCTCGGCTGTTTTCTTTGTTTCTGTCCAAGCCATAGGTTTTTGTGAGCAAAAAGACGGGACTTTCTGTGTGAAGTGTGAATCCTCTCCCCAGAGCGTTAAACCACAGAGCTCTGTCACTCTCACAGAATTACTTAAACTGGGTAATGATTAAAAAGGAAGATATAAACTGATAAAAATGTATACTTATTTTGGAGATCATTATTTTGAGAAAGACCCATCTTATAGTGTCCTATAGGTCCTACAATCATCCCTAAAAAATCTGCAGCTACATGTAGGCTATATTTATCAAGCTGAAAAAATCTCTCCATGTGGTTTTACAGGTTTATACACAGGTATATACACAGGTTATTTTTCAAAATATTGTAATGTTCAATGTTTCGCTGACCACAGCAGGACCCTCACACTGACATACAACATGTACAAAGTTCATGAACAGATTTTTGAGAAGTGGACCAAAAAAATCAGTTATATTAAAAGTAATCTAACAGAAATAACAGCAGTAATTTGATTCATAAGCTGCCATGATCTCAGGTGTGATACTGGTGTGGCCACAGTGTGCAGGTCGGACGTTGCTCACAGGAGTCTAAGGAACGCTCAGGGAGTTAGTGTGTTTGCTCAGACACATGAAAAATTAGGGGGAACATTGTTTGCGGTCTCCAAATAACACAAACTTTAGCACTTTTCAAATCATAGAAGCCCAATATCTTAGTCTACGATTTTGTTTGAAGCAAAAGTGGCCTGTAATCCGAGATTTAGCCATAGTTTCGAGTAGATGAGGACGCCAGTGCGCATGTGCGGACTGTGCTCTCAGCTCCCGGGACCCAAACATGAAACGCAAAGCTGTAAACTATGGATAAATCTCGGATTACAGGCCACTTTAGCTTCAAACGAAATCGTAGACTAAGACATCGGGCTTCTATGATTTGAAAAGTGCTAAAGTTTGTGCTATTTGGAGCCCGCACGGGGCATATTACATGCTTGGGGAATATATTATATGCCCCGAGCTATGGCTAGAAGTTGCGCTAGGCTAACCGCAAATCTAAAACATCTCTGGAAGTGCTCCATATGACACCAAAGTGTTATGGGTGAGTAAAACAACTTGTTTTATTACCGAAATAAGGCTCAAATTGTTAAAAAAAAACCCGTTACTTTTCCTTTAAATTTATTCTTTATGATTTGTGAAGCATCTTTGAGTGTCTTGAAAAGCGCTATATAAATAAAATGTATTATTATTATTATTATTATTATTAGATAAAATTATAATCACAAGCGAGGTCGCATTAGCCAACAGTTTTTCAGCTCGTCACTCCTTTTTTTAAAAAAATCAAAAACCTAAACAGGGCCACGAACACTTGTATCACAGGCTCCTGAAAATGTGCTGTTAAATCAATTTTTTGTGCATTGTGCGTTGTGTCACCATGGAAACTAAACATTCTATCATAGATATAGATGCAGTTCTAACCCAGGATAGTTGATTTACTCTACTCTATTAAGCCTCTATTTACTCTATTAAGCCGTTGATGGAGGCGCAGTCAACGAAAATTTGGAGTACTCTACTAATACATTTATTTAGAGTTTAAGCTTTTATATGGGACAATAGCAGATAGGAGAATATACTGTATGTTTTGCATAAATAGTAACTTTTTGCATGAACTCCCCCTACAGGTGAAGTCTTGTGAGTACAGCTTGCGTCAGATACACAGAGCTACAGTCATGGCCAAAAGTTTGAGAATGACACAAATATTACATTTTCTCAATGGGATTAAGATCTGGGGAGTTTCCTGGCCAAGGGCCCAAAATCTTAATGTTTTGTTCCCCGAGCCATTTTGTTATGACTTTTGCTTTATGGCAAGGTGCTCCATCATGCTGGGAAAGGCATCATCACCAAACTGCCCTTGGATGGTTGGGAGAAGTTGCTCTCGGAGGACGTTCTGGTACCATTCTTTATTCATGGCTGTGCTTTTAGGCAAGATTGTGAGAGAGCCCACTCCCTTGACCGAAAAGCAACCCCACACATGAATGGTCTCAGGATGCTTCACTGTTGGCATGAGACAGGACTGATGGTAGCGCTCATCTCGTCTTCTCCGAACAAGCCTTCTTCCAGATGCCCCAAACAGTCGGAAAGGGGATTCATCAGAGAAAATGACTTTACCCCAGTCCTCAGCAGTCCAGTCCCTGTACCTTCTGCAGAATATCAGTCTGTCCCTGATGTTTTTACTGGAGAGAAGTGGCTTCTTTGCTGCCCTCCTTGACACCAGGCCTTCCTCCAAAAGTCTTCACCTCACTGTGCGTGCAGTTGCCCTCACACCTGCCTGCTGACATTCCTGAGCAAGCTCTGCACTGGTGGTGGCCCGATCCCGCAGCTGAAACACCTTCAGGAGACGGTCCTGGCGCTTGCTGGACTTTCTTGGGCGCCCTGGAGCCTGTTTGGCAACAATTGGTGAATGAAGAATGCCTTTTCCAGCATGATGGAGCACCTTGCCATAAAGCAAAAGTCATAACAAAATGGCTCGGGGAACAAAACATTAAGATTTTGGGCCCTTGGCCAGGAAACTCCCCAGATCTTAATCCCACTGAGAACTTGTGGTCAATCCTCAAGAGGCAGGTGGACAATCAAAAACCCACAAATTCTGACAAACTCCAAGCATTGATTATGCAAGAATGGACTGCCATCAGTCAGGATTTGGTCCAGAAGTTGATTGACAGCATGCCAGGGAGAATTGCAGAGGTCTTGAAAAAGAAGGGTCAACACTGCAAATATTGACTTATTGAAGAAGTGAACTTTATTGATCTCACACTGGAGAAATTCTTCTCTGCATTTTAACCCATCCTATATATATATATATACACATATATTAGGAGCAGTGGGCAGCACAAACATTAGGGCGCCCGGGGACCATCTCCATGATCTTCGTGCTTTGGCTTGGTCAGGACCTAAGCTGGAGGATTTTACCTATGGTGCATGTTTTTTTGGGTTGGTGGGGGAAACCGGAGTGCCCGGAGGAAACCCACCCAGACACGGGGAGAACATGCAAACTCCACACAGAAAGGCTCGGGCGACCCGGGGATCGAACCCAGACCATGCATGCAAACTCCACACAGAACACACACGGAAAGGTCTGGGCGACCCGGGGATCGAACCCGGAACCTTCTTGCTGTGAAGCAAGAGCGCTAACCACTCTGCTACCGTGCCGCCGTGCATGAATTCTGTGTAATTCTCAACAAAAGCGTTTGACACTTATGAAATGCTTTTAATTGTATTTCATTATAACATAGAAACATCTGACAAAAACATATAAAAACTCTGAAGCAGCAGACTTTGTGAAAATGTAATATTTGTGTCATTCTCAAAACTTTTGCCCATGACTGTACATATTAGTTTTGAGAGCTTTTGCCATGCCCTTATTATAGTCGACTAATTTTTCAGTAGGACATGTCTTTAGTCTGCCAAGAACTTCTTTAGTCAACTACAGCCCTTGCGGACGCCATCTACACATTGTCTCTAAAGTGGAGCTGATGTTAAGTTGCCCATAGTTGTCATTGTTGTGTCATTTGCTCTTTTCACCTGCAGATGTGAGCTGGAGCTGCTGCAGGTAAACAGGATGGAGGCAGATCCTTCAGGTGGAGAGAGAGACAAACAGAGGAGCTAAACCTCTAAAAAGGACTGAGGCGTTTTACTGTAACTGTCACACTCTGCTCTGATGTGACGCTCTGGCCTCACAGGGCTTTTCTAAAACATAACTGCATAAAGTCAACATTTTGAACTTCAATAATGGATTTTACAGTGAGGAAAGTTTGTTTTAACACTGTTGTAATCTATTCAAAATAAGCAAAAAACTGTTGTCAAATAAGGTGTAATTATATAAATGCATATGTACAAGTAATAATAAAATAATGTTACATAAGGGTGAGTTAGGACTTTTTAAAGTATTGATACCTGCTCAAATGCATCAATCTGATTTTCAGTACATTTGAAATACAGACAGACTCCGCACAGAAAGGCCAGGGAGTCACACTCAGAACCTTCTTGCTGTGAGGCGAGAGAGCTAACCACTCAGCTACCTACTACCTGTTTACCGTAGATACTGACTGCATTTTAGTACAATTTGTGCCCTTTTCATCTCTTTCCATTCACTTTCCATTCATCTTAATTATTCAGCACAGTGTATAAGTGCTTTCACAACTTCCACGGTAATGCTAACAACAGCTAGCATGCTAACAGTGCATTTCTCAAGTGTCACGCTTTGAGAGTGTAACACACGCAATCGACGTGTTCACACGCTCACACGCCACACATGGTATTTCTCACGCTGAAATGTTTTTAAGCAATTCAAAACTGTAGCCACTGTTCACAGCGCTTCTGTGCCCAGAAAATCGGTAAGTTAATGCAGGCACCGCGCGTTTTCAGCGAAAAAAAGTCACTCGCGCACCAGTACTCGAGTTGAGCGATCAGCTGTGAGGCCGATCAGCTGTGAGCGAGCCGCGTGAATGTTTATGCGGCATTTCCAAGAGAAGAAAAACCAGGACTAAACCAGGACTACGTAAGAAGGAACTAAACCAGGACACGGGATAAGTTCGGGATATGTCCAGAACTCCGGAGCTCCGGATTATTAAAGACCGTGACACGTGCATACATGGATACGAGTGACCGCGTTTTTATGGGTGAGTCATATCAGGTTATTTCTGCATCTATTTCGGCACTAAACCAGAACTAAACCAGGACTAAACCAGGACTAAACCAGAACTAAACCAGGACGAGACCAGGACTAAACCAAGACTAAACCAGGTCTAAACCAGGACTAAACCAGAACTAAACCAGGACTAGACCAGGATTAAACCAGAACTAAACCAGGACTAAACCAGAACTAAACCAGGACTAAACCAGGACTAAACCAGAACTAAACCAGGACTAAACCAGGACTAAACCAGGACTAAACCAGAACTAAACCAGGACGAGACCAGGACTAAACCAAGACTAAACCAGGTCTAAACCAGGACTAAGCCAGGACTAAACCAGGTCTTAACTGCACTGACCTCACCACCTTCAAGACTAAACCAAATCTAAACCCATCTGTTTAAACCAGCACTAAACCAGGATTTAACCAGGTCTAATATGATTTACTGTTCTAAACCAGGACTAAGCCAAGACTAAACTATTTGCTTATTGGTCTTTTGACTGTTTTAAACCAGGACTAAACCAGGACTTAACCAAAACTAAACCAGGTCTAAACCAAGACTAAGCCAAGACTAAACCAGATCAAACCAGATCTTTTATTTAATTATTATTTAAATGACTAAATAATAGCCAGCCATGTTGAATTCCTATGTTTTCTTCTTTAACCATTGGCTTTCGTGCCAGTGTTTATCATAGCACATTCTGCTCCTCCACCTCTTGACCTTCCTGGTTGTTTGGTCCTGAATTATGACATCATCCAATCACTCACCCATATCCACCCTGTCTCACATATGTCCCAGCATGCACCAGAGCAGTGTCACCCCATGACAGCCCCCTCTCTCTTGTGTGTACACTGTTAGCGGGGTGGCTAGGCTGTGAGCGCAGGTTAAGCTGGCACGCGGGGCCGGTGGAGCGTGGCTGTACTGAGCCCTGATTGGCAGGCGGTGTGGTCCCTGCTCGTCCCGGGGCCTGTACGGCGGGGCCAGGAGCCGTTGGAGCGTCTCGGTGCAGCCTCGGCTTCAGTGATCAGTCGTAGTTTGTTTGGGTGTTGTCGCTGTCACGGTCCCTGTCACTGTGTGGAGGGGGTCTCACTGGAGCGAGGAGGGGTAATGGAAGGAGTATAGAATGTCCTGGTTCAGAAACAGCATCTGTAACAACTAACAGATTATACTATATTTAAAAAAATACATACTGATACTTTGCAGTGACATCACGCAGGGGTGTTCTACATGTATCTCTATGGTGGAATCTCCAACAGTTACCATGGTGACACAATGCATACATTAAAAAAAAATTCTTAAAGTCTAAAAACCTGAATTAAAGAGCACATTTCCAAGGCCTGTGATCAGAGCGAGTGTTCATGGTCCTGTTTAGGAATTTGATTTTCAAGAAAAAGGAACTGAAAAACTGAGCAGAATAAGAGAATAAGAATAAGAGGACAAATCTTCTCATCTCTAGCTCCACATAAACCTGCTCTTTCTGCTCAGATTGTGTTAAATAAAGCTTAGAGTTGTCTCAGAGCAGTGCCTACAGTTAGCATTACACTCCTCTGGGAATGTTGATGACATCAGCTGCAAAGTATCAGTTCTGTATATTTTGTGTTTAAAGTTTGTTTAAAGGGCCCATATTTCCTCATCACAAACATATGTTTAACACACAAACCTGCATAGTTCTTCTCTCAATCAGAAAACACGAGGCTCCACTTTTTCTTTAAAACTGCACACACCTTCACTTATACGAGGTTCACAGCATCACGTGTGTGTAACTTCACTCACATGTAACGCACATGTGCAGGTGCACGAGCTTACTGTTTCACAGCTTGGTCTGCTGCCCCCATGACCCAGAAATGGAAAAAGCGGAAGAAGATGGATGGATGGATGGATGGATGGACACACCTTCACTAGAATCATGTGGATCATTTCAGCCCTGGAATTGTCGATCTCTACTCAACAAAAAGTAAAAAGGAGTTGTTAACTTGAAAACTACCTCTTCATGACATCACAAGGTGGAACACAGCATTTTGAGGGCAAAATGAGAAATTCAGTTTGTCAACTGGACAAAAGTTTATTTGGTCGAAAACATTTCACAGCTCATCCAAGCTGCTTCTTCAGTTCTGGTCAGACGCTGGTGGACACTGCCTATATCCACCTGAAGGGGGCGCTCACTACAGTGAAATGACTCTGACACTACCACACCTCCTTGTTTACAGTTTGTGTTAGTTAGGTGGGCCTGTGAGATCTGCAGTGGGAGTGGAGTGTGGGTCTTATTAGCAGAACCATTCAGGACCATAATGGGTGTTTTCACACCTCTGGACCTGACCTGGCTAACCCTGTTGTTTTCTTTGTTTGTTTTGATTTAGGTTTGAGGATAGAGTTATAAATGGGAGATGTCTGAGACCTCCATTTCTGTTCAAGGAAGGATTCTCTTTCTTGACAAAAAAATCCTCTTTAACTCCCCTCTCCAACCAGTTTATTTCTCTGGTCAAGATCTGAACCTCACTGTCCTCAAATGAATGGCCCGTGGCTTCTAGGTGGAGATGTACGGCAGACTGAGGTCCACTCTGGCACGCCCGTCTGTGTTGGTACATCCTCTTGTGCAGTGGCTGCTTGGTTTCTCCAGTGTAGCGCTCACTGCAGTCTTCACTACACTGAATGGAGTAGACCACATTGCTTTGTTTGTGGCTCGGTGTTTTGTCCTTTGGGTGGACCAGTTTTTGTCTTAAAGTGTTTGTGGGTTTGAAATAAACTGGGATTTCATATTGTCTGAAAATCTTCTGTAGTTTTTCAGAAACACCGGCCAGGTAAGGAATCGCTACCCCTTTCCTCCTGGGTTCGGATTCTCTGTTGTCTTGTTTCTTGCCCTTGTCTCTCTTGGTTTTGTTAACAGCCCATTTAGGATATCCACAAACAGAGAGGGCTTCCTGCACGTGTTGTTCTTCTTTCTCCTTACCCTCTGTGCTTGTGGGAACCACTTGGGCCCTGTGTTGTAATGTCCGAATAACACCCAGTTTGTGCTGCAGTGGGTGGTGTGAATCAAAAAGCAGGTATTGGTCTGTGTGTGTGGGCTTCCTGAAGACTTCTACTTGGAGTCGCCGGTCTTCTATCGTTACTGCACAATCTAAGAACGCCAATGTGTTGTCCTTGGCATCTTCACAGGTGAATCTGATGTTCAGATCTACTGAATTGATTTGTGCATTAAAAGGTTCCAAATCTTGAATTTAGATTTTTGAAAAAGCATTTTGAGCTTTGGAGATGTATCGATTCTAATAATAAAGTCTTACTCCAACATGTGTGAATGAAAAACACAACTCCAGGTATGTTTTTAAGGAGGTAACATGGCTTGAGTCAATTTCACATAATATAGAAACTTTTTTTATTATAACTATTTAAAGCCCCAGTGTGTAGGATTCGTGGCGCATAGGTGGATGGTGCTATTGCACTTTCTGTTTTAGCTACGGCAGACCTCGAGGGTCACCCGGGCGTGCCGTAACGCAGACAGCTCTCGTACCCGCGCACGAGCCGCGCGCCGCTACTGTATAAATAAAACGCGGTCCCGTTTTTGTTTTGTTTTTTCTTTTCTCATGAAAACACACATTCCCGATCATGTACCATGACACTCTACACATCAAATGAAACCTTACAGTCTCCTCTTTTTGACTATGCAATTCATTTCATTCCCTGCACAACAATCAGTCCCCAAGCACATGGGGCTTTTATACGGAAAAGCACAAAACGAGGTTAGCTTACCTTAGAATGCTTTGCACAGGTCAAACTCTGTATTTCACCATAAACTTGCTCTCAATTTGTCCGTAAGGATCCAGCGAATAAAATCCAGTAAAACAATTTAGTCCAAAACACGTGTTAGATCCATTACAATGTCTGATCCGGCAGCATGCTTGTGTTGTTTACCCAAAACCACGAGCCTTGCCGAAGGCGAAGGCGGAGCCCAAATGTCCTTCTGCGGCTCTCGTATTCAAAATGGCTGCCTCTGCATGGGGAAGATCCCCCTTTTATGTGACTAAGTCCAAAAGAATACTTTGATTTCATGATGGAAGTGAAAAGGCTTGGAAAACAATGTATTTTTGAATGGGTATCTTCAATTTCAGTAATTAACGGGTAAAAATCTTACACACTGTCCCTTTAACCAGGGAAATCCCATTGAGATTAAAAACCTCTTTTTCAAGGGAGCCTTCATTTGTTTTAAAACAAAGCCAGCAGAAGTGTAGACTTATCTGTCCATATACTCTTTATAAACCATAACACCACCATAGTTGAGCCCCCAGTGAAAGGCCCCTGTATGTCTCTGTGATCATGACACATGTGTATGTCCACACACTCTGCTCACATCAGCAGGGGTCCATTCTGTTACACAGCAGTGCTTTGATGCAAACACCACTGTTTTTAACTCTCTCCTCTGAATAAAAGCTTCATTCATGTGTTCAGGTTTAGTACAGGGTTATTTTATGTACATGCTCATGACAAGATTTCATGTTTTTCTCATAAATACTTGGTTTTGTGGAAAAGTACAGTGTGTAGTAAAAATATCCATATATCATAATTTGACATCAGTTAAAGGTGGATTGTGTAACTTTTTGGTTAAGGATCTGCTTGTTTCTATGGATATGTCATTGCTCTGCCTAGAATGTTCCACAATATGACATCAAACAGATCTACTAGTACTTTACATTTATTCAATTACAGGTGGTTTACACCTCTCCACAGATCTGACCTCTAACGTCTGTCTGGTTTGGTCTCCGTGAAGATAGAAAAGTTTAATACCATATTGTGGAATGTTGCGGACAAAGCAAGAACGTCTCCACGAAGAAAAGCATTTGATGGACCCTCCACCAGAAAAGTTCCACAGTGCACCTTTAAAGGAAAAGTAACGTTTTTGTTTTTTTTTACAATTTGAGCCTTATTTCAGTAATAAAACAAGTTGTTTTACTCACCCATATCACTTTGGTGTCATATGGAGCACTTCCAGAGATGTTTTAGATTTGCGGTTAGCCTAGCGCAACTTCTTGCCATAGCTCGGGGCATATAATATATTCCCCAAGCATGTAATATGCCCCGTGCGGGCTCCAAATAACACAAACTTTAGCACTTTTCAAATCATAGAAGCCCGATGTCTTAGTCTACGATTTTGTTTGAAGCAAAAGTGGCCTGTAATCCGAGATTTATCCATAGTTTACAGCTTTGCATTTCATGTTTGGGTCCCGGGAGCTGAGAGCACAGTCCGCACATGCGCACTGGCCTCCTCATCTACTCGAAACTATGGTTAAATCTCGGATTACAGGCCACTTTTGACCACACGAAATTGTAGGTTAAGACATCAGGCTTCTATGATTTGAAAAGTGCTAAAGTTTGTGTTATTTGGAGACCGCAAATAAGTGCCCCGAGAACTCACATGATGGAGATCGCAAATCTAAAACATCTCTGGAAATGCTCCATATGACACCAAAGTGCTATGGGTGAGTAAAACAACTTGTTTTATTACCGAAATAAGGGTCAAATTGTAAAAAACATTACTTTTCCTTTAAGTGGTAGTGTTACTCTTTCACTGGAAATGAATAAAGAGGAGACATCAGAGCAAATGTCACACAGAAAACACTGTATGAGCTTTATTAATCTCCTATCGTGCAGACAATGTATATATTATAATGTGTATATAACACAAGGAGACGTGTGTCAGCCTGTTTACACACACCTGCCTGTTCAGAACTAATATCTCTTTATTTTTATTTGCATACTACAGGTTCTTTTCTTTTTTTACCAATCCAGTATTTGGGTCAGAGTGCTTGCAGAAATATGCACAGGTTGCTCGTTTTATCCTCAAACCCACAAATGCTTATACTGTGTCATTGGGCAAGACACTTTCCCATCTTTGGCTCACAGTGTCTGCATACTGGACATGTAAACAAAGTGTAAGAAATCTGACCACACGTCTTTTTTATACATACATTTTATAATATATTGTATAAATATAATATATAATAATAATATATTTGATAATATATTGTACAAATCCATGTTTAAAAATGTACAGTAGCAATTAACAATTCAAAATTTAATATTCAATATTTAGAAGGGCTGAAAATACTCTTCTTCTTCTTCTTCTTCTTCTTCTTCTTCTTCTTCAACAGTATAGCATTACACTTGTATCTCCAAGGAGCGTGTCTTCTTCTTCTTCTTCTTCTTCTTCTTCTTCTTCTTCTTCTTCTTCTTCTTCAACAGTATAGCATTACACTTGTATCTCCAAGGAGCGTTTCTTCTTCTTCTTCTTCTTCTTCTTCTTCTTCTTCTTCTTCTTCTTCTTCTTCTTCTTCTTCAACAGTATAGCATTACACTTGTATCTCCAAGGAGCGTGTCTTCTTCTTCTTCTTCTTCTTCTTCTTCTTCTTCTTCTTCTTCTTCTTCTTCTTCTTCTTCTTCTTCTTCTTCTTCTTCTTCTTCAACAGTATAGCATTACACTTGTATCTCCAAGGAGCGTGTCTTCTTCTTCTTCTTCTTCTTCTTCTTCTTCTTCTTCTTCTTCTTCTTCAACAGTATAGCATTACACTTGTATCTCCAAGGAGCGTGTCTTCTTCTTCTTCTTCTTCTTCTTCTTCTTCTTCTTCTTCTTCAACAGTATAGCATTACACTTGTATCTCCAAGGAGCGTGTCTTCTTCTTCTTCTTCTTCTTCTTCTTCTTCTTCTTCTTCTTTTTCTTCTTCTTCTTCTTCTTCTTCTTCTTCTTCTTCTTCTTCTTCTTCTTCTTCAACAGTATAGCATTACACTTGTATCTCCAAGGAGACACAACCAGCAACCAGTGGTTGTGCCTCCTTCAACAACCGGTGACACAACCAAGCCAAGTTACAGGTCAGGTCTGTGGAATGGCACCGCTGCTCACAATAGGAATGTGTATTTTTGAGCAATAAAAACTGAATCAAATAAATCCCAGACAGATAATCATACTGTGTAACATTGCAGGTAAAGCAATAACATCTCCATGGAGACGAGCAAGTGCCAGAGCCTTCACCAGAAACATGACACTGCACCTTGCCTTTAGAATAACCTGTAACTTAGCAGATAAAACCGCAGCATTCAGGACAACTCGTCTATGTAAAAATGCACATTTAAATGAAAGACATGACTTACCCACAGTAGTTTTACATGACTGTAGTTTAGATGACATTATTTTTCATCTGTCAAATGAGAACAGAAGCTAAAAAGGAAGCACTTCTCGTACAAACATGTTCTGTCCTCCTGAATCACAGTGATAACAGAGTGATAAAAACAGACTGATAAAAGCACAGTGATACAACGGTGCGGTCAGAGCAGCAGCTCCATGGATCTGCCCCTGGAATTCTTGTCGACACAGAGAAGTGATGTTGTACAGAATGCAGCCTCCTTCCTCTCCTCCCTTCTCCTCCTCTCTCCCTTACTCTCTCTTGTTCCTCTCTTCTTCCCTCTCTGTCCTGTCCTCCTCTCCCTCTATCCCTCTGTCCTTTCTCCCTCTCTGTCGTCTTTCTGCTCTATCTCACTCCTCTCCTCTTCTCTCTCTCTCTTTCTCCCCTCTCTCTCATTCCCTTCTTTTGTTGTATGAAGTGAGTGCTTGTGTCTCGCTGCGTTTGTTTACGTTCCTGCTTACTTCCTGTTGTGCGGCGTGACCCCGCCCACTGCGCCCTGTCACAGCAGAGGGAGGGAGCGAGATGGAAGGGTGAGGCGGAGGAGTGGAGGAGGGGTCAGATGTAGAGAACGAGGGAAGAGGAAAGGGAGGAGAGTGGAAGTCCAGCGGTTGCAGTTTCTCACATAGTTGGAATTCAGCACCAGTCTGTTTACAGCGCCCCTCTCTCTTCCCTTTCTCTCCTTTTTCCCCCTCCCTCTCCTCTACTCCCTCTTTCTCTCTTCCACATCCTCCTTCTTTTCCCCCCTCTTTCACTCTGTCTCTTTCCTTCTTTCTCTCTCTCACTCTCTACCCCTAGGCTCTTTCCCTCTCTCTCTCTCTCTCCTGCCATCTTTTCTTCTACCGTTCTCCTCCACACTTTGTTTACATCCGTCTTCATTTGGTGCAGTAAAACTCACAGTGGTTTAGAAGCAGCTGAACAAAGCACTTTTCCACACGTCTAATGAACTCAGACTGATGACGCTCCAGACAGGCTCGGACACACATTCCCCATTCATTACACTGATCATTGATTACACTGATCATTCATTACACTGATCATTGATTACACTGATCATTGATTACACTGGACTTTACCATGAAAATCCAAAAGGTAAACACAGAAATGTTGAACCTAATCATTTCTATGAGAGACTAGACCCAAGAACTCACTGTGTTACAACAAAAACCTGCATTTGGTTTGAGTCCTGATGTAGACTTTAGTTTAGTCCCGGTCTACTCTTAGTTTAGTCCTGGGTTAATCCTGGTTTAGTCCTTCTTTAGTCCTGGTCTAGTTTCAGTTTTAGTTCCCAGTGAAGTCCTGATATAGACTTTGGTTTGGTCCTGTTTCAGTTCTGGTCCTATTCTTGTCCTTGTTTAGTTCTAGTCTAGTCCTGTTCTAGTCCTGTTCTAGTCCTGTTCTAGTCCTGTTCTAGTCCTGTTCTAGTTCTGTTCTAGTCCTGTTCTAGTCCTGTTCTAGTTCTGTTCTAGTCCTGTTCTAGTCCTGTTCTAGTCCTGTTCTAGTCCTAGTCTAGTCCTGTTCTAGTCCTGTGCTAGTCCTAGTCTAGTCCTGTTCTAGTCCTGTTCTAATCCTGTTCTAGTTATGTTCTAGTCCTGTTCTAGTCCTGTTCTAGTCCTAGTCTAGTCCTGTTCTAGTCCTGTCCTAGTCTTAGTCTAGTCCTAGTCTAGTCCTGTGCTAGTCCTGTGCTAGTCCTAGTCTAGTCCTGTTCTAGTCCTGTTCTAGTCCTGTTCTAGTCCTGGTTTAGTCCTGGTTTAGTCCTGTTCTAGTCCTGGTTTAGTCCTGTTCTAGTCCTGGTTTAGTCCTGGCTTATTCCTGGTTTAGTCCTGGTTTAGTCCTGTTCTAGTCCTGTTCTAGTCCTGGTTTAGTCCTGTTCTAGTCCTGTTCTAGTCCTGTTCTAATCCTGTTCTAGTCCTGTTCTAGTCCTGTTCTAGTCCTGTTCTAGTCCTGTTCTAGTCCTGTTCTAGTCCTGTTCTAGTCCTGTTCTAGTCCTGGTTTAGTCCTAGTCTAGTCCTGTTCTAGTCCTAGTCTAGTTCTGTTCTAGTCCTGTTCTAGTTCTGTTCTAGTCCTGGTTTAGTCCTAGTCTAGTCCTGTTCTAGTCCTGTTCTAGTCCTGTTCTAGTCCTGGTTTAGTCCTAGTCTAGTCCTGTTCTAGTCCTGTTCTAGTCCTGTTCTAGTCCTGTTCTAGTTCTGTTCTAGTCCTGTTCTAGTCCTGTTCTAGTCCTGGTTTAGTCCTAGTCTAGTCCTGTTCTAGTCCTGTTCTAGTCCTGGTTTAGTCCTGTTCTAGTTCTGTTCTAGTCCTGTTCTAGTCCTGTTCTAGTCCTAGTCTAGTCCTGTTCTAGTCCTGGTTTAGTCCTAGTCTAGTCCTGTTCTAGTCCTGTTCTAGTCCTGTTCTAGTCCTGTTCTAGTCCTGGTTTAGTCCTGTTCTAGTCCTGGTTTAGTCCTGTTCTAGTCCTGTTCTAGTTCTGTTCTAGTCCTAGTCTAGTCCTGTTCTAGTCCTGTTCTAGTCCTGTTCTAGTTCTGTTCTAGTTCTGTTCTAGTCCTGTTCTAGTCCTGTTCTAGTCCTAGTCTAGTCCTAGTCTAGTCCTGTCCTAGTCCTGTTCTAGTCCTGTTCTAGTCCTGGTTTAGTCCTGTTCTAGTCCTGGTTTAGTCCTGTTCTAGTCCTGTTCTAGTTCTGTTCTAGTCCTAGTCTAGTCCTGTTCTAGTCCTGTTCTAGTTCTGTTCTAATCCTGTTCTAGTTCTGTTCTAGTCCTGTTCTAATCCTGTTCTAGTTCTGTTCTAGTCCTTGTTTAGTCCTAGTCTAGTCCTGTTCTAGTCCTGGTTTAGTCCTGGTTTAGTCCTGTTCTAGTCCTGGTTTAGTCCTGTTCTAGTCCTAGTCTTTTTCTGTTCTAGTCCTGGTTTAGTCCTAGTCTAGTCCTGTTCTAGTCCTGTTCTAGTCCTGTTCTAGTCCTGTTCTAGTCCTGGTTTAGTCCTGTTCTAGTCCTGTTCTAGTCCTGTTCTAGTCCTAGTCTAGTCCTGTTCTAGTCCTGGTTTAGTCCTAGTCTAGTCCTGTTCTAGTCCTGTTCTAGTCCTGGTTTAGTCCTGTTCTAGTCCTGGTTTAGTCCTGTTCTAGTCCTGTTCTAGTCCTAGTCTAGTCCTGTTCTAGTCCTGTTCTAGTCCTGTTCTAGTCCTGGTTTAGTCCTAGTCTAGTCCTGTTCTAGTCCTGTTCTAGTCCTGGTTTAGTCCTAGTCTAGTCCTGTTCTAGTCCTGTTCTAGTCCTGTTCTAGTCCTGTTCTAGTCCTGTTCTAGTTCTGTTCTAGTCCTGGTTTAGTCCTAGTCTAGTCCTGTTCTAGTCCTGTTCTAGTTCTGTTCTAGTCCTGTTCTAGTTCTGTTCTAGTTCTGTTCTAGTCCTGTTCTAGTCCTGTTCTAGTCCTGTTCTGGTCCTATTCTTGTCCTTGTTTAGTTCTAGTCTAGTCCTGTTCTAGTCCTGTTCTAGTCCTGTTCTAGTTCTGTTCTAGTCCTGTTCTAGTCCTAGTCTAGTCCTGTTCTAGTCCTGTTCTAGTCCTAGTCTAGTCCTGTTCTAGTCCTGTTCTAGTTCTGTTCTAGTCCTGTTCTAGTCCTGTTCTAGTCCTGTTCTAGTCCTAGTCTAGTCCTGTTCTAGTCCTGTTCTAGTTCTGTTCTAGTCCTGTTCTAGTCCTGTTCTAGTCCTGGTTTAGTCCTAGTCTAGTCCTGTTCTAGTCCTGTTCTAGTCCTGTTCTAGTCCTGTTCTAGTCCTGTTCTAGTCCTGTTCTAGTCCTAGTCTAGTCCTGTTCTAGTCCTAGTCTAGTCCTGTTCTAGTCCTGTTCTAGTTCTGTTCTAGTCCTGTTCTAGTCCTGTTCTAGTCCTGGTTTAGTCCTAGTCTAGTCCTGTTCTAGTCCTGGTTTAGTCCTGTTCTAGTCCTGTTCTAGTCCTGTTCTAGTTCTGTTCTAGTCCTGGTTTAGTCCTGGCTTATTCCTGGTTTAATCCTATTTTGAGCCGAGTTTAGTCCTGATGTAGATTTCAGTTTGGTACTAGAGTTCTGGTTTAGTCCTGTTCTAGTCCTGGTCTAGTCCTGGTCTAGTCCTGGTCTAGTCCTGTTCTAGTCCTGTTCTAGTCCTGGTTTAGTCCTGTTCTAGTCCTGGTCTAGCCCTGGTCTAGTTCAGGTCTAGTCTAGTTTCAGCTTTAGTCCTAGTGTCTATAGGACAGTTTAGTGTTTGAAGTACATGTACCTATATGACTGCCACTTGACGTCTGTTCAACTGATCAATACTTTTGTGTTAATATAATCTCATGTGTTATGTCTTGAAATTAAACTTGTAATTTCACTTTTGCTTATTTATACTGACAGAAAAGTGCACCACCTTTCGCCATGGCGACATTATTGCTTAAAGAATTTTCCAAAATA
Organism: Paratrypauchen microcephalus; assembly: GCA_036785185.1. Lineage (NCBI taxonomy): Eukaryota > Metazoa > Chordata > Actinopteri > Gobiiformes > Gobiidae > Paratrypauchen > Paratrypauchen microcephalus. Next base: position 2,254,325 of record JAVJIX010000144.1, on the reverse strand, counting down.
TGGCATTAAACATATCTCTCTAGCCATGATGTATTGTTTTTATTGCTCAAACATGCCTTGAAAATCTGTATTCTTACTGTGAGCAGGATTGTCCCTCCACAGATCAGACCTGTACCTCTGGCCTGGTTGTGCCCGTGGAGATAGATCAAGTTAATGTCATACTGTGGAACTTTCTTGGCAAAGCAATGACATCTTCTAGAAGACAATCAGGTGGTGGGTCCTCTGTCAGTTAAGTTACACAGAGCTCCTTAAAACTTTGTCTCTCATGTGGATAAGCCCAGTAATTACAGAGATATGAATCATAAACCTGTGTTAGTCCTGGTTTAGTCCTGATGTAGACTTTTGTTTAGTCCTGGTTTAGTCCTGGTTTGAGCCCTGCTTTGAAGCCCAGTTTAGTCCTGATGTAGACTTTTGTTTAGTCCTGGTTTGAGCCCTGGTTTGAGCCCAGTTTAGTCTTGATGTAGACTTTTATTTGGTCCTGGTCTAGTCCTGGTTTGAGTTATTGTTTAGTCCTGGTTTAGTCCTGGTTTGAGCCCTGGTTTGAGCCAAGTTTAGTCCTGATGTAGACTTTTGTTTAGTCCTGGTTTAGTCATGGTTTGAGCCCTGGTTTGAGCCCAGTTTAGTCCTGATGTAGACTTTTGTTTAGTCCTGGTTTAGTCCTGGTTTGAGCCCTGGTTTGAGCCCAGTTTAGTCCTGATGTAGACTTTTGTTTAGTCCTGGTTTAGTCCTGGTTTGAGCCCTGGTTTGAGCCCAGTTTAGTCCTGATGTAGACTTTTGTTTAGTCCTGGTTTAGTCCTGGTTTGAGCCCTGGTTTGAGCCCAGTTTAGTCCTGATGTAGACTTTTGTTTAGTCCTGGTTTAGTCCTGGTTTGAGCCCTGGTTTGAGCCCAGTTTAGTCCTGATGTAGACTTTTGTTTAGTCCTGGTTTAGTCCTGGTTTTGAGCCCTGGTTTGAGCCCAGTTTAGTCCTGATGTAGACTTTTGTTTAGTCCTGGTTTAGTCCTGGTTTGAGCCCTGGTTTGAGCCCAGTTTAGTCCTGATGTAGACTTTTGTTTAGTCCTGGTTTAGTCCTGGTTTGAGCCCTGGTTTGAGCCCAGTTTAGTCCTGATGTAGACTTTTGTTTAGTCCTGGTTTAGTCCTGGTTTGAGCCCTGGTTTGAGCCCAGTTTAGTCCTGATGTAGACTTTTGTTTAGTCCTGGTTTAGTCCTGGTTTGAGCCCTGGTTTGAAGCCCAGTTTAGTCCTGATGTAGACTTTTGTTTAGTCCTGGTTTAGTCCTGGTTTGAGCCCTGGTTTGAAGCCCAGTTTAGTCCTGATGTAGACTTTTGTTTAGTCCTGGTTTAGTCCTGGTTTGAGCCCTGGTTTGAGCCCAGTTTAGTCCTGATGTAGACTTTTGTTTAGTCCTGGTTTAGTCCTGGTTTAGTCCTGGTTTGAGCCCTGGTTTGAGCCCAGTTTAGTCCTGATGTAGACTTTTGTTTAGTCCTGGTTTGAGCCCTGCTTTGAAGCCCAGTTTAGTCCTGATGTAGCCTTTTGTTTAGTCCTGGTTTAGTCCTGGTTTAGTCCTGATGTAGACTTTTGTTTAGTCCTGGTTTGAGCCCTGGTTTGAGCCCAGTTTAGTTCTGATGTAGACTTTTATTTGGTCCTGGTCTAGTCCTGGTTTGAGTTATTGTTTAGTCCTGGTTTAGTCCTGGTTTGAGCTCTGGTTTGAGCCCAGTTTAGTCCTGATGTAGACTTTTGTTTAGTCCTGGTTTAGTCCTGGTTTGAGCCCTGGTTTGAAGCCCAGTTTAGTCCTGATGTAGACTTTTGTTTAGTCCTGGTTTAGTCCTGGTTTGAGCCCTGGTTTGAGCCCAGTTTAGTCCTGATGTAGACTTTTGTTTAGTCCTGGTTTAGTCCTGGTTTGAGCCCTGGTTTGAGCCCAGTTTAGTCCTGATGTAGACTTTTGTTTAGTCCTGGTTTAGTCCTGGTTTGAGCCCTGGTTTGAGCCCAGTTTAGTCCTGATGTAGACTTTTGTTTAGTCCTGGTTTAGTCCTGGTTTGAGCCCTGGTTTGAGCCCAGTTTAGTCCTGATGTAGACTTTTGTTTAGTCCTGGTTTAGTCCTGGTTTGAGCCCTGGTTTGAGCCCAGTTTAGTCCTGATGTAGACTTTTGTTTAGTCCTGGTTTAGTCCTGGTTTGAGCCCTGGTTTGAAGCCCAGTTTAGTCCTGATGTAGACTTTTGTTTAGTCCTGGTTTAGTCCTGGTTTGAGCCCTGGTTTGAGGCAAGTTTAGTCCTGATGTAGACTTTTGTTTAGTCCTGGTTTAGTCCTAGTTTGAGCCCTGGTTTGAGCCCAGTTTAGTCCTGATGTAGACTTTTGTTTAGTCCTGGTTTAGTCCTGGTTTGAGCCCTGGTTTGAGCCCAGTTTAGTCCTGATGTAGACTTTTGTTTAGTCCTGGTTTAGTCCTGGTTTGAGCCCTGGTTTGAGCCCAGTTTAGTCCTGATGTAGACTTTTGTTTAGTCCTGGTTTAGTCCTGGTTTGAGCACTGGTTTGAGCCCAGTTTAGTCCTGATGTAGACTTTTGTTTAGTCCTGGTTTAGTCCTGGTTTGAGCCCTGGTTTGAAGCCCAGTTTAGTCCTGATGTAGACTTTTGTTTAGTCCTAGTTTAGTCCTGGTTTGAGCCCTGGTTTGAGCCCAGTTTAGTCCTGATGTAGACTTTTGTTTAGTCCTGGTTTAGTCCTGGTTTGAGCCCTGGTTTGAGCCCAGTTTAGTCCTGATGTAGACTTTTGTTTAGTCCTGGTTTAGTCCTGGTTTGAGCCTTGGTTCGAAGCCCAGTTTAGTCCTGATGTAGACTTTTGTTTAGTCCTGGTTTAGTCCTGGTTTGAGCCCTGGTTTGAGCCCAGTTTAGTCCTGATGTAGACTTTTGTTTAGTCCTGGTTTAGTCCTGGTTTGAGCCCTGGTTTGAAGCCCAGTTTAGTCCTGATGTAGACTTTTGTTTGGTCTTGGTCTAGTCCTGGTTTAGTTTCAGATTTAGTCCCAGTTTAGTCCTAACCTTGGTGTTGTATATATAAGTGTAATCCTACTTTAGTCCTGGTTTATTCCTAGTTCAGTCTTTTGTTTGGTCTTGATCTAGTCCTGGTCTAGTCCTGGTTTAGTTTCAGCTTTAGTCCCAGTTTGGTGCTGTATATGTAAGTGTAAATGCACCTGACGAGGCATATAATAAATGTCAAAACTTGTTCTGTCTGTAATCTGACAGTTAAAGAGAAAATCCTCCAGAATCTGACCCGTCTCCAGCTCCGTTTTACACAACAGCCCCTTTAACGCAAACCACAACTCTACAGGAAGTTTCACATTGTCACATTATTTTATAGCTGACAAAGTTGGCCTATAGTCAGATTGTTTTCAGTTCAGTTCCCACACCCACCAATGCGTATGTAGTGTCATTGAGCAAGACACTCCTTTGGTTTTGTTTCCAGTGTCTGCATATTAGAGACGTAAACAGATGTTATAGAAATGTGGCCAAATGTGGCTGTTTTATCTTTTCAAATATTGCATCCAATCTTAAACCTGTGCTTATGCTGAAGAAAAAAATAAAATGTAAAATGTTATTACCGTTGCCATAGCAATTAACAATTTAATACTGAATATTTTAATGGTGTAGTTTAATGGTGTCTAGAAAATAAAGCTAAAACTCATGAATAAAATGTTCTGTTTCGTAGAGATGAGAGTTAAAGGTGCATTGTGTAACTTTTCTGTGTCCATCACCTGCTTGTTTCTATGGTTATGTCATTACTCCGCCTGGAATGTTCCACAGTATGACATTAAACAGCCCCTCTACCTTACATTTATCCAATTACAGCTGGTTTTACGGCTCGAAAATACCTTGAAAAAACAACATTCCGACGGTGAGCGGGGTCGCCTCTGCACAGATCTGACCTGTAACTCAGTCTGGTTTGGTCTCCAGGAAGATAGAAATGTTTAATGCCATACTGTGGAACATTCCAGACAAAGTAATAGCATCTCCAAAGTTACAAACACCAAACTCCACCTGAGAATTCTAACTTGTCTAAACTTGTCCTCTAGCTTTATTATATATTTTACATAATAGGCAGTTTACAATGCACTGTTGCCACGTGAAGCAGAACTAGACACATAAAGTTCCACATTGTAACGTTATTTTATAGCTGACAAAGTTTGCCTATAGTCTAATCTTATCTCCTCTGCAGCGCTGTGAATATCAAAACACAAATAAGTCTGTAGTCTTCCTCTCTTTCTCTCCGTGTGACATTTCTGAGGCTGTAACTGCTCACGAGAGACGCCATTTTTCACACTTTTTATTCGGCATCTGACATCCACTGGTACAATAAATCAAACGCAAATGGCACACACCTCTAAGAAAACGCCAACACTGCAATGGAGTTGCATGCAGAATGACAATGTTTTATTTTATTTTTTTATTATTTTTATTATTTTTTTCCATCTCTCTTTTTTTTTTCTCTTTTGTCGTCTTCCTTTCTTCCAGACGGTCACAGATTTGGTTCAACTGTCCTCTTCTTTGTCCTCTTCTCTTCACTGATTTCCAAGGAAGGCCGGAAAACTTGGAAAAATCATACTCAAAAGAAATCCCTACTTCAGTGTGGTTGTGTTTTGTGTGCGTTTGTGTGCGTGTGTGCTATGAAATCTGTATTTTTCTGTGAATGTTTTAGCAAAGCATTGGGAGAAAGTCGTTTACATGTGTTTTAAAACTCGTCCAACCACCAGAAATTACATCTTTGTCATGAACATACAATAGTCTGAGCACACTGTTAGCATCGTCATTATGTTACATGGTAGTTCTTGGTCAGTCATGGATTCAAATGGTTAAAAGTGAGAAAAGTTATGTTTATTTTAACGTGTTGTCTTCAATGGTGAGGAATTGGCATCCATTCTCTTAATAGTTTAGGGAATTTTCAAACTTCTGGATGTGGTATGGCTGTAATGCCCCAAGAATTGTTCTCCCTGAAAGAAATGGTAGAGTAAAATATATTAACTACAGATAGAACCTGCTTTACTGGCTCTTGCATCAAATTTAAGATGGAATTTTTACTGATATAAGCATTAAAAATATTCAAATTATCAAAAAATGGTAAGTATATATATGTATAAGTATGCGTTTTTAGTTAATTCTTATAAGCATTCGTGTCAATTTCAAAATTTGTAAAGCCATGCATTAAAAAGGTTTCTGACTACAGGGATTATAGATGCAAATTCATGGGGCATTACAATCAAAAAAACCATAAACATTGTCAAAATAGGAGAGAGAAATTAAATTAAATTAAAAAATATGAGTGTTTTTTGTTTGTTGATGGCAGAAAAAGGAGGGAAAAAAAAGAATTACGAAAATAAAATGGTAATGAGGAAATAAAGCCTGTTTTTTGTTTGTTTGTTAAAAGCAAATTATTTTTTATTCACACAAATTTTTATATATAACAACCGTTTGGTCCATAAATATTTAAGAGGGGATTTCGTATACACCATTTTTTTTTTTGTATCAAGAAACAGGGAAAAACATGGACAATCTTGATAAACACTGTACCCAACTATTAACATGAAAATCCATAGAATTCTGGGCTAGTTTTGTAAGAGTGCAACCTGACATCGTCCTCCTGTGGCCACTCTCGTAACAGCATTACACCAGGAAGAAAAACAAAAACAAAAAAAAAGTTTTGAAAATTAAAAAAAAAAAAAAAAAGTACAATTCTAGTGAGGCGAAAATGTCGTAACAGAGAACATATAATCCTGAACTTTCTCCCAAGGTTAGCATTAAGGCACATAGTATAGAAGTGAGATAGGCAACATCGTCCAGTCGAGAATTTACAATTTTCCAGCCAAAATATAATGTTTTTTTGGTTTTGTTTAGTGGCAAAAACAATAAAATGTCAAACAAAAATTATTGTTTTTTTCGTTTTTTTTTCAACTAAAAACATCTGAGGTTAGATTTCCAGCTCAAAACCTTTGCAGCACTACTTAAGTCCCTTGTTTTTTCACATTGTTACCCTGAGCAAAAAAATATATTAAAAAAATTCCAAAAATAAAAATTCTGGACAGGATGTTGTGCAGCTATGAAAAAAATGTAGGTCAATTTGATGAAATCTTTTGATTTTTTTGGGAAAAAGTGCCCAGATTGAATTATTTCTGCAAATTTTCTGAATTGACAACTTTTCCTCACAGTTGTGTATAGCGATTTTCACATATTGTTCGTGACTAAAAACATTCAAAAAGGATTCAAAGTTGAGTTTTACAGCACATTCTACATAGGTTTTCCCTAAATGATTTCAAAACAGAACAAAATCCTTGAATTTGTAGTGCTAACACAGTGCATACAATTACAGATTTCAAAAATATTCAGAATAGTTTTATAAGATTTATCGATTTTAAACCATAAATTAGGAAGGGCTCTGTACAAATAAAGCCAGCTAAAATATTTAATTTTTTCCCCAAACAAGCTTCAAGTTTAGAGTGAGTCCATGACGATGATTAAAACTGTCCGTTTGTCTGGAAATGGGAGTAATAAAATAATAAAAACAAAACAAAAACAAAAACTACAAAGATGGCTGCCGTGCTCTTTCAGAAATGCTACAGTTTTTAAAAGGATTCCAATGGGGCTGCGTCCTCGTGCACAGAACAGCTATATCTCTGGCTTGGCTGGATTCAAAAAAAAATAAAATTAAAGGTCCCATATCACACTATTTTCTGATGTTCTAATGTCGTTTCCTCACCACAAACACACCTGGAGTTGTGTTTTGTTTCATTCACACATGTTTAACACACAAACCCTGCACATTTAGGCTGAGTTCTTCTCTCAAACTGAAAAAAAAACTGTGCTCCACCTTGTGACGTCATCAAATGGTAATACAGGAAGTGCTCTACTATTTTTAAAATTTTTTAAACTCCACACACCTTCACTAGAATCATTTGGATGCAGGATTTCAGCCCTGGAACTGCCGATCTCAACTGAAGTCAAGGTAAAAGGAGCAGTTTACTTGAAAACTACTTCATGACATCACAAAGTGGAACAGAGCATTTTGAGTTCTGGAGACTAATAATAGTTACTCAAACATGTGTGAATGAAACAAAACACAACTCCAGGTGTGTTTTTGAGAATACAACAACATTAAAGCAGGTCTTAAAGCTCACAAGAGTCAATTTTGTGTAATATAGAACCTTTAAAAAAATATATAATAATAATAATAATAATTCAAATAAAAGTTGTAGGTTTGGAGCTGGTTAGAAAAGGTTGGTGAGAGTAGTCTGTGATGGGCTCCCCGAATCGTGGCTGTCCAAACTAGAGGTGACGGAGGTGACTACAGTGATAGAGGGATTGGTCAGGTCTGTTAGTGTGGCAGCGCTGGTGGGCGGAGTTAGGGCCCCACTGTCGGAAGAGGGCGGAGCTAGAGAGGAGCCATCCGCCTTATCAACGCCATTCTCCTGCCGCAAAACGTTTCTTCTGAATTTGGCTCGTGCATTTTGGAACCAAACCTGCAAACCAATCCGAATGTGGTCTTTTACTGTTTTTGGTCAAATTAACGACAAAAGTACAAATCAGGACTACTGTATACTACTACTACTACTACTACTACTACTATAACTACTACTATAGGCCTGTCATGATAATTACTTTATAGATTTGAATACATTTAATACAACTTTTACTCGTCAGTATTTATCTGTGGTACTTTTTCTTTGCAGTAGTGGAAGATTTTTGACATTTTTTTGTACTTTGATAAGATTTGAGCTGTAGAAGGGTAAACGTGCACTGTGTAACTTTTCCATCACTGTGTGCTTTTCTCCATGCAGATGTTATTGCTTTGTCTGGAATGTTCCACAGTATGGCATTAAACCTTTCTATCTTCACGGAGACCAAACCAGACCATGTTACAGGTCAGATCTGTGGAGAGGCGACCCCGCTCACAGTCAGAATGTTTGTTTTTCAAGGTGTTTTTAAGCTATAAAACCAGCTGTAATTGAATAAATGTAAAGTAGAGCTGTTTAATGTCACACTGTGGAACATTCCAGGCAGAACAATGACATCTCCATAGAAACAAGCAGGTGACGGACCCCAAAGCCAAAAGTTAAAGAGTGCACCTTTACACAAATAACTTCCATGATTCATTTGTGTTTCATTTGTTAAAGGTGCACTGCGTAACTTTCGCGTGACTGTCTCCATGGCGATGCTGTTGCTTTGCCTGGCAGGTTCCGCAGTATGGTATTACAGTTAAATAAATACACTGCATTTATTAAATTACAAGTGTTTTACTGTATTGCTTTAAAAAAAACACTTTATTGAACGTGGGCTCGCTTCTCCACAGATTTGACCTTTAATTTGGCCTGGTCTCCGTGGAGACACACACGTTTTTTTATGCCATATTGTGGAAGAATCCAGACGAAATACTAACATCACCAGAAAAGTTACACAGCGCACCTTTACTAACAGCACACGGACATTTAGAATCGAAATGGAAATCCTGCTTTAGTCTTATAATGTCACATAAAGTAGTTTCAGTATTTTTGTTAATTGTATTTCAAATTGTTATCGTGACAGGCCTAATTGCTAGAACAGAAATTGTCTAATTGAGGGCCAGTTAGCTTAAAAATTGATAAAACATGAATGCGGATTCGGTTAGCAAACCCAATGCATTCTCTATCCAAAACCTGCACTCTTTTTGCTTTACAAAAAATACTATTAACAGCATAAAACTGTACAAAACTTCATCTTTTCAAACATAAAGCACCAATAATGATTACGGCCTTGCACTTTTATCTGCAAATACAAGATAATTCTACAATTTTATAACAAATATAAACATAAAGAGCCCAAGAAAAGTTATGGATTTGAATTGCAAATCCCCAAACCAAGTCATATATATGCACTCTTTTGCTTTCTCAATTATAACGTTCTAGACAATTACGTTAAATGGACCGAGTAAAGTGAAAACAAAAGTATGATGGTTTGAGATGGCTGGTGATGGGCATTGCATGCTGGGAAGTGGAAGGGAGTAGCAGAGTGGTTAGCGTCTTACCTGTAGAACTCTTTTGGTGAGGCCTGTTTTCTGGGCCAGCTGTTTGAGGTCCTTGGCGTCGGGGTTGTGGTTGATGGCGAAGTAAGATTTCATGGTGCGGAGCTGGTGATGCTTGAAGGAGGTGCGCATGCGTTTGGTCTTCTGTGTGGGGGGGTACGCCTGCTCGCGGTCCAGGTGCTCGCTGTCGTTCTCGTTACAGCCTGTGGGGAGAGAAAAAAACACAGGTTAAAGGAAAAGTAACGTTTTTTTTACAATCTGAGCCTTCTTTCGGCAATAAAACAAGTAGTTTTACTCACCCATAGCAGTTTGGTGTCAATTGGAGCAGTATCGCAGAACTTATGTTGAGCCGTTCTGTTCTACTAATGATCCCGTATCCGTTAGCGTGAGTGCTCGGGACATTACTTTGCGCTCTCCAAATAACACAAACTTTAGCACTTTTCAAATCACAGAAGATCGCTGTGTCAGGGTAGACTTTTAGTGGATTCCAAAACGTCCTGAAACCCGATATGCAGCTATAGTTTCATTTGATGACGTCATCAGAGAGGACAGTGCGCATGCGTGAACTCAGCTGTTTTGTAAACACCGCTAGTCCGAAAGAAGCTAACACCGCTCTGAACTTTACTTTTCTGTTGCGATATCGGGTTTCAGGCCGTTTTGGAATCCACTAAAAGTCTACCCTGACACAGCGATCTTCTGTGATTTGAAAAGTGCTAAAGTTTGTGTTATTTGGACACCGCAATGTGAGTGCCCCCGAGCACTCACGCTAACGGATACGGGATCATTAGTAGAACAGAACGGCTCAACATAAGTTCTGCGATACTGCTCCAATTGACACCAAACTGCTATGGGTGAGTAAAACTACTTGTTTTATTGCCGAAAGAAGGCTCAGATTGTAAAAAAAACGTTACTTTTCCTTTAAGGTTCAACAGTATGGCATTACAGTTAAATACACTGCATATTTCGGACTATCTCAGCGAGTTCTGAGTGGTTTTTCTGATCCTAAACATTTCATTGCATTATTGACCCTGTGTTGATTCTGCACATGACAAATAAACAATCTTGAATCTTGAATCTTGAATTTCATTAAATTACAGGAGTTTTGTTTTTTTTTTTTGCTCAAAAATAGCTCATTACAACCTCTGGACAAAGAAAACACAGATGAATGATGGCTTTTATGTTGTATTTTGTCACGATACTAACATTTCAAATTGTTTTGTTCATTAAAAGTGCACTGCGTAACTTTGCCCACGTGTGATTGTCTCCATGGAGATGTTATTGTTTTCATTGCAAAAAGCAATATCTATGTAAGTTAGAATGTTTTAAATTAAGAACATTTTACTTCAGGTTGAAGTTAATTCAAGCAACATTAGATTATGTTCCTTATTTTAAGTGTAAAAGTTGTTATAAATGTTTATTTGAGAGTGAACATTGTTAATTCAAGTCATTTTAACTTGGCTAGATTTGTTTGTGGCATTACAGTTAAATATACTGCGTTTTATTAAATTACATGTGTTGTTTGTTTGTTTGTTTTGCTCAAAAATAGCCCAGTGCAGGCTGTGGAGGAAGAAAATATAGAAGAATTATCGTTTTTATTTAGTATTTTGTCATACTGATATTTCACTCTTGACTGAATAAAGAATAGACTTGATGCTTCATACTGATTCTGACACTACAATAATAAAAACACTCTTTCTTTAGACATTGTCCTGTCAATGGGACTTTTTTTTAGCATTGATACCTGTGAAAAATGAGGATCTAGTTTAATACAAATTGTAGCATCAATTAGAATCTGATTTTAAATTAAAATACGCTGCTTGCTGCAATGAAATCCCACTATGACTCTAAGAAAATCACATGTTTCTATTATTAAGCTGTGTTAGATCAATATTTAAGTTTGCAATGAACAAAATACAAAATAATCTACAAATATTATAGTTTATACTAAATAAAAACACTGCCTTCTGGCCAAATCTCTTATTAGCAGTTCACCATAGCAACCGGCGCATTTTCATTTTCTTGTTTAATGGTTGAAAAATGGCGATGTGACAGTTTTTAGCCCACAAATTTGGCCTAGAGCGTTGGAATTTTTTAAAATACTGTAATGGCACCTAGGTACAGAACTGTGTGTGGAGATGGGGGGTAGGTGAAAACGGAAATTATCTGAGCGCTTGAGCCTTAAATGCAAAACAAAACAGGATGACTCAAACACACATGAATCATTCAACAGAATACAGAGTTAATGACGAGGGAGCGCTGTTATATACGGTTAAAAGCTCATAAAAGTCAGGTATCGGTTTGGTCCTCTTCTAGTCCCGGTTTAGTCCTGGTCTACGCCTACTTTAGTCCTGTTTTAGTCCTGCTTTGGTCCTCCTTCAGTCCTGTTAATCTGGTCTAGTTCGAGTTTAGTCCTGCTCCAGTCCTGATCTAGTTCTGGTCTAGTCCTGCTCTATTCCTGCTTCAGTCCTGGTTTAGTCCTGGTTTAGTCCTGCTTCAGTCCTGGTTTAGTCCTGCTTCAGTCCTGGTTTAGTCCTGGTCTAGTCCTGGTCTAGTCCTGCTCTAGTCCTGCTTCAGTCCTGGTTTAGTCCTGGTCTAGTCCTGCTTCAGTCCTGGTTTAGTCCTGGTCTAGTCCTGCTCTAGTCCTGCTTCAGTCCTGGTTTAGTCCTGGTCTAGTCCTGCTCTAGTCCTGCTCTAGTCCTGCTTCAGTCCTGCTCTAGTCCTGCTTCAGTCCTGGTTTAGTCCTGCTCTAGTCCTGCTCTAGTCCTGCTTCAGTCCTGGTTTAGTCCTGCTCTAGTCCTGCTTCAGTCCTGGTTTAGTCCTGCTCTAGTCCTGCTTCAGTCCTGGTTTAGTCCTGGTCTAGTCTTGCTCTAGTCCTGCTTCAGTCCTGGTGTAGTCCTGGTCTAGTCCTGCTCTAGTCCTGCTTCAGTCCTGGTTTAGTCCTGGTCTAGTCCTGCTCTAGTCCTGCTCTAGTCCTGCTTCAGTCCTGGTTTAGTCCTGCTCTAGTCCTGCTCTAGTCCTGCTTCAGTCCTGGTTTAGTCTTGGTTTAACCCTGGTTTAGTCCTGCTTCAGTCCCAAGGTTAGTCCCGGTTTAGTCTCGAGCTGGTTCTACTTCAGTCCTGGTCTAGTCCTCACTTCATATCCGGTGTGAAAGTGTGCACAACATCATTTTTAAATGTGAGTGTTTTCAGATTTCAGAGCAGTGACCAATGTTAATTTATGGTTTAGGCCCCGTTTTACCGCACTGTTCTACAAACGTCCACAAATGATTAACAGACTTGACTAGAAACTTAAAATTCCTTAGTATTCAAATGAAACAAACACCACTTTTTTTTTCATATTTCCCCATAGTCGCTTTAATTATAGCCTTATGAATGATGAATCAGGTCAAACATCTGCATTCTCACTTTTGTAATTACAGCGCTAAAAGTGATGACATCATGTGAACAAAAGCTATTGTCTAGAAGCTAAAAACGAGCTAGCGCGGCGGTGGAGCGGCGCTTTCAAAACGGCCCATATAAATGACGTTATTGCTAATTACTAAAAGGTTTAAGACTAACAAAACGGGGCACAAAAAAATAATCATAAAAAAGTACAATTTGGATGCTGTACACAAATCAGGCAGGGCTATGTCCAAAAAACTGTTATAAAGGCCTGTTATATTTATATTTTAATAGTTTTCAGTAACGTAGCAGTTAAGTTAAAAAGCCCAAGTTAAAAATATAGAGTTGATGTAAATAATGCTAAAAAGCGCTAATTCTGTGCTGATTCCGCTAAGCCGCCTTCTCTGTCAATGAACTGACAGCAACATTGTTCAAAAATATTAAAGCCTGTTATAGAAAATGTATCATATTTGAGTTTGTAGTAAGTATAAAGTTAGTTTAAAATAGTATTGATGTAAACACTGCTAATTCTGCTAAATGACTCTGTGTGAATGAGCAAATATTAAGGCCTGTTATGTGAATTTGATCACATTTTAATTCTGGTTTAGTCCTGGTTTAGTCCCAAATTTAGTCCTGTTTTAGTCCTGGTTTGATCCTAGTTCTGGTCCATTTTAATACTATAAAGAAATATTCTGAATACAGATAAAGCATAATGTTTAAATTAAAACATAGTGTTGACGCCACCCTCTCAGAATGATCATTTAAACAACATTTTTCTATATTTATTTTACGATTTTGAGTTTGGAAAATGCTGCAAGATTTATTTGTATACAATTTTGATTTAAATTCATTTTTGGATAATTCAGATAATGCAGGCGGCTCAATTCAAAAACGTCTCTGACAATTATCTTCATATAAAAGATATAAAAAGATGCTTTACCTCTGTGAATCCTCATTTCAACTAAATATTCTAATATATTTTTAGTTTGGACAATGCTGAACAAGGATTTCTTTGTACTGAATTTCAATTTAAATCCACTTTTAGTTCTTTCAGATATTGTAATTTTTTTTTTATTTTTTTTTTACAATTTATTACATTTTTCAGATTATGCAGGTTATAGTTTATTTCCAGAATATCTCGAGACAAGACAGAAGTCAGTATGACTTGAACGACTATTACAAAAATTATACTCTGATATACATAAAAACTGTGCTAAACTTCCCCTCCGTTAATTTCATTTAAACGAAATATTCTAATATTTTTTTTTACGATTTCAAGTTTCGTTGCATTACATTTTTCAGTTTATGCAGGTCACCGTTTATTTCCAGGACAATCCAAAAGTCACTATGAACACACTATAAAGCCTTCATTTCAAACGCTAACTGGTCATTTCACATTTTGTCTCGCACGAAACACAAATGTTGTAAAGAATCTAGCTAATTTCAATTTAAAATCTGATCATTTCAGAATAAAACTGTAAAATTGCACAATTATTCACCTCAATATTCTGACTTACAGTTTTAACACTGGTCTACACATTTTGGCCTCGATCTGCTTCTGAGATAAAAGTGGCTAAATCTCATTTATATTGATATATATATATATATATATACAGGTCTGGACTGGGACAAAAAAATGGCCCTGGAATTTTTGGCTTAGACCGGCCCCTCATAATTAGTCCTGGTTTAGTCCTGGTTCAATCCTGATTTAGACCTGGTTTAGTTCTGGTTCAGACCTGGTTTAGTTCTGGTTCAGTCCTGGTTCAGACCTGGTTTAGTTCTGGTTCAGACCTGGTTTAGACCTGGTTCAGACCTGGTTTAGTTCTGGTTCAGACCTGGTTTAGTTCTGGTTCAGACCTGGTTTAGACCTGGTTTAGTCCGGTCTCTAAGTAAACAAAAAAAAAAAAGAAGGGCATCGGCCCCTAGGACTGTCGGCCCACCGGGAAAATGCCCGGTATGCCCAATTACCAGTCCAGGCCTGTATATATATAATAATATATCATAATAATACATATATTGATTATGTTAAAACTGTAGACATATTAAAGTGAATGTATGTGAATGTGCAGACAGGCTTTCAGATAAAACTGCTGCTTGGAGACACACTTCTGATAAACTAGCGTTTTTACCTTATTTTGTATAAATTTCCTATTTTGACCCAATACTATATCTTGGAAACTATAGCCAATCAGCACTTCTGACCTAAACCAAGAAAAATGTCACTACTTTTGTTCCGGCAGCATTTTGCTTGTCGACCAGTGTAGTTTGTGAAACTTCTCAAAATTTTAAAATGCACAAACAAATCCATCAAAACCTCTTTCTGTATTTATGAATCCTAAAGCTGAAATTTCAATATGAGCTCCAAGAGTGCAAGTATCCGCACTATAACAGCACACAGGCTAATACTAATGCATCTCATTTGTCACAGGACTGCATTACATTTGGGTATTGCTAACTACTCCTGGATTTTAGATTACAAATGACCACCTTTTAAAAATATTACAAAACAGACACTAAACGCTTCCTTTGATTAAACGCTTGTTTCGTTAAATGCCACGCGCAGCTTGCAAATATTAAAAAAAATACATTCTAAACACCGGAAGTGAATGGAGCGAAGAGGGCTACTCCAAAGAATGCACACGTTTGTTGGTCCCTTTGTGGTAAACTGCTGACCTCGGATCATTTCGCCAATATCAAAACACTGGCTCAGCGTTTTATATGAAGACTGCAACACAAACACTATCCGAGGCTGGAAGTGCAGGATATCACAAATGCAAAACTGCAAAATCACTCAGAATAAACGTGTTAAAAATTTCATAACAATTATTTAGGTTGAAAATTGTGAACATATCTAATAATTCTAATTCAATACCAATGCTAAAACAGGCTATAGTACAGATGTGCAATGCTGTTTTTGTACGTTTTTGTGTGAATTTGCATGTTTTTAAAGACAGCTTTGGCTCAAAATATGCTAAGAAATTTCCACTTTTACTTTACACAAGAATTAAGGCTTTAACCACATTGTGTCTGGGTTTTTTTATAGCTAATTTTGACATTTTTGAAGATTTTTACACTCCAGCCTCTTATGTTATTTCAAACATATTATCTGGTTTTGTACTAATTTTAGCATCAATTAGAATCTGATTTCCGATACTTTCCAGATTCATAATAGAATATTTTACCTGAAATTTTAGCAGCTGGTTTTATTTGTACATTTATCAACATTTTAATTAAGAATTCTTATCTTTTCTCTCACAACTTCAGTTCAGTTGCTCATTTTACGTCCTGTTCTATACAACATTTTGAGGACTTTAATGCAATCAAAATCTACAATATTTCGTTTTTTATTGTTAATAATCGTTATGGCAACGGTCCTAACCCACAGAGATCAGGCTTCCAGTTCCCAAACATAATTGCTGAAGAAAAAAAACACCATTTCGTTCTCATTTCGTTCTCATTTCGTTCTCATTTCGTTCATTCAGTGCCATTAACTACAAGTGTCACTCTAGCTCCATATTTGTGCGCTGTTTACGGCCTCATAGGAGCGTCTCTGCGCGGTTGGGAGAGATTTGTTTGACTAGATGGTTCCCACTAGGGGTCTCTGTGTGCCAGCAGACACCGTCAGAGCTGCGCCTGGTCCCCAGGGGCCAGGGTGTGAAAACAAACGGGGCCAGGCTCACTGAGCACCGGGAGAAAGCACGATCACACGGAGTCTTTTTCCAACGCGTTTACACAGGCCAAACTCCATGGAGCTTTTTTTTGGGTTCATTTTGTCCACTGACATTAAAAACTCCACCATGCAAATTCTAATCAAACGTGTATTTATTTCTATTTAGCAATCATTTGCCTTTGTAATTTAAATGTTCTATTCGGTTTGGTCATATTAGAACATCCAGTGGAAGACTTTTTTGTTTTTAAAATGTGAAAACCACACTGAAGATAAGAAAAAACAACTCTTTGCACTCATAAGAAACACAGTGTAATGTTGAATCTTGAATTAAGAATTATTGAATCTTGAATTGAATCTCCTCAAAGTACAATGTTCTTAATTTGGATCATTTTTTTGGGGTTCCTTTTTCTATTTCTTTTCACAGTGTGCATGGGTTTCTACTTGGACAATTTGTTCGCGTAAAATGTCTACATAATTCCAGTATAGAGGCGTGTCTGTGGGGTATAGGGAACATATTGCTCTATAGTAAACTCAGAGGCTGTCAGAACCCCCACGGGACACAGCTGTGATGTGCGTAATAATCAGTTTACATTTCAACTAGCCAAGCTTTTCAAATCCTCCACGAATTAATATTCTCTCTACTAACCATATGACGCTATTTTCAGCTTTTTCTGTCAGGCGCGTCTCTGCCAGGAGAGCATTTCCCTGCGATTTTTCTACCGGGAGCAGCATGAGCACGGCCGTATTTGCATAATGTGTGTGAATTGTGTTTAGGCTGTCTGCTCCGGGGCTCCGGGGCTCCAGCAGTGCGCCGCGCCGCTCAGAGCCTCGTCCCCCCGCAGAAGGCCCCTCTCTCCCGGGCTCGCGTCTGAAGTGACCGCGGCTGCTCCAGGGGCCACAGATTCCGACGTCAACTTCAATTAACTAAGAACAATTAACGCGCAGATTACCCCTATTCCTCCCACGGAGCGGGAGCGCAGTGACCACGTTTCTGGGCCGCGGTTTGGTTCGCACAAAGCGGACAACAGAATGAGGGCGCCGCGGGAGGGGGGCTGGGGGTCGCGTCAGAACAGCCACACACCCGGGCTGAGTTTTTAGGTGAAAGCCACATTTAACACGAACCTAATTTAGCCGAAAATCCACGTGTTTCTTGCTCGAATCAAAGCCACGGTCACGCCAAACGGGATTTCACGTTGAGTTAAATGCGCTGTTTACGCATGAGCCCCCAAATCACATTTACACACTTTCTGTACAATTATTATGATCCAAATTAGAGTTAATGATCACGTGAGCGCAGGTTAAGGTCATATTTCAATAATCAGCGTGGGGGAGCAGGCCATTTAAACACAACTCAAATAAAATGCACAATTACGCGTGATTTTTTTGGGCCTTTTTACGCATTAGGCTTGGATCATTTTAACGTGGTTTCAGTGTGTCGCTGGGCAATATTTACAGAGAGATATGTGTCAGAATATAATAGCATTAGCATGATTTTATGATTTCATGTGGTTTAGTGTTTTTCTCACAGGAGATTATCAGAATGTATTCGTTAGCTGTACACGTTCTGCTCCAGCCCGTCTGTGTGCAGGTCTTCTGGTATCACCTGTGTTGTAGCTGGAGATGTCTATTCCCATCGCGGGGCTCTTCCTCTTCCTCGGCCGGCCCTTCTGCGCGGTCCCGGTGCCGTTGAAGTACGGCAGCGCGAGGCCGCCGCTTTTGGCTGCCAGCTCCGCGAAGTTGATCTGCTGGTGGAAGTCCGCGCCCTGCACCAGCGTCTCGAAGTGCAGGCGGCAGTACACGAGGCTGTCCTTCATGCCGAAGTGGTCTCCCGTGGTCAGGGTCTTGTTGCAGGTGGTGCACGTGAAGCAGCTCAGGTGGTACACCGAGTCCCGCGCGCGCATCACCATCTCCGAGGCTGAGATCCCGAGGTGGCAGCGCGCGCACCTCTGCACGGAGAACCTTCTGGAACAGAGGCACAGTCAGGACACGACAGGACACAGACTGACATGTGCGCTTCATGTGTGCTTCAGGGTGGAGATGAGGCAGCACAACACACACTGCCTCGTGTTATAGCCAATAGAGGGTGTGTGTGTTCCACTTTCACCTATTTAGTCCACACAAGGAGAAAACAATCCCGCAAAATGAGAAGTTTATTAAGACATGCAACGTTTCGGGCAAAATGGAGTAAGAGCTAAAGGTGGCCATCTTAAATAGGGTGTGGCGAGCACCCTAGGGTGACAGGTCGTGGATGAACAGTGCACCCAAAACAACATAATTCAAAATCCAAAGGCAATCAATCAAAATAGTGTAATGTACCTAATAATAATAATAATAATAATAGTCATGAAACAATAATTGAAAAATAAAGCTGGAGAATATTTGAATATATATAGATATAGTAGATCTGCACCCAACTATAGAACGAGATTGGCGTGTTATATACATATCTGTGAATCTTATAATACAACCCAACAGAAGCAAGAACATAATGATTATTTACAATACAATATTTACAAAAAAATGCTCAAATTAAAGTCACCATTGAGACCTTTTGGAGCTAAAGTTTGGACTGTATGGATCGTATTTAGTCCAAAAATAACCACATTCTGGAGATTTGGTCATTTTAAATCAGAACTCAGAAATTGACACAGGACCCGCTCCAGCCCCCGTGCCGGATTTGACACGTGACTGTCAGTCTTTATCACATCTTTCTAATTGAGAAAATAGAAAACATTTTTTTGCCAAAATGGGGCCGTGCGCAGATGGTTTGGAGAGGATGGAACGCGCGGTGTTCGTGTTGACATCCAATGCTCCAATTCACGAGCCATTCACACGTGCGCCGTGTTTTTGTCCAAATACCCGAACCCGGGAACCCACGCGTGAACCCGCGCACTGCTGACCCTCACTGACCACACCGGGCGGGCCACTGTTTCTACACAAACGCCTATAAACATTAAGACGGATTTACGCACGTTTTTACCCTTTTTTTTCTCATTTAGCCAAATCATTATCAATTATATTCAATTATTATATTCAAAATTAGCTGCCCAAGAATTTAACCAGATTTAAAACCTATTTCTAAGCACAAACCCTGTCGGAAAACACATAATTATTGTGAGTAGAAAAACACAGGCCGTTTGAATATTGTAGTTTCACATCTCAGTGTATGACTATATGTGTGCCATTTATTTAATTCTAATTTGTCACTCAATATTCAGATTTTAGAAACTGTGAAAAAGGTGCTCTGTGTTCTTGAGCTAAATTAAATGAGCAGTAAAAGTGTAGAATCTCTCAGTGGTCCATAGAATCCAAAAGGAGAAGTGGACAAACTGAAGAGTAAATGCGTAAAACCTCACGCGTCTTTATGGCACTTTTCTGCTCTGTAATAAAGTGTGAAAGAGCTGTACTGTATGTGTTCTTACCTGTAGTAGTCCTCTTTGCAGTAGATGCTCCCGTCCTTGGCGAAGCAGGTGAGCTCGGACTCCAGGGCCAGTTTACACTCGCAGCACTTGAGGCAGCGGAGGTGCCACTGTTTGTCCACGGCCAGGAGGTAGTATCGGTCCGAGATCTTCCCCCCGCAGCCGGCGCACAGAGCGGGCTTCTCCGGGCTCATGGAAGGCATGTTCTGCGCCAGAGACACGAGTGAGAGCCGAGCAAAGACCACCGAGCAGAGACCACCGAGCGGAGACCACCTACACCCACCGCGCTCATCCACAACTGCACGACTTTTAATCAGTGCCAGTCGATGTGTGCCACCGCGTCCAGCTCAGACACACATCGACTTTTGAATAAACGGACCTGACTGAACATGGGCCACAACAATCAATGTAGAATCAAATACACAAGGTGGAATTTGGTTTAAAAATATTAGGCCAGGAATAATAATTGTGTTCATACCTCATACAGATAAAGAAAATGTGAATAATTAAGCCTCATTTACCAGGGACGACGTGAGACATTTGCTGTAATTATTCAAATACTGTACATTTAAACTGTGATATTATAAAGTATTAATTACGTACAGTCTCACGTTGCTACATAGCCTAGAAAATACTACAATTGTCCAGATAATTATTCTGATAGTGACAAGGCAAATAAGCAATACGATTATTGGTTTAAATATCCAAACAGTTTCCACGAGGCCTAATTACCTTTGTGAAAATTATTTCCAGTGTGAATTGAGGTAAACACAATACAAGCAGTTCTAGCTACAAATATATATATGGATAACATTGTGTATAAAATGGTTGCCCTGTTGGACACACGGACACGGGGCAGTTGCGTTCTTATTTCCCCCGGACCCGGGCTGTTGCGCGCGGCCTGTGGGGCTCTTACCGTCTCCCTGCCGTTGATCTGCATGCCCTTAGTGAGCCGCGCCTCGCTTTTGGATCGCCTCTCCATCTCCTCCATGATCCCCTGGATGTGGTCCCCGGAGATCCCGTGGAAAAGCATGGCCCTGTCCGCTCCGGTGCTCAACGTGCAACTGCCTCTCTCAGTTTTGCAGCCCACAACTTCCATATACGAGTGACTGTGGACTGCGCCCCTTCTCCCGGAGAGCCCCAAAACTCTGCTGCACCTCCGGGCTGCAAACAAAAGCGACACGGGGCAAAGCTACAACATGGAAGTACACACCAGCGTCCTGCTCCCGGGTACAGTCCACCTCCTTCTGGGGAAGAAGAAGAAAAAAACACAAAAAAAACAAAATAACCGCAGTAGTCCGAAAGCGCGAGGAAGAGGCCAGGGAGATGGAGAGAAGAGGAAGAGGAGGAGGAGGGGGCCTCGGTACGCGCCGCCCGCCGCCGTTAACACCGACTCAAAGTTAGTTTTATGGGGGGATTCTCCCGGTGTCCCGGAGCCAGGTTCCGCGGTGCTCGGAGGTCAGATTGGGACTAGCTGCGGTGGAGATCCGCGCCCTATTTGTGAAGAGAGCAGCTCGGCCCAGGCTCAATCATTTCGGGAGGAGGAGGAGGAGTTCCCTCTCTCTCTCTCTCTCTCTCTCTCTCTCTCTCTTCTCCTCCGTCATGCCCGCGCTCTCTCCATCACCGCCGCTTTCTATTCGGCAACAAAGACGTGTCACTCTGCCCCTCCGAAAACTGGACTACTGCTTTTCGCTATTGACATTTTCATGACTTTTATTCCCACATTTATGGCGCGGGACAGACGCAGACAATCCGCTCCGTGTTTAATAAGAGCCTCTTTTATGAGCACAGCCTGGAATAGAAATGTAATGTTTGTCACAGCTCGTTTTAACACCAGTTTATTTGTTCACTTTAGTTTGGGCCTGGGCTTTTCGAATTAACAGGCTCGATTTTTAATTTGCTTTTCATTAAATTGCAGTTATCCACGTGTATGAATGAACGTTGCTTGGGGAGGAGAGGAGATCATTGATTGGTTAGAGGGCGTGGGCACGTTATATTAAAATTTGAACACGCACTACAAGTTAAAATCGTATTCTACCAGCTAATTGTGACGTGTGTTTTGACTAAGATCCCACCAGTGAATGGTTTTAAATAAATGTTAAACTAAACCGAGAAATATTCTGTCCAGGTCGAGTAATAAAAATAAGAAACAGACTTTTAAGCAATTACCCAAACTCAAATATTGTACAATTACGCACAGTTTTACGCACTGCCCAACCAAAGTTAAAAGTCTGTCCTAATGAAATCCACACACTATAAAACAAATTGCAAATATTTAAAATTGATGTTAGATTAATTTAGTCATTATTACTATCAAAAAATAATCAGTGATACGAAATCAAACCGTGCGTCAAAGGCCATCGTGTCTTTTACGCGTGAAATGTTCGCATTTACGCAAAACCAACTCGCCTATAGTGACATTAAAGGAACCAGGCAGGTCCAGGGCCACGAAAAACACACACTGTTAATACAAGGGCAGCCTGGAGCCCTGTGTCCGGAGTGTGGTGACAGCGTGCCCGGGAGAGGAGCCTTTTTCTTCTTCACAGACCTCGGCCGTCCTGAAGAGGTGATCCGGACTAAAACAATGGCGCTCTGTGGCTCTGTGGCTATAACGGGAGACGCCGGTTTGTTCCACCATTATTAATAGATTTACGGAGACTCGGGGGGAGTGCAGGTGTGTGGACGCTTCATCTCAAGACGTGTTACATTACCCGGCGTGCCCCCCTCCTCTCCCACTCCCACTCTCCCCTCCCCGCACCCACCGCGAACTTGTGTTGTTTTAATTGGAGGCCCCATGATAGCGCGAGCAGCTCCGAGGGTGTGAGGAGAGGAGTGAGGGGGAAAGAGATGCTGCTTCTCGGCCATACGCTGTGTGGACGTGTCGGGGGGTTACCACGGTGCCAAAATCACGATCCAACGCGCTCGGGTCAATTGCGTGTCACCAAAGACGTGCCATCCACACTTGGCTTTACCTGTGCCAAACGGCCTAGAAACAACCGCGCACGGTTCTCCCCACACAAAGGATAATTTGACATTTAAATCCTGTTCGTAATTAAACGTGTGGATATGTCGGTGTGTGTGTGTGTGTGTGTGTGTGTGTGACACTCCGCGTGACTGAAGAGTGCGCGCGCGGGGCTCAGGGGACACGCGCTTTGTGTTGCAGTTGTTCGATTCCCTTTTACCGGGCTCCAATGAAGTCCTGAGGAACAAAACGCGCTGCACATCCGCTAACGCTGCACCACGAGAAGGTACTGTACGGTTTAGCCTCGCCGGCTCTAACGCGTTCACTGTTGTGCTGATGCTGAAATTACAGCAGCTCGTTTTACTAGAGCCGTTTGAATTATTGATGCCAGTTATTGGTAACAAAAACAGTTTTAGCATATGGCCTGATAACGGCAGGCCACACTGAAGCATCTGCAAAAAGCTCTTTTATTAGGATGACATTTTGTGTAATTAAATCTGTAGAAATTTCGTGTGCAAAAAATCATAATTATAAAGAAATGCTACGTCTTTTCCATTTTCCATACATCTTGGGTCCGTTTTTGTTTTGTTTCCTGCACGAGCCAAACCAAAACAAACCGATTTTTATTATTATTTTGTTAACCTTTTTTTTTCTTCTTCTTATTTAACAGTGCACAGATACTCCCATGATTCATTATTTAACATGAAGTTGAATCACGTTTCAACCGTGACAAATTTAAGCACGTGCAGTCCGGGAGTGCGCGCGCTGAACCACACGCGCTCACCTTGTTTTTTTGTTTTGTTTTTTTAAATATATAAAGTATTCCCTAAGCAGCCCGCGCCTATAGCCGTGTAAAGGTGCGTAAAGGTGCATGTAGAGCGGTCTTACCTGCGGCAGTGTGCGGCAGATCCGTGCGCAGACTGCGGCGCGGGGAGCCCGGGGAGCCCGGGGAGGCAGCCGGTGGACGGGGGCTGGCTCTTCCTCGTCGGTGAGCTCCACTCAGAGCGTCAATTAAAAGTCCACATTTAAATATTCCACCTCTCTCTTCCCCGCACACACACACACACACACGCACGCGCCAGGGGCCTCCTGAGCTGCGGGTTCAATCCTCACTCATGCTCGTCCTGCTTAAAGGTGATTAAGAAGAGCGCAAGATACAGTCAAGTGTCTCACATTTGCGCAAAAACCTGTTGACAATTCGAACTATTGTCACTTTAAATAGAAAATCCCCCTGTGCAGTACACTGTTGATAAAAGAGAGTGCTCCAAACCTGAAAAGAACCTCCAGTGTAAACCGGAGATTTGTTGTTTACAAGAGCCAAATGGCGACCACCGGCTCCCGGGAGGATTGCGTGGTGAGCTCTGGCCTTTGTGAATAAATCACTGGAAAACTCCCAATATATAACGCAGTAAAAAGACTCTGAGAAATAAGATGGCAATACCGGTAACACTTTATAATACCGTCATTAATTAGCCTTAATTAGCATGAACAAGTGATTAATTCATAATGAGCAAATCGTTAAACTAATTTAGGTTTAGTAGTACAGTATATCTGGACTCCTAACACGAACCCAAACCCAAATGATTCTTTTTTATAAACTATTTGTTCACTATTAATGAATGTTCACTCTGAATTAAAAACTGTAAATATTATTATAAAGTCTTACATTTCTACTAAATCAAAATGACGTTTTTGCTGATTTTACGCACAGTAGTTACAAAGCAAATTCTTCCGTTATTGGATCGTAATGGCCAAAGAAGTGCTCTGGTTCCTTGTGGCCTTTGCATGCGCCAAATGAGCGGTCAGAAATACGCAAATGACCGGCCCACGCGCATCGATTCCACCAGTTAATATTTGGTGAAGTTCGACGC
>JAVJIX010000144.1:2060000-2225000 GCA_036785185.1 Paratrypauchen microcephalus | reverse complement strand
AGTGTTGTTGGTCTCATGATACAGCGTTCCTGTGCCTTTTAACCTTACACTGTTGTGTTTTTTAGTTGATTGTACAGACTTATTATTATTATTATTTATCTTAATTTTGATGCATGCTCATATTTTCCTACTGTTTCTTAAACTTGCGTTGTGACACTGCAATTTCCCCATTGTGGGACAAATAAAGGATGATCTTATCTCATCTTATACATATGTTACAATAAAAAAAAACTTTATAAAAGACTGAATTTGCTTTTTCTGCATTTAAAATCATTACAGAACCAAGTATTTTTCTCCTATTTGATTGAACTCGTTTTATTGCCTTAGCATTTCCTCTCTTTCTCTTTCTAGCCAGTGTTTCCTCCACACTTTCTCTCTTTTTCCAGCCTTCCCTCCTCTCCTCCCCCTCCTCCAGCCCTCCTTCTCCCCTCCTTCTCCCCTCCATCTCTCCTCCCTGCTCTGCTGCTCTGCTGGAGACCAAATCACAGCCCCGCTCCCCAGCAGATGGAGGATAGGAGTGAGGAGTCCTTAACTAGCCAGCCTGCGCCTCTGCTCCGTGCACGCCAACTGCTGTCCCCCTCCTCCTCCTCATCCCCCTCTTCCACACCTCCACCAGGGACCCACACACCCTCTGGGGGACTGCATATTTGTCCATATCTGGCCACAGAAGAGAGAGAGGACAAGGAAAACATAATGAATAGAGGTGGTTTATGGCGATGGCGTGAAGCAGGATTTGAAAGGGGGGTGCACTGGGTAGAGCTGGTTTACATGGGCCAGTGTCAGAGCTGTCAAACGAAAAGAAAACGTCAATCAGAGGTGGGTGAAAATGCAACAAGAAATATGTGAAAAGAGTTGGGATGAGAGAGAACGCTTTCAAAATGAAACAATAAAAAGGAAAAATTAAATTAAAAATGGAACGGACAAATGACGAAAGCATTGGAACACAATTATTAAAGTTTTCAAATACAGAAATTGGTTAAAAATTGTAGTAGCGCATGACTAGTTTCATTCAGGGACATTCTTTTAAAGGGCCCATATTACGCTAATGTTCTAATGTTGTTTCCTCAGCACAAACACACCTGGAGTTGTGTTTTGTTTCATTCACACATGTTTAACACACAAACTCTGCACATTTAGGCAGTGTTCTTCTTCTCAAACTGAAAACACTCCACCTTGTGATGTCATGGGGTGATAGAGGAAGTGCTTCACTGTGTTTTTAAACTCCGTACACTTCACTAGAATCATTTGGATCATTTCAGCCATGTAATTGTCCATCTCTACAGAACTAAAGGTAAAAGGAGCTGTTCACTTGAAAAGTTCTACTACTCATGACATCACAAGGTGGAACAGAGCATTTTGGGCTTTGGAGATGTAAACAGACTAATAATAAAGTGTTACTCAAACATGTGTGAATGAAACAAAACACAGCTCCAGGTCTGTTTTGGAGGAGGGAACAGCGTTCTAACATGACTTAAAGGAAAAGTAACGTTTTTTACAATCTGAGCCTTATTTCGGTAATAAAACAAGTTGTTTTACTCACCCATAGCACTTTGGTGTCATATGGAGCATTTCCGGAGATGTTTTAGATTAGCGATAGCCGTAGCGCGAGTTCTAGCCGTAGCTCGGGGCACATGTTTGCGGTCTCCAAATAACACAAACTTTAGCACTTTTCAAATCATAGAAGCTCGATGTCTTAGTCTACGATTTCGTTTGGTCAAAAGTGGCCTGTAATCCCAGATTTAGCCATAGTTTACAGCTTTGCGTTTCATGTTTGGGTAGAGCTGGGCGATATGGCCTAAAAATAAAATCTCAGATTTAAAAAAAAAAAAAAAAATCCAATTTCCGATTTTAATCGATTTTTCTCTGCCCTACTCAAAAACAAATAACAGATGACAGACAAATGGCTCAAAACAATGCAATGTTCTTTTATAAAACAAATACATTACAGTGCACAAGAGAGTCTCCAATTGCAACGAGTCCTTTTAGTTTTAGCGCAACACCGTTGTACACCCCGACGTTAACAGCTGCTCCGTCTGTGCACACATCACATGGCTGTTCATGTTGCCGGTGCGAGTATCTAGTTGAATGTTGGTAAAGTCAAACATGTCTAAAAAGAAACAGACAACAGTAAGCAGTTTCTTTGGCGTTTCGCCACCACCACCAAAGAAACGCGGGCTTGGATGACTGGACGACAAAGTTGGTCGCTAGGATCAATTAAGCTGTTATAGTTTAAAAAATAAATAAATAAATAAATAAATAAATAAATAAATATATATATATATATATATATATATATATATATATATATATATATATATAATATATATATATATTTCATTTTCATTTATTTATTTCATTTGTTAAAACAAAACAAAAATAACAGATGCAACACAATTGCATCTATACAAGTATAACTTAAATATGAATGAAAAGGGAACAGAAAGAAGCATAAGCTTATGATATCTGCCCCTTATCAACTCAAAATTATATTACAACAAAATATATATAACAATAATAGTTATATAAATATCTTTCTTTTATAAATAAGCATTTTATGGAGCTAAATTATTCCCTGATTGTGGGAAAGATGGACTGGAGTGGGTAGTGTTGTGTGTCTGTCTGTGTTCATGTATGTTAGCTTGTGCTAGCTTGTATTAGCACCATGTCTTTTACAACATACATCATGTTTTTGGTAAAACATACAACAGCGTGTGTGACTGCCTTCCGTCGTGGGTCATGCTTATCATACTGAAAACAGTTCGAAAATGTTTTAGGGACTGGACGGTGGCTATTTTCATTCCGTTCAGACCTGCACTCCTCCCACTCCACTGTGTGCAACAGCTTTCGGCGCTAGGATACATTTGTTGTGCTGCAGCTTTTGAACAGACCTTACAGCGAGCGCTCGTTTGTTCTAAGTCCGACACAACAAAACCGAACCAGTTCCATATAACAGATGTAAACACCTTTGTTTTGTACAAGCTCCGGCTTTAGCTCACTTGCTAGCCGCGCTAGCTCGTACAATGTTTGGGTACGCCCCGCTAACTTACCCGTGTAAAACGTGGCCGCGCATTAGTTCCGCTCGTGTGTAAAAATAATTAAAAAATCGATTTTCATAAAAACACATCGTCCTGAACTGTAAAGTCGAATTAATCGATTTAATCGATTAATCGCGCAGGTCTATGTTTGGGTCCCGGGAGCTGAGAGCACAGTCCGCACATGCGCACTGGCCTCCTCATCTACTCGAAACTATGGCTAAATCTCAGATTACAGGCCACTTTTGACCACACGAAATCGTAGGCTAAGACATCGAGCTTCTATGATTTGAAAAGTGCTAAAGTTTGTGTTATTTGGAGACCGCAAATAAGTGCCCCGAGAACTCACCTTATGGAGATCGCAAATCTAAAACATCTCCGGAAGTGCTCCATATGACACCAAAGTGCTATGGGTGAGTAAAACAACTTGTTTTATTACCGAAATAAGGCTCAGATAGTAAAAAAAACGTTACTTTTAAAGCTCAAAAGAGTACATTTTATATAATGTAGGAGCTTTTAATGTACATGAAATGTATATATTCATTTGGAAGGATTCCAGGGGTTGCACTTTGGTCACTTGGGATACACTGTTCTAATTCTGTTATCAGGATTGGATAGAAAGACGATATCCTGGTTTGATATAAATTGATGTAATAAGACTCATAATGTTTGAACTTGTATTTACACGAAGCTGTTCTGTAGTTCATTTACAAGAGGAATAACAGCTCCATAACCCTTTTAGATCAGTTTTGTGTCAATATGTAAATGTAAATAAATGCTGTTGTGGTCTCTGCACTGATATTGGTTGCTATCGGTATCAGCAGATTTTTAAAACCATAATACTGAATTCAATATCGGAACCAAAACAGCTGGATTGGTGCATCTCTAGTGGACACCCACTGCTCCACTGATACTGAAGGGTGAGGAGGACTAATATGGGAAAGAGTTTTTACTGCAGATGTGAAAAGTGCTTCTACCTCTGTGACCTCAAAAGCGTCACACTGGAAACGGACTCAGACATTCTGCTCCAGATACAGTGACTCAAAGCTCTAAAATGCTCCCTGAATGAGTCACTGTATTAACCGCCGCTTTGTGGTCCTCGGCTCAAAATAAGTTTTATAATGTGGTCCAGTGTGAAATGCCTGTGCCTGGTCTGGGGTTTAATGTCCTTTTTGCATGTTCTGCCTGTGTGTGGCTGTAGTTTACACAATACACACTTCTCCAATAGTCACGAAGAGTTTGGTTCATAGACTGTATAAAGAAATGGACTATGGGAGTGTGACTTCAACTATAACAACTATAACAGTCAAATGAAGCTTATTAAAGGAAAAGTAACGTTTTTTTTTACAATCAATGTTTCGTAGAAGTTATGTTGTAGCGTATCCGTTAACTTGAGTGCTCGGGGCATTACTTTGCGGTCTCCAAATAACACAAACTTTAGCACTTTTCAAATCATAGAAGCCCGATATCTTGGTCTACAATTTTGCTTGAAGGAAAAGTGGCCTGTAATCCGAGATTTAGCCATAGTTTCGAGTAGATGAGGAGGCCAGTGCGCATGTGCGGACTGTGCTCTCAGCTCCCAGGACCCAAACATGAAACGCAAAGCTGTAAACTATGGATAAATCTCGGATTACAGGCCACTTTTGCTTCAAACGAAATCGTAGACTAAGACATCGGGCTTCTATGATTTGAAAAGTGCTAAAGTTTGTGTTATTTGGAGCCCGCACGGGGCATATTACATGCTCGGGGAATATATTATATGCCCCGAGCTATGGCTAGAAGTTGCGCTAGGCTAACCGCAAATCTAAAACATCTCTGGAAGTGCTCCATATGACACCAAAGTGCTATGGGTGAGTAAAACAACTTGTTTTATTACCGAAATAAGGCTCAAATTGTAAAAAAAACGTTACTTTTCCTTTAAGGCTAGGAGTTCTATGGGTGAATTTGGAGTCGATATCCATATATGGACTTCCAACCGTGAGTATCATAGCAAAGAGCGAGTCAGGAGTGAAGCTCTTCCCACTTTCAACCCTGGTTTAGCAGGGAGCAGGTGTACAGCAATGCTGTCAGTCAAACCTGTGGCTAACACTAGTGTGAGTGACCTCGAGGAAAGAAGGCGCCTCATTGGTCTATTATTAATGTGCATAATGTTCACCTTGATTTACAGACAAAAGAGTGAAATAAAAACCCCAGTATCATTTAGAGCGGGTTAATACAAACATTTTAAGACCAAAATGACAAGGCTCAGAGCAGCAGTTACAGAAAGAAGGGGGACGTTTTCAATACAAAGTGAAGTGGTGCCAGAGTTGATGGAGCCGAATCTCACCTATGCTCACTTGTAAGCGGCTGGCGGTTTGTCCGTTTATATATCCAGTCTATAGTGTCCTCTCCCTCTCCTGCAGTCTGAGATCAAACTGAACCAAGCACCAACACAAAGCCAAAGGTTAAACAGACATGATATGTACATGACTGCACTTCCTCCTAATGACCACAGGGGTGCCGCAGCTGACCACTCTGCCCACCTGCCCCCCTCTCCGCTCACATCTGCACCGTGTGGCATGGGGCGGACCACCCGGAGCGACGTTAGGAGGAGGAAGAGGAGGACGACGAAGAGACCGTGGCTATTTCCAGTCCTGTCTGAAGAGAGGGCACGCCGCCTGTCACTCACGGAGTGGTCAGGCTAATTCCACCACAGGGAGCTGTTGTCCATATGACCGGAGCAGAGCCGAGGCCTGAGGCGACGATGGAGGAGAGAGAAGAGAGAGAAGAGAGAGAGGAGAGAGAGGAGAGAGAGGATGGAGGAGCTGCTCCTGCTGCAAAACACCAACACACTAACATCGTGTGTCATCTGGGGACACTGCAGAGTCTTTCGTTCCATCATTTTCAGAGTGTCACTTTAAAGGTCCTGTTTTACACACACTAGACTCTGTTATAATGTTGTTACCTCCTCAAAAAACACACCTGGAGTTGTGTTTTGTTTCATTCACACATGTTTGAGCAAACCTTTATTATTAGTCTGTTTACATCTCCAAAACTCATATTACTCTGCTCCACTTTGTGATGTCATGAAGCAGGAGTTTTCATGTGGACAGCTCCTTTTACCTTTAGTTCAACAGAGATTGGTAATTCAAGGGCTGAAATAATCCAAATGATTCAAGTGAAGGTCTGTGGAGTTTAAAAACACAGTGAAGCACTTTGTATATTTTTAATCCAAATCTTACACCCAGTTCTTTTAACGAATGTGCAAGAGGCTGTCATTTGAGATGCTACAGGCTTTTTACACCACATGTGGCAGAAGAGCTTCCAAACTAACTGAACTCTGACCTCCTAAACCCTAACTTTAACCAAGTTTAATTCATATCCAAACTTTAAACCATGTTGTTGATCTAATAATAAGGTATTTACATTTATACGTATGACAGGTCAGTGTACTCACTTTAGTTCCCACATTGTAATAAATACAATAAATACGTATGCTGTTCCTGTGGGCATCACGGCTCTGACACTTGTGTTTATTTTCACTCAGCACCAGTGCCAGGGACAGCGCGAGCCGGCATCTGTGTGTGGCTGTGGAGGAGCTGTTGAGGAGCTGTGGAGGAGCTGTGGAGGAGCCGTGGAGGAGCTGTGGAGGAGCTGTAGAGGAGCCGTGGAGGAGTTGTGGAGGAGCTGTAGAGGAGCTGTGGAGGAGCCGTGGAGGAGCTGTGAAGGAGCCGTGGAGGAGCAGTGGAGGAGCCGTGGAGGAGCTGTGGAGGAGCTGTAGAGGAGCTGTAGAGGGGCTTTGGAGAAGCTGCGGAGGAGCTGTAGAGGAGCTGTAGAGGGGCTTTGGAGAAGCTGCGGAGGAGCTGTAGAGGAGCTGTGGAGGAGCTGTAGAGGAGTTGTAGAGGAGCTGTGGAGGAGCTGTAGAGGAGCTGTAGAGGAGCTGTAGAGGAGCTGTAGAGGAGCCGTGGAGGAGTTGTGGAGGAGCTGTAGAGGAGCTGTGGAGGAGCCGTGGAGGAGCCGTAGAGGAACTGTGGAGGAGCCGTGGAGGAGCTGTGGAGGAGCTGTGGAGGAGCTGTAGAGGAGCTGTAGAGGAGCTGTAGAGGAGCTGTAGAGGAGCCGTGGAGGAGTTGTGGAGGAGCTGTAGAGGAGCTGTGGAGGAGCCGTGGAGGAGCTGTGGAGGAGCTGTGGAGGAGCTGCGGAGGAGCTGCGGAGGAGCTGTGGAGGAGCTGTAGAGGAGCTGTAGAGGAGCTGTAGAGGAGCTGTGGAGGAGCTGCGGAGGAGTTGTGGAGGAGCTGTGGAGGAGCTGTGGAGGAGCTGTAGAGGAGCTGTAGAGGAGCCGTGGAGGAGCTGTAGAGGAGCTGTAGAGGAGCTGTGGAGGAGCTGCGGAGGAGTTGTGGAGGAGCTGTAGAGGAGCTGTGGAGGAGCTGTAGAGGAGCTGTGGAGGAGCCGTGGAGGAGCTGTAGAGGAGCTGTAGAGGAGCGGTGGCGGAGCTGTAGAGGAGCTGTGGAGGAGCCGTGGAGGGGCCGTGGAGGAGCCGTGGAGGAGCCGTAGAGGAGCGGTGGAGGAGCCGTAGAGGAGCGGTGGAGGAGCGGTGGAGGAGCCGTGGAGGAGCCGTGGAGGAGCCGTGGAGGAGCCGTGGAGGAGCCGTGGAGGAGCCGTGGAGGAGCTGTAGAGGAGCTGTAGAGGAGCTGTAGAGTAGTTGTGGAGGAGCTGTAGAGGAGCTGTAGAGGAGCGGTGGAGGAGCGGTGGAGGAGCTGTGGAGTGGCAGTGCAGGGGGCAGTGCCGTGAGGTAGGTCTGGTTGTGTGTTAAGGCTGAATGATTTGGGAAATGCTCTGATATCTATAGTGATTTTTTGACATTGTAATTCAGATAATATTTGTGATTTATGTTTTAATAATTCTGTTCAAAGTTCACATTTTAAACACATCCAGAAATATTGACAGACTGAAGGTGGCGACACACATTTTTTCAAATTTAAAATAAATTAATAGATTTTCCAGCAATATGATTTTTTAAATTAAATGTTTTTATTTGGTTTATTTCTCAGGGACATAATTAACATTAATACTTTGCAGTGACATCACGCTGAGGTTGTCTTGCATGTTTCTGTATGGTGGAATGCTCTGTAGTTACCATGGTGACAGCAGCAAGACTGTGAGACAATAACTTTTCCGGTGGAGGGTCCGTCAAATGCTTTTCTCCATGATGTTATTGTTTAGTCTGGAATATTTCACAGTCTGACATTAAAACTTTCAGATCAGATCTGTGGAGAGGCAAAATGAAATTCAGAGCTGGTTTGCACAGATGTACAATATAGGGTTCGCAAAACAAGAGATTTTTATGTTTATGGAGGAAATTATGGCACTTCAAAAACAGCTGCCTTTGTGATCTGCATATGGAGTCCGTTCAAATACTGATTTGGATTTGAGTTGTTCAGTCCACTTATGCCATGGCCTCACAAACAGAAAATGGTTCACTTTTAACTCTGACAACCTTTAAGTTGTCTGTGGGTGTTCAGAGCTTTAGTTCTGTTTTATTTGAAGCTAGTCCCTCCCAACATTAGTTCATTTGTTGCTATGGTGACGCTCTCAGTGCAGTTGAACAGGAGGACTGGTCAGGGAGGGTCAGCAGATCTGTGTCAGGGCAGTTTGAGGAGAACAAGTGTCCCTCCTCCAGACTCCAGGGGGCGCCAGGGGAACACAACAGGATAAGTGTCGTTTTTACTCCGTTCTGGTGTGAACAGTTCATTCCCTCAAAGTATTTCCTCCGGAAGGTCTTCTGCTACATTTGCTGCCACATACGGAATAAAAAGTTTGTGTAATTTGACAAACAAAATATGAAAGAATGCACAAAAGCTAGTCTTTTCAAAGGATAGACACAAAAATTAGAAAAATATATTTCTGTATTTCACCATTTCTGTAGGAGTGGTGCGAAAAACACAAATAGGTGACATCAGGTAATTTGAGCCATCAGCTAAAATGAGACATTTAAGGTTTGAGCATCCTAGCTCTTTAAATGTTAGCAGCCAATGGCTGCAAACTATCAAATGCTACAACTGTACTTGATAGAAAACAATACATTTGATTGGTGTATGGTTGGTATGGTAGGCAGGACAATGCCACACTTACATACTGCTGAGGAGTACTGTGAGGTAAGTCGCCTGGCAGACAATTCTTTCTTGAAACTTATAAGGTTGATAAATCATTAAAAAATCGATCTACAGCTATTAAAAAATAGGCTAAATGCATGTTGTGTCAGCCTTGATCAAATATGATGCTGAATTTTTGCTTAGTTAAACAATTTTTCATGAAATTAGTATTTTTTGGTGGTGGCTCAATTTACCTTAATGTACTGAGGAAAATTGAGCCATGCACTTCAGCTAAAATGAGCCACCTTCAGAGTTAGCTTTAGCTAATATTTTGATGGTATAGGCTAGCATTTTGATGATATGTAGGCCTGCTTATCCACATCTTCTGTTCTATCCCTCCTGGATATACTTTTGGGTTCAATAAATCAAACAATATTTATAAAGCACTTTTCATACAAAATTGTAGCACAAAGCGCCTTACAGTGGTTAAGGATTAGTGGTTAGGATTTTATTGATCTCACACAGGAGAAGTTGTTCTATGTTAGACCCGGAGACCATCCCCATGATTTTGTTATTTAGGTTTGGTCAGGACCTCAGCTGGAGGATTTTACCTATGGCGCATGTTTGGGTTGGTGGAGGAAACCGGAGTGCCCGGAGGAAACCCACCCAGACACGGGGAAAACTCCACACAGAAAGGCTCGGGCGACCCGAACCTTCTTGCTGTGAAGCATGAGTGCTAGCAACTCAGCCACCGTGATGCCAGAGGGAAAAAAACAACAACAAAAAAACGGACAAACAGTCAGACAAACAAACAGTTGGACAAACAAACAGACGAACAAACAAACAGACGAACAAACAAACAAACAAACAAACAGGTGGACAAACAAACAAAAGAACAAACGAAAGACAAGCAAACAGACGACCGAAGTCAATCAAAGGCCAAGCTAAACAGGTGAGTCTTGAGCCCACTCTTAAAAACATGAACGTTCTCTTATAAATAAATGAATGTTTTGCTTTGCATTTTTGGTGGCTCATTTAAGCTGGTAAGTGGCTCAGTTTAGCTGACCAGGTGGCTCATTTTACCTGAACACTGATCGTTTAAAAAAATGTGGGACAGCTGATGTTTTATAAGCTGTAAAACCTAAATGATTAAATTTTATACAATAATTCAACCCTAAAATATTAAAGATTGTATTTATTAACTAAAATAAATATAAACCAGTGTCATAGATTTTTTACGAGTTTCCTAAGACATTAACCAAAATGTGTCTCAAATTACCTGATGTCACCCTATAACCAAAACCTTTACTCAAGTAAGACTACAGTTACATCAATAAAATGATTAGTCATGTAGGAGTAAAAGTTTAGTGCTAGAAAAGTGCTCTGAAATGTTGCTCTGGTAAATGGAACACCTCTGCTGCTGTGTGTGTGGCTCTTGTGTGGTACAGAGGGTTGTACGCTTGTTTTGACTGCAGCTGGTCCGGTCAGTGCTGGGGTCTGATCTCTGTCCTTGTTTCCTCCGAGGCAAAAGGAGTGAGAGAAAGAGAGAGAGAAAGAGAGAGAGAAAGAGAGACGCATCAGAGGAGTAACTGGAGTGACATCTGCTCCCACCACACAAGTTACTCAATGCACCTTTAAAGGAGAATGAACGTTTTTTACAATCTGAGCCTTATTTCGGTAATAAAACAAGTTGTTTTACTCACCCATAGCACTTTGGTGTCATATGGAGCATTTCCGGAGATGTTTTAGATTAGCGATAGCCGTAGCGCGAGTATCGCACAACTCTCAAGTCTCACACATTGAGAGTGTGACACACGCAATTCAACGTGTTCACACGCTCACACGCCACACGTGGCATTTCTCACGCTGATTTTTTTTTTTTTTGTGCCCAGAAAATCGGTCTGTGTGGCTCAGTTTATGCAGGCACCGCGCGTTTTCAGCGAAAAAAAACTCCCCCCTCCTCCCCGCCCCGCTTCCCGGAAAAAAATCTCAGTTTCAGCCAATCAGAAAATAGATTGTTCTGTTGTTGGTTCTGCAGTTTCAGCTGCTAAGCGCACATAGCGACTGACGGTGATGATAAAACAAACTGAGAACCATCAGGTAATAACTTCATTTATATAACTCTCATTAGTTGCTTTGTAGTTTAAGTTTGCTCTTTAGACAAATTCAACGCAATTCGACGTGTTCACACACTCACACGGCATTTCTCACACAATTCAAGAGCCCCCCCCCCGCTCCTCGGAAATTACGCAGTCTCGCGCACGACCCCGCTCAAAACTTGAGAGCCCTGGAGTATGTAATATTATGCCCCGAGCGGTTTCACAAATAACACAAACTTTAGCACTTTTCAAATCATAGAAGCTCAATGTCTTAGTCTACGCTTTCGTTTGAGTCAAAAGTGGCCTGTAATCTGAGATTTATCCATAATTTACAGCTTTGCGTTTCATGTTTGGGTCCCGAGAGCTGAGAGTGAAATCAGCTGTGACTCCGCACATGCGCACTGGTGTCCTCATCTACTCGAAACTATGGATAAATCTCGGATTACAGGCCACTTTTGACTCAAACGAAAGTGTAGACTAAGACATTGAGCTTCTATGATTTGAAAAGTGCTAAAGTTTGTGTTATTTGGAGACCGCACGGGGCATATATTATATGCCATGAGAACTCGCACTACGGCTATCGCTAATCTAAAACATCTCCGGAAACACTCCAAATGACACCAAAGTGCTATGGGTGAGTAAAACAACTTGTTTTATTACCGAAATAAGGCTCAGATGGTAAAAAAAAATGTTAATTCTCCTTCAATAAAACAGAAACTATTGATACTTTGCATCTTATGTCATCATCTTTTTCTGTGTGTATGACGCTAACCGTAGGCACTGCTCTGTCTAGTCCTTAATCTGAGCTTTAATTTAATGCAATCTGACTTAGCTGGAACTACCACAGGTGTAAATGATTTTTACTGTTGAACATGTCTCTTTCAAATAATACAGAAGCTAGTTAGCATTAGTCAACAGCTACCACAGCCATTTCAGCCGGCGGGGATTCCTTCTTGTGTTTTTTTGTATATACTTGTGTGAATTTGTGTAAAGAAAACAGAAATGCTTTTATGTAAATTTTGTGTGTGATACTGCATGTGCCTGTTTGTAAAAGGTAAATTTTCGTTCAATAAAAAAGACAAGAAATGGTTGCTGTTTTTCTTTATTTACAGCACACAACACACTCAATCCACACATTTTCTGCAAAAGCTATAGACAATTGTGACAATAGTTGGTTAAAGCACTTTGTTCAAGGGTCATCGTTTTTCCAAAAGCCGCGTTTTGAACCTGGTTTCAAAAAGCACAGTTTTCCGTTCCCCAAAACGCCGGCACCGTGTGGACGCTGTCGTGTGGACGGGCCCTGAGTCACCTGCTGAACATTTCATCATGCCTCATATGTAGATTATACATGCAGAACACCCCCAGCTGCAAATTCTAATATTCATTCATGTCCTTGATAAATAAACCAAATAAAAACATTAAATTTTTAAAAATATTGCAAGAAAATCAATATATTTATTTTAAATTTGAAAAAATGTGTGTCGCCGCCTATGACCTGGATCACATCTGCTCTTCTCCTCTCCTCCTCCCCCCTCTCTTCTTTCCCCTCCTCTCCCTCCTATCTTCCCCTTCCTCTCCTACTTCTCTCTCTTATCTCCTCCCTTATCCCTCCTTCCCCTCCTCTCCTCTCTTACACCCTCCCTCTTCTCTCTTCTCTGCCCCTCCTCCTCCCCTTCTCCATTTCCTCCCCTCCTCTCCCCTCTTCTCTCTCTCCCTCCTCCTCTCCCCTCCTTTTCAGGGATGGTGAAATCTCTTTATGGATTTCTACATTTTTCATCATTCTACAAGGAGGAGGAGGTTGCATAATCCAGACGCCATCCACAAAATGTATTCAGCCAAGCACAGGCCTCCCCACAAATAACTCCTAAATATGTTAAAACTTCATTATCAGTTATCATTAATACAACCTCTACCACCATGAAGAGATGTTTAACACACAACAGCGGAGGTTCCAGGGCTGATTTCTAGACATTTGGGGAGTTTTGAATGTTTCTGTCCACCTCCCTCTAGCAGCACAGTGGCAGAGTGCTTAGCTCTATGAAGGAAGGAGGTCCTTGGTTCAATTCCAAGATGTAATGAAGCCATCAGTGCTCTGTGTCTGGGTGACACTATACACAGGGATGCACCAATACCATTCCAGGACCAGTAAACGATCCAGCAAAATTTCCTGGATCGGTTATCAGTTCCATGATATTGGTTCAGTCAATATCCTGGTTACTGTCTAATGTAGGACTATGACGTCTCATAATGTTTGAACTTTTATTCATTCAAAGCTGTTCATTATAAATAACAATTGGATCAGTTTTGTAATGAGTGTTTGGGGGAAATTCTCGGTGCATAAAGTATCAGTATTGGAGCTGTAAAAGCTGAATCGGTGCATTCATACTCTTGAATACAAATACAGTGGTACCTCACCTTACGAATGACCCAACAAACGAAAATTTCAAGTTACGAAACGCCTTCACGGTAAATTTTGGTCTCTAGATACGAAAGAAAATTCAAGTTACGAAACGCGAAATCTCAAAAATTCAAATAATGCGCGCTCAGCCACACACATTATACGCTTTTCTCAGACTGAATTTAAACTTTTCTCACATTTGTCTCTCGTTTAAACACTCAAACTTTCATAGATTTTCAACAAAATGTATTAATAGTGAAGCGTGGGGGGAAGGGGGAGGGGGGAGAAGACTGCACTCTGACACGTGTGATAGCGCAGCATGACCCGGCGCGGAGCTGACAGCAGGTCTAGACCAAGGTCTAAACCTGGACTGGACCAGGACTGGACCAGGACTAAACCTGGACTAAACCAGGACTAAACCAGGACTAGACCAGGTCTAAACCTGGCGGTACCGCGGCTCCTCCTGGTTTAGTCCAGGTTTAGTCCTGGTTTAGTCCAGACCACCGCGGCTCCTCTAGACCACCGCGGCTCTTGCACGGGTCTCGTTCATGCGCTCAGACTGCGTGCTGTCCCCTCCTCGCTGCTCCCCTCAGCTGTGACTCGAAACGAAACCAGGAAATAGACCCGCACGCAGCGCTTTAATCCACCTGGTCTAGTCCTGGTTTAGTCCAGGTTTAGTCCAGGTTTAGTCCTGGTTTAGTCCTGGTCCAGTCCAGGTTTAGACCTTGGTCTAGACCTGCTGTCAGCTCCGCGCCGGGTCATGCTGCACTATCACACGTGTCAGAGCGCAGTCTTCTCCCCCCTCCTCCTTCCCCCTACACTTCACTATTAATAATTTTGTTGAAAATCTATGAAAGTTTGAGTGTTTAAACGAGAGACAAATGTGAGAAACACACACAACACAATGTTACACTATAAAAAAAGTTACACTATAAAAAAAAAAATCTTGGATCGGGGCCTTGGAACGAATCAGGCTTTTTCCATTGAAATAGCTACTCAACTTACGAATTTTTCACGTTACGAAACCACTTCTGGAACGAATTAATACGTAAGGTGAGGTACCACTGTATCTAGGATAGTTCAGATAGTTAACTGCCATATAAATTAATCTACAGAGGCAGAGTTACTGAATTACAAGAGAAAGTGCAATTAATTTGAAAATAACTCCTTAAATCTTTCACATTCTTCATCATTCACGTCTTCACGTCACATTTGTTTGCCCTTTTTGTATAATTCCCCTTGTCCAAACCTCCACATGTGTGAACAGCCAGAGAAATCAGGTTACTCACTGTAGATGGAACTGTTTACATGACAGTTTAATAATCGAATAACTCCAGAAATCAGAGAATTGTCGTGATTTTGGTACATTTCAACATAGCCAGCAACTCCTCATATCTCTGTCACCAACTGCTCCAGCACGCCCCAAAAATTACTATACTAAACTGTGTCATCCTGAAGGAAGAAGAGGAGGAAGAGGAGGGGGAAACAGATGGGAGATTTTGGCCTATTTCATGGTCCAATCGGGGGAACCTGCCAGGGCCTTGACTGGATATCCCTGTGCTGTAAAGTGACAGAAAGTCCCCCGACAAAAGGCGACAGAAGCATCAGCGGCGGGCACAGGCGGATGGATCGGCAACCAGGTGAAGAGACTCACATACATGACAAGACTGACACTTTCACCCTCCAGTGCTGTTGCATTTGACCACAGACTGAAATCCACCAGTGTCCCTCTTTAAAGATGAGGTCAGGCTTCTTCACATTCATTTGTTTACAGATTACAGGTTTAGTCAACTGGATTTCCAAAATGCATCTAAACTTTGCTCTGTAATTGGAGGAGGATCGGTCAGCAGCGTGGGCGTTCTAGATGTGCCACAGAAACCCCCCAATGGACATTCCTGTAGCATTTAATCAACCAGTCAGAAAGAGTTTTGCACTCTTCCGCTTTCCCGTTTCTTTTTGTTTCTACCAGTTGTCGGCAAAACGTTTGTCTCATGGGATTTGTAAGTATCATTTAGTTGTACAGTTTGAGCAATTCCACTGTCATGTTAAATGTTCATGAACATTGTCAACAATGTGATTAGACCCTCTCCAGTGATAAGTTAACAATTTGGTTAACGGTAGCATGGCATGAGCCTTGACGTAGCTATTGATCGGCTGCATAGCCGTAGTTCTACAGCTAGACAGGGGTTTATGTTTTATGTTTATGTTTATGTTCATGTACTTAGTAACTTCATTGGTTGGCAATGGGAAATTGCATTGAAACCAACAAAGTTGCTAACTTAGGGGCCGTTTAGACTAGGACGATTGCGACTGAATACGACAAAATATTCTATCGGAAGTGTCTTTCGTTTACACGGCGGCGGCGCCGTCGGGCTCTGAAACCGCAAAAATCTGAAGACTCCTTCCAGAGTGTGGAGTTCTGAAGACGGCCCGGGTCGCGTCTCCGTCTAAACGGCAAGAAGCGCAAAACATGTTCACATCGCATACACCTGACTGGATGCGCCAAGCCGGTAAAAACAATAACAATACGTCGCAGGTGACAGAGTTTGGACAAGACCGGGCAGAACCAGCCAGTGGTGGGAATTGGCAATTTTGAGAATGGATTAGTTGATGACAGTGCTTGGGTGGAAAACTTCAGAATGACTAAACAAGCTCTTGTTGCATTAAGCGAAGAGCTCCGACCCGACATCGAGGGCGAAACAACCGTGATGAGAGCCCCTGTCGGTGTCCTGAAAAAGGTCGCTCTGACATTATATTAGCGGCCTGGCATGCATATTCAATCGAATTCGCCCACTTTTGCGTCTTCGTATAAACAATTTTCCTGTTGAGAACGCTCGTCTAAACGCGGATAAAAAAATGAAGACGAGACGCCACTTTTGCGTCTTCTGTTTTGATCGTCGCCGTATAAACGTAGCCTTAGTTAGCAACTATGCTTTTGGGAACCTCACCACACGGAGGAATAATAATTGCTTAGAGTAAGTTAAATACTGACAAAACTAGGCATCGTGTATTTGTCACATATCACAACACACATTTGTTTCTTTCAATCTAAATCTTATTCAAAGTGAAGATGTAAAGCACATTAAAGATCCCATGACATGGTACTTCTTGATGCTTTTATATGGCGCCTTAATGGTTCCCTAATACTGTAAATGAATCCTTCTTCAAAATCAACACTCAGTGCATGAGAGAGCCTCATGAACACAGTCAGAGTCATAAATATGTCTCTGAAACACTTTATTCTGGGCGTTGTCGCTTGAATGCAAATGTGGAGGACAGAGACAGGCCAGTGCAGCGGGTGGGGGTGTGGCCAAACTCTCCGCTGTTTCCTCTTTAGCGGTGTGATGTGCGCTGGCTCCACTTCTGTGTTTAAGCGCGGAGGAAAAGATGAGATGATTTCCATTGAAAAAAAAAACATTTCCACAGAAATTAAACCACTGCTGTTTCAGAGGTTCAGAGGCTCGGATAAAGGACATCCGAGCCTGGAAACACTCTCACGTGCCTCCAGGCAAATAAAAAAAAACACATCTCGCATTGCGTAGCTCGTTTGCGGCCCAAACTCTCTGGGCGTGATTTCCATAGACGGGTAGACATCCAGACGGGGGGTGGAACTACATTTGCATTTTTGCTTCAGTGTGACGTCAGAAAGTTCCCTTGTTCAGAATCACCCGTTTGGGCTGTCTTTTTTTTTAATTCGGAAAAGGATCGCAAATGCTCAGTTTACACATTTCACAACTTTTAGCCATGGGGGGGGCTAAACAGGGTAGGGGAGCTCACATTAATGTTCAAAGTGAAAATTTCATGCCATGGGACCTTTAAGCATCCGTGTTGCTTGTTTGTTTAACACCTTAACGCAGCAAATTCAATTAGCTGTAAGATTGTATAGGAATACATTTGAGTTTGGTCACTGTCCTCCATATGACTTTCTTTCACTGTATTTCCATTGGTCATCACTGCCCAGCGGTCAGAAGCTGCTGTTACAAAGATGCCAGGACCAGGGGGGCACACTGCTCCACTGCCCACAGTACAAGGGTGACTATGCCAGGGTGGAAACCCACATGCAAAGACACCTTAAAACTGTTGTACATCATGGAGGTATGTTTTAGATTGAACGATAAACCTTTGTTGTTAGGCACAGGTACATACACATAAAATCATATTTAACCACTATAAACAAAACACATGCATACACAGAGAGAAGTATTCAAGTAACACACAGTCCACAATCTGCATCACAATCACAAGTCTTCTATTGCACACTGCCTCATTACCTCATGTACTGCATATCCTATATCATGGCCTTCCTTTAAATATTGTCCCATCAGTATAGTAAATAAATCAATCAATGCAGACACTCATAAACACACACACATAGACCACATATCCCTCCACCAATTAGGCATCGTTCTCCACATGTATGTTATACAAAATCCACCAATCTGCATCACTTAATTTCTCGACCAGAAAAAGGTGTCTTGCCCTCTCCGGGTGGGTGGGGAGTCCTTGCCTCAGGTGGAGGAGTTCAAGTATCTCGGGGTCTTGTTCACGAGTGAGGGGAGGATGGAGCGTGAGATTGACAGGCGGATCGGTGCAGCGTCGGCAGTGATGCGGTCGCTGTACTGGACCGTTGTGGTGAAGAGGGAGCTGAGCCGAAAGGCAAAGCTCTCAATTTACCGGTCAATCTACGTTCCTCCCCTCATCTATGGTCATGAGCTCTGGGTAATGACCGAAAGGACGAGATCGTGGATACAAGCGGCCGAAATGAGTTTCCTCCGCAGAGTGGCTGGGCGCACCCTTAGAGATAGAGTGAGGAGCTCAGACACACGGGAGGGGCTCGGAGTAGAGCCGCTGCTCCTCCATATCGAGAGGAGTAGCTGAGGTGGCTCGGGCATCTGTTTCGGATGCCTCCTGGACGCCTCCCTCAGGAGGTGTTCCGGGCATGTCCCACCGGGAGGAGGCCCCGGGGAAGACCCAGGACACGCTGGAGGGACTATGTGTCCCGGCTGGCCTGGGAACGCCTTGGGGTTCCCCAGAGGAGTTGGAGGAAGTGTCCGGGGTGAAGTAGGTCTGGGAGTCTCTGCTTAGACTGTTGCCCCGGCGACCCGGCCCCGGATAAGTGGAAGAAAATGGATGGATGGATAAAAAGAGAAATGTGACACAAACATGTTTCCTTAAATAAAGTTCAATTATGTTTACTACATGAAATAAATGGTCTTTGTGTTTTTATTGAAAATATCCACATTCAGACAAGTATTAGTGTGTGTAAACTATGTGTGAACTATGCTGTCTGATTGTAAATAAATGCTTCTTGCAATTAAAATAAATTTGCTCAATGCCCAGCTGATATTAAAATTAATACTTCAAGTTGGTCATCATTGGAAATTTAATGAAATGTCATTGTCAGATGCAAAGACAGGCCTAGGCCTAATCGATGTTGGCCTGTGACATTCAGTAAAAGGTGTATGGTTAGGTTTGTGGCTTGATGCATTGTGGAGATTAATCTAAGACCTGCTGACGATGACTTCCTTTGTGCTCTGTTGGTAATAGTAACTGACAAAATCTGGGAAAACTGAGAAAATGGCCCAGGTTTCTTCATCTAGATGTCATTGTATACTTTCTTTTTTTCCTTTTATAAAATACATATTCATTTGTATAGTATAATTTGTCTATTATAATCTTTAACTTGATGTCATTGTAGATGCAAAGACGGAAAGATGCGATTAGAGTCCCGTCCCCCATGGAAAGCTTGGGCAGGTTGTGAAGACGCTGCTGTTGAATCCACAGTTTTATCACATACACATACGTTTGTTTGTTAGTATGTTCTGCATGTTTCCCCTTGTCTTCTGGTAAGCATGAATAGGCCCTATTATTGAGAAATGTCAATGTGTAGACAATTTGAACATTGGACATTGTTTCCCCAATAGGCCCTGTTCACGCTTACTGGAAGACGTTTGGAAACATGTGGATGCCGACTTCCAGTGTAGTTATGGACACCGGGCGTGTGATAAAATCATGGATTCAGCAACAGCAGTGTCTTTGCAACCTGCCAAAGCTTTTCTTGGGGGACAGGACTCTTTAATGTCACCTATAGGGAGCTGGTTGGAACTGCTGATCTGCGGAACGTTACGAAACGCTACAATGACAACTTTTTTTTATTTTTTTATAAGTTACACAAATTATAATACATAAATTAATAGGCAATTTATAAAAGGAAAAAAAAGAAAGAATACAGTGACCTCTAGATGAAGAAAATCAGGCCATTTTCTC
This sequence comes from Paratrypauchen microcephalus, assembly GCA_036785185.1. Taxonomy (NCBI): domain Eukaryota; kingdom Metazoa; phylum Chordata; class Actinopteri; order Gobiiformes; family Gobiidae; genus Paratrypauchen; species Paratrypauchen microcephalus. The sequence goes on along the minus strand of JAVJIX010000144.1, from coordinate 2,205,136 downwards.
AGTTTTCCCAGAATTACTATCGCTAACAGAGCCCAAAGGAAGTTGTCATCCGTGTGAATAGAATAGAAGTGTGAAAAGAGCCCATTGGTGGGGAATGATGGCATCACATGACTCCCAGATTTCCTTATTGTTTACATTGTACTTTGCCATGAAATTCCCAAAAAGGTATAGTCACAAATGTTGAATTACTAATATTAACTAGACCCAATAACTCACTGTATTACAACAAAAATCTGCATTCTAACAATACAGTGGTACCTCACCTTACGAAATTAATTAGTTCCAGAAATGGTTTCGTAACATGAAAAATTCGTAAGTTGAGTAGGTATTTCAATGGAAAAAGCCTGATTCGTTCCAAGGCCCCGATCCAAGTTTTTTTTTTTTTTATAGTGTAACTTTTTTCATAGTGTAACATTGTGTTCTGCGTCCTGATTGGTTTCTCAGACTGGATTTAAACTTTTCTCACATTTGTCTCTCGTTTAAACACTCAAACTTTCATAGATTTTCAACAAAATTATTAATAGTGAAGTGTGGGGGGGAGGGGGGAGAAAACTGCGCGCGGACACATGTGATAGAGCAGCATGACCCGGCATGGGGCTGCCAGCAGGTCTAGACCTGGACTAAACCAGGACTGGACCAGGACAAAACCTGGACTAAACCAGGACTAAACCTGGACTAGACCAGGACTAGACCAGGACTAGATCTGGTCTAGAGCAGGTCTAGAGCAGGTCTAGACCACCGCGGCTCTTGCATGCGTTCGTGGGTCTCAGACTGTGTGCCGTCCTCCAGCTGTGACTCGAAACGAAACCAGGAAATAGACCTTTAATCCACCTGGTCTAGTCCTGGTCTAGTCCAGGTTTAGTTCAGGCTTAGTCCAGGTTTAGTCCTGGTTTAGTCCAGGTCTAGACCTGCTGTCAGCTCCGCGCCGGGTCATGTGCGCTATCACACGTGTCCGCGCAGTCTTCTCCCCCCTCCCCCTTCCCCCCACACTTCACTATTAATAATTTTGTTAAAAATCTATGAAAGTTTGAGTGTTTAAACAGAGACAAATGTGAGAAAAGTTTAAATCCAGTCTGAGAAAAGCGTATAATGTGTGGCTGAGCGCTCATTATTTGAATTTTTGAGATTTCGCATTTCGTAACTTGACTTTTCTTTTGTATCTAGAGACCAAAATTTACCGTGAAGGTGTTTCATAACTTGAAATTTTCGTTTGTTGGGTCATTTGTAAGGTGAGGTACCACTATATTAACTTTAGCTGCCCCATCTGTGTGAAATATTATAAGACTATAGCATGTTGATGATCATCATTTTTCAAGGTTGTATGGTTGAAAAATGTCTCTCTTCAATGTCACCCACTGAGCAGTAGATCAGTGTAAGAAGCGGGCCTTCAACTCTGGTGACATGGACGAGGTGAAGAAGGTGCAATGGCAGCTGAAGGTTCAGCTAAGGCAGGGCCAGGAGGCCTGTGGAAGGAAATTGGAGGCTAAACTCAAACAGAATAACACCAGAGATGTGTGGAGGAGAATGAAGGACGTCACTGGTCTTTCCAAAACTAAGCAGCAGGACAATAGCCCAGGCAGGTCAAACCTACTCAATTTGCATTTTAATCGTTTCTCATCCCCTGGCACCCACATTTCTACACCTCCCAGACACCCAACCCACACCTCACCACAGACCACTCAGGCTACATCCACACAGCAACGCAAAAAAAAAATCACGTCCACACTGGGAACGGATCAGTAAAATATCACGTACACATGGGAATGGAACGCTTGTTGAAAACGACGCAGTACACATGCCACGCCTCTATGTGCGCTGTAAGCCCGTTTCGAATGGTGAGGAGACTCAGAGCATCAAAAACGAAAGTGAAACTTATGAAATATGTTAATAATATATACATAAACCTTTATTTGGCATATTGGCCCAGTGCAGATGCATCATGGGAACACTAGTTTAGAAAGGTGCAGTTTTTTTTTTACACATTACAACGTGTATTTTGTGATGTCAGCTCGTAAACGTGTCCTGGTGCGTGTGTCCATGTGCTTGTGTCCCTAAGAGTGTGTGTAAGGCTGCTATTTGTTCTGGCCATGTGGTTGTGACGTAGGCGTAAACAAATCCGTTCTACTCGTCCAGACGATTCCGCAACAGTAACGTTGTCAGAGTTTTCCACTCTGGAACCCGTTCCCAAAAATTATCGTTTTGGGGTATCCAGAACGCTGGTGCCATGTGGACGCGAGACCGAAACAATAAAAAACTTTATCGGATTCACTCCTCAACGCTGCCGTGCAGACAGGGCCTTAGACCATCACCTCTGCTCCCACACCTATCTCCACCCCCACGGAGGAACCCAGCTCAGTGTCTTTGTCCCCTGCCCAGGTGAGAAGTCTCCTGGACCAGACCAAGTCAACCCCTGCGTGTTGAAGACATGTGCAGCAGCTCACTGGGATCCTGCACTTTCTCTTCACACTGAGCCTGAAGCTGAAGGATACCGGTGCTATGGAAGACCTCCTGCATTGTGCCAGTGCCCAAGAAGCCTGTCCCATCTGGACTTAATAACTTCAGACCAGTTGCTTTGACATCTCATGTCATGAAAGTGTTTCAGACACTGGCTCAGCTCAGACCCCTGGTGGCATCATCCCTGGATCCTCTACAATTTACCTATCAGGTCAACATTAATGTGGATGATGCTTTAATCTATCTTCTGCAGCGGACTCACTCTCACCTGGATAGTGTTAAGGGCTCTTTGAGGATATTGTTCTTTGATTTCTCCAGTGCCTTTAACACAATCCAGCCCTCTCTGATGGGTGAGAAACTGCTCAGGACTGCTCAGGACTCCCTGTCAGGCCTCAGTACGTGCGACTGGAGGCCACCCTGTCTGACACTGTGGTCAGTAATGTAGGAGCCCCTCAGGGTACATTCCTGTCTCCGTTCCTGTTCACTCTGTACACCTCTGATCTCCAGTACAGCTCCGGGTCTTGCAGTCTACAGAAGTTCTCTGATGACTCTGCGGTGGTTTGGTGTATCAGGGATGGACAGGAGATGGAGTACAGGACACTGATTGCACATTTTGTGGAGTGGTCCCAGGCAAAACATCTGCTCCTGAACTTGGACAAGACCAAGGAACTGGTGATTGACTTCAGGAGAAAGAGGACACCAGTGGAGCCCATCACCATCCAGGGTCATGACGTGGAAATAGTGGACTACTACAAGTACCTCAGCGTACATGTGAACAACAGGCTGGACTGGAGGGACAACTGTAATGCTGTGTACAAGAAGGACATGAGCAGACTCTACTTCCTGAGGAAGCTCAGGTCTTTCAATGTGTGCAGTTACTGGAGATCTTCTCCCAGTCTGTGGAGGCCAGCGCCCTGTACTCTGCTGTAGTCTGCTGGGGGAGCAGCACCAGTAAGAGAGACATCGGACGGATTGACAAACTGATCCGCAAAGCTGGTCACGTGATCGGCTGTGAGCTGGAGACATTTGTCACAGTGAGGGACAGGAGGACACTGGACAAACTGCTCTCCATCATGGACACTCCTGCTCACCCACTGTACCAGACCATAGAGGGACAGAGGAGCTCATTCTCCAACAGGCTACTACAGCTCCACCCAAACAGTGAGAGATACAGGACGACATTCATACCATACTCCCTACAACTGTACAACAACTCACCTTATGTATCAGATAATACTCCCTACAACTGTAGAACTCAATCTGAAGTAATGGATAACCTTGTGCTCTGTCAATCAGTATATTATTGCACTGCCATTCTTATCTCCTATATATAGCTGTGATTTTATATTTTATTTTGACTTGTACGTATACACTTATTTTTTTATTTATTTTTATAATTATGTCTCATTTGACACCGGTCTCTTGCTGTCTTTTTTGCTATTCCATCTCTTTACGTTACCCTTTGTTATATATTATTATATTATAATGTCTGAGTTACTGTACCCAAATCATTTCCCTTCTGGATCAATAAAGTTTGTCTAGGTTTAAGTCTTATCTCAGTTGGTAGAGCGTTTGTCCACTGATCCAAAGGTTGGCAGTTTAAATCCCTGTTGTGCAGCTGTTGTGTCCTTGGGTAAGACACTTAACCCACCTCGACCCCAGTGTGTGCGGACACTGCTGTGGGAGGGGTTCTTTGTTGGGAAGCGCTTTGAGTGCCTTGAAGGTGGAAAAGAATGTGAATGTAAATAAATACAAAATATAGAATGAACCTCTTAAATAACACCATTCAGAGTAATTCCATTTCATTTGCTCATATCAAGAACTGCAGCACGGATATAAAGAAGACATGTTATAACTATATACAGCTATATAAACTGCTAATTTAAACAGATCCAGAAGCTCTGATGAACTAATCCAAGAATCCAAGAATCTGAAAAAATCTATACAGAGTTGGCTGCTGTTACACACAAAAAAACAGGAGATTTTCCAGGAAATTCTGTTAGTTAAATAACAGACGTTTCTTTGCGATGGGCTAATTACATTCATTCATAGTGGGATTTGGCTTTGATTCTTGTTAATCTCACAACATGAGTCCAGAGGCGCTTCGTTATTGACTTCTGGAGACTTGGAAAACTTTCACACTCGTTTTCAAGACAGTCCATCAGCACCGGATTTTCCCTGAAGGGTTTTGATGTATTGTCAAACCTCTGTTTCTCTCTCCTTCTCTCTCTATTTTAAGTGGCATGTGAGAAATGTATTGTTAAAAGTCAACGTCTCTCCTTCGCTCTCTCTCTTTCAGTCCCTCTCGTACACCTCCCTGTCCATCTTCCTCTCTCCTTCCCTCTCTCTCTGTGGGTGCGAGAGCTGGCGAGGTCAGCGGAGATACTCCTGGCCGCGGGGCGCTGTGTGCTGGCCAAGTGGAGAGAGAGAGGAGAGAAAGAGAAGAGAGAGGGGGAAAGAGAGAGACAAAGAGACATGGTGACAAGAGGGAGAGGAGAGAGGAGACAGAGAGATTGAGAGGAGAGACAGAGGAGAAAGATGGAGAAGAGAGTGAGAGGAGGAGATGAGAGGGAGATGAGAAAAAGAGGAGAGCGAGGGTCCATGGGGGCAGTGGTGGCATGTTTGTTAACAAACCGATTGGATCAAGAGCTGCCCAGGGAACGCAGCCAAGTGTGAGGTCTGAGAGAGCTATTTTTAACAACACAAATCTACTGAAAGAGAGACAGCACACAAGAAAGAGAGGAGGAAAGAGAGGTGATGTGCAGTGTGGTCTGTTTGGAGAGACAGAAAGAGAGAAGGAAGAGAGAGAGAGAGAAAGGAGGGAGGGGGCAGGTGAGTAAGAGAAATAAAATAATATTCAGACGCAGGAAAGAGAATTAGGGAAGGAGAGATGAGATGAAAGAGAGGAAGAGGGAGAAAGAACATGGACTTTTCAAAACATTTATTAAGAAAATGATGGAAAAAGAGAGATGATAAAGCACAAAGAGAGAGGGAGGTATAGAGAAAGGGAAAAAGAGCAGAAACAGAGGTGAAGAGAGAAAAAAGATTAGGCAATAGGAAGAAATAGGGAGAGAAAGAGCGGAAAAGAGAGGGAGGAACAAGATGCAGAGAATGATTTCACAGTCTTAGATATACTGTTGCGTACTCATCCTTTTTCTGGAGGGCACTCTCTCCGTTTTCGTCTCTTCCTCCCTCCACGCGACTCAGTGGGTCAGATAATCCTCCATTCGTCTCATGTTCTTAAAGATAAAACTAAAACCAGGCTCAGAACGTTTCACTGGTGCTCAGAAAGAAACTAAACCAAATCTAGGGTTAAGTGAAATGGTCCATCAGGAGAAATGTGTGGTTTCTATGGGGGTCAATGAGGCCAAAATCAGATAACCGGAGTAATCAGATAACTGATCTGATTTTGGTGTGTGTTTAGCACAAGAGTATTCTGATCATCAAACACACCTGGTGACACGTGGCAGTGAATCTGAGGATTTTTAGAGGATCTGCTGCATTTAGAAGACAAAGTACAATTAATTTTAAAAAAGGAACTGTAAATTCATGTAAGATTTTGATTTTAAATTTCATAATCCTGACCTCCCTGTGTCCCCAGATATGAGGTAAACATGTTCAGATCCATTATAGCTTTTATAACAATGGTAATGTTGATTTATTCTTAATTACAAAAACACTGGATATGATAAGCAAAGTTGTTTGTTATAATTTGGTTTTGGTTCGAGACGATTTTCCAATCAGAAAACAGAATGAGCCTTACATTAGCCTAAGTTTCAGTGCTGTTTATCCCTAAAAGTCCTCCATCTGCTCTGAAGGTCACTCCCTAAACTCCAGCACCTGCACCAATCCAGAATCAGTGCTAGTGCAGCCTCTGCAGCTCAGGGAGGGGATTCTGGAGGTTCTGAGCTCCACATGAGGCCTGTCCATACACTGACACAAACGTGGATGTGTCTCAATCTGCAGGTGAAGGCTCTGGAGACACAGGTTATGATTGTAGCATGTTTTTAAAACAGTAAGAGTGCAGGCCACATACACAATAATTCTTGTGGAAAATGTGCCTGAATACCTATAAATGTAATAATGTCATCATAAAATGGGATTAAACATGCAACTTTTTTTTATATCTCAGATTAAATTCTGAATTTTTATAATGAAAAGTCAAAAGAAACTGTAAGAATGCTAATCCCTCACCATGTTTGGTTGAACCTAAAGCCACAGTATGTTACTTTTTGGCAGCGATATTTGTACACAAATTTTGAGCAAATTTTCAGTACTTTTCTTCTCTCCTTCTTTAAAGATCCCATGACGTGGTACTTCTTGATGCTTTTATATGTAATACTGTAAATGAATCCTTCAAAATCAACACTCAGTGCATGAGAAACAGAGATAAGATGAGAAAGAGTTATTTTTCTCTCTCTGATCAGGCCATAATGGGCGTTGTTGCTTGAATGCAAATGAGGAAAAAAGAGCTGGCCTATAGTAGAGGGTGGGGGCGTGGCCAAACTCTCCGCTCTCGGCTCTGAGCTCTCAGCTGATCCATTTCTGTGTTTTTGCACGGGGGGAGAGATTTGAAGTGTTCCATTGAAAAATAAACACATTTCCACAGAAAATAAAATTAAACCACTGCTGTTCAAAGGTCCAGAGGCTCAGATAAAGGACTTCCGAGCCTAGAAACACTCGGACGTGCCTCCAGGCAAATAGAAAAACGCATTTCGCATTGCCTAGCGCATTCACAGTCCAAACTCTCTGGGCGTGATTTACAGAGACGCTGGGTACAGACAGACGGGGGTGGAACTGCATTTGCATTTCTTTTTTCGATCCGACGTCAATCAGGTGCCTTGTTCAAAATCGCCCGTTTGAGCTCCGATTTTTTGTAACGCAGAAAAGGATCGCAAATGCTCAGTTAAGACATTTCACAATTTTTAACCATGGGGGGGGGGCTTAAACAGGGTAGGGGAGCTCACATTAACGTTCAAAAACCTCAGAAAGTGAAAATTTCATGCCATGGGACCTTTAACACATACAGATTTTTTCTTGTCAAAACCTGCAGAGGTGTGAACACTCAGAAAGAAATCAGATGACTCACATCAGATGGAACTTTACATGACATCTGAGGAGTCCAGAAATCAGATTACAGCGAGATTCTGGTGTGTGATCTGTTTAATACTCTTAAAGACAAAACCAAAAAATAACAAGGCACAGAAGGCACAGCTGTGAACGAACTGAACCAAAATGGAGTCTTCAGTGAAATGGTTCCACAAGGAGAGAATCGCGCTGGTCCTGGAGTCACTGGAGGTGGAAGTTGCGGAGTTGCAGCTCAGATTTCATCATTTGGTACAATCTAAAAATATGCATCTGCACTTTTCCAAATAACGACAGCACGAGTCACATGACCCCGAGTCTGTTTAAAGTGCAGAACACACGCTTCTGCAATAGTTTCAAAATGTGTGTGTGGCTGGACACAGGTGAATCTCCCAAAGTTCAGATGGGCGTGATTGACAGGTGGGTGAGCCAATCAGGGACAGGCATGGTCTGTGCATATCGATACAAATATGGCTGCTTATGAGTAAAAAAGAAAGTGGGACTGGGAGATTTCTGCTGCATCACGGAGCGAACCAGGACTGAACCAGGACTGAACCAGGACTAAATCAGGACTATATCGGGACTGAACCAGGACTGAACCAGGACTGAACCAGGACTGAACCAGGACTGAACCAGGACTAAGATAGGACAAAACCAGGACTCAACTGGAACTAAACCAAAACTGAACAAGGACTAAATCAGGACTATATCGGGACTGAACGAGGACTGAACCTGTACTGAACTAGGGCTGAACCAGGACTAAACCAGAACTAAACCAGGACTGAGCCAGGACTAAATCAGGATTGAACCAGGACTGAAACAGAATTATACGAGGACTAAACTAGGGCTAACCAGGACTAAACCAGGGTTATACCAGTACTGAAGCAGGACTGAAACTGGACTGAAGCTGGACTGAAGCTGGACAGAAGCTGGACTGAAGCTGGACAGAAGCTGGACTAAAACATGACTAAGCTAGTACTGAACCGGGATTGAACCTGGATTGAACCTTTACTGTACCAGGACTGAACCAGAACTAAACCAGAATTAAACTAGGACTGAGCCAGGACTGAAATAGGACTAAACCAGGAAGTTCAGGTCTTGTATCTCTCGTTGTGCAGTTACACGTAGAACAGAGAGTTGAATCTTTTCTTCATGGCGGGGTCCTTCACGTTCACCTGACCGTACGGACACTACAGAGACAGAAAAAACAGTGAATATCTATAAACGTAACAAAAGGTCAATTAGGATTTTATACTTCTCTTTATATCCTGGATTCAATTCAGTTGCATCTATATTGGCCCATCCCTATTTTTTATATTTTCTTAATTGTCTAAGTAAAGAAATTTGTTTTCTGCATTTGACCCATCCTTCAGTGGTTTCTGGGGCAACATGTCAGAGCCAGGGGACTGTCAGACACCCATCTTTAGATCTTTGTCTCTGTCAGGATGTTATATGATAGAGGAAACTGGAGTGCGTAAGGGATAGTTTGGGTTTTTTGATGTGAATCTGTACAGTGCCCCCTTCAGCAGTGTTGTGCATTAACACTGACTTACCCCTGACAGTGTCCTCTGAGCCGAGTTCTGCCCCGGTTCTGCCCCTGACAGTGTCCTCTGAGCCGAGTTCTGCCCCGGTTCTGCCCCTGACAGTGTCCTCTGAGCCGAGTTCTTCCCCGGTTCTGCCCCTGACAGTGTCCTCTGAGCCGAGTTCTGCCCCGGTTCTGCCCCTGACAGTGTCCTCTGAGCCGAGTTCTGCCCCTGACAGTGTCCTCTGAACCGAGTTCTGCCCTGGTTCTGGCCCTGACAGTGTCCTCTGAGCTGAGTTCTGCCCCGGTTCTGGAGGTAGGTCCGGCAAGTTAGCGGGGACAGTTAATAAAGCTTGTTTTTCTTCTCAAAACAATATTTGTCCAAAAAGTGATGTATTTACACCACAAAACAGATGTCAACGAAAAAGTCAGAAGTCAACATGCCATTTTCTCTCGAGTTGTATCACTGTGCGCCTGTTATTATTATTATTATTATTATTATTATTATTATTATTATTATTATTATTATTATTATTATTATTATTATTATTATTATTAGCCTGTTCACTTGTAAACATCACCACTTACAAGTGTCTAATAATAATCTTGTCTAACTTGCCGGACCTACTTTCATCAGCTCCAGAACCGGGGCAGAACTCGGCTGAGAGGACACTGTCAGGGGCAGAACCGGGGCAGAACTCTGCTCACAGGACACTGTCAGGGGTAAGTCAGTGTTAATTCACTACACTGCTGAAGGGGGCGCCGTACAGATTCACACCAAAAAACCCAAACTATCCCTTTAAAGGAAACCCGTCCAGACACAGGTAGAACATACAAAGTCCAAGAACGCTAAACTCTCAACTAACGTACTTTCCACGTTTGGCTGGATTTATAGCCACAGTATGAGTTTTTTGTCAATCAAAAATAGTTGATTTCATTTTGGTTGTTTATTGCCTCCTGCTGCTTGTTTCCATGGAAGTTTATTTAGCTATAAGCAGAAAAAACATCTATCCCCACAGAGAATATTAGGAAGTATGGCTTTAATTTTCTATTTCCATGGAATCATGCAGGTGACGTGCCACCTCCAGAAAGTTACATGTTGTAACTTTAAAGGGATATGCCTTTAAATTTGACCTGGGGGTGGCATATCCCTTTAAGTACAAATATAGCAGCAGTAACTGTACTTGTTATTAAAGGTCCCATGACATGGTACTTGTTGATGCTTTTATATGGCTCCTTAATGGTTCCCTAATACTGTAAATGAATCCTTCTTCAAAATCAACACTCAGTGCATGAGAAAGACACATGTACAGAGTCAGAGTCAGAAAATAACTCTCTGAACACCTCATTATGGGCCTTGTTGCTTGAATGCAAATGAGAAGGACAGAGATAGGTTAGAGGAGCGGGTGGGGGGGGCCAAACTCTCCGCTCTTTCCTGGATTAGCGCTGCGCTGTGTGCTGTCTCCCACTTCCACGTGTGTAAGCGCGGAGGAAGAAAGGAGAGGCGTTTCAATGAAAAAAACACATTTTCACAGAAAATAAAATTAAACCACTGCTGTTTCAGAGATCCAGAGGGTCGGGTAAAGGACTTCCGAGCTTAGAAACACTCGCACGTGCCTCCAGGCAAATAAAAAAACGCATTTTGCATTGCGTAGCTCATTCGCGGTCCAAACTCTCTGGGCGTGATTTACAGAGACGGTGAGTATAGACACAGACGGGGGGTGGAGCTGCATTTTTCGATCTGACGTCAATAAGTTTCCTTGTTCAGAATCGCCCGTTTGAGCTGTGTTTTTTTTCTAACGCAGAAAAGGACCGCAAATGCTCAGTTTAGACATTTCGCAACTTTTAGCCATGGGGTTGGGGGCCATAAACAGGGTAGGGGAGCTCACATTAACGTTCAAAAACCTCAGAAAGTGAAAATTTCATGCCATGGGACCTTTAAGTACATTGGTGGATGGAATACAAACTGAGTACAGTACTATTTCACCACTGCAGGTCAGTACTGTTTAATCATTGTTTAGTCCCGTTTAGTCTTGGTCTAGACCAGTGTTTCCCAACCTTTTTTGTCTTGTGTACCCCCTGAGCCCTTTTGTCACACCTCGAGTACCCCTCACTCATACGTGTTGATAATTCTCCAAAAGTAGAACGTGACACAACAGATTATTAAATGAAAATCATTTTATTTCATCTCCTTAATTTGAAAATTTTATTCTCAGCCATTTTCTCTCTTTTCTTTAACTAAAATTTACTCAAATTAGAATTTAAAAATTCAAAAAAATCTCCCCTGCACCTGGCAGCGACACTGCCGAGTACCCCCTGCAGTGTGCTCACGTACCCCTAGGGGTACTTGTACCCCTGGTTGGGAAACACTGGTCTAGAGGCTTTATTTTAAATCCTACAGCATGAACTAATCCTCCAGCTAACCTGACCTTTAACCTGTATGTTAAAATCTGTATAAAGCTGGTCGCCCACTGCTCCTGACACGTCACCTGCTCATATTATTTACCTCCAAGGACAATAAAAACACCACACGACCAAACAGCAGTGCGTGAACATGTGTTTGTGTGTTTAAAAGCGCGTGTTGCTTTAAAGTGGTCCACATGAGCTCTGGTTTGGGGTCACTCACAATCTGGTGCTTACATGTCTGCAGGCACTGCCACAGCACCTGCCTCGATCGCGGTGGGCATTCTCCGTGAAAACCCTGTACCCGCTGCCAGGGTCGACATACATCTGCTCGCCAGCCTGCAAAAGAAGCAACAAAGCAAATAATATTATCTGTATTTAATTAAAAAAACATACAAGGGGTGTATAGGTATTGAAGGAGACAGATTGTGCTGGGTCAGGGGAGGAGAACACTGTGACCTCTGCAGTATTACACAGATGTAAACAGAGCAACTTCTAATCTTAGTAATTAAATGCTGTCCCTTTTATGAGAGGAGAAATATGTACGTTTACCTGAGCTGTGATGCTGCATACTGATGACTTAGAGGGCGGCCATCGTGTTATTTCGCTATGATTCCAAATAAACCAGGGCCAAATGAACTCTCTAAGTGTCCACACATGGTGAAACGCTTTGTGTTTGGACAATACATTCAGTTTCACCATTTAATTTATTCATTTATTATTGAAGTTGTGTAACTTTTTGATCGGTGGGGGTCCATCACCTGCTTGTTTCTATGGATATGTAATTTCTCTGCCTGGAATGTTCCGCAGTATGACATTAAACAGCTCTACTTTACATTTATTCAATTACAGGTGGTTTTACAGCTCAAAAATACATAGAAAAACAGGCATTCTGACTGTGAGCGGGGTCGCCTCTCCACAGATCTGACCTGTGACTTGGTCTGGTTCGGTCTCCATGAAGGTAAAGGTTTAAAGGAAAAGTAACGTTTTTTACAATTTGAGCCTTATTTCGGTAATAAAACAAGTTGTTTTACGCACACATATCACTTTGGTGTCATATGGAGCATTTCCAGAGATGTTTTAGATTAGCGTTAGGCTAACGCCGTTAGCCTAGCGCGACTTATAGCCATAGCTCGGATCATTCCCCGAGCATGTTATATGCCCCGTGTGGTCTCCAAATAACACAAACTTTAGCACTTTTCAAATCATAGAAGCTAAATGTCTTTAGTCTATGATTTCGTTTGGTCAAAAGTGGCCTGTAATCCGAGATTTAGCCATAGTTTCGAGTAGATGAGGAGGCCAGTGCGCATGTGCGGACTGTGCTCTCAGCTCCCGGGACCCAAACATAGAACGCAAAGCTGTAAACTATGGATAAATCTCGGATTACAGGCCACTTTTGATTCAAACGAAATCGTACAGTAAGACATTGAGCTTCTATGATTTGAAAAGTGCTAAAGTTTGTGTTATTTGGAGCCCGCACGGGGCATACTACATGCTCGGGGAATATATTATATGCCCCGAGCTATGGCTATAAGTCGCGCTAGGCTAACGGCGTTAGCCTAACGCTAATCTAAAACATCTCTGGAAGTGCTCCATATGACACCAAAGTGATATGGGTGAGTAAAACAACTTGTTTTATTACCGAAATAAGGCTCAAATTGTAAAAAACGTTACTTTTCCTTTAAAGGGACAGTGTGTAAGATTTTTACCTGTTAATTACTGAAATTGAAGATACCCATTCAAAAATACATTGTTTTCCAAGCCTTTTCACTTCCATCATGAAATCAAAGTATTCTTTTGGACTTAGATATAGTCACATAAAAGGGGGATCTTCCCCATATAGAGGCAGCCATTTTGAATACGAGAGCCGCAGAAGGACATTTGGGCTCATCCTTCGCCTCGGCTCCTGCTAGCGCCTGCTCATGTGGGAGAGAAGGAGCGAAGGAGAGAAGGGGAAGGGGAGGGGGGAAGGGGGGAGCCTCGTGTAAAGAAGCATGCTGCTGTATCACATCGTAATGGATATAACACGTATTTTGGACTAAATTGTTTTACTGGATTTTATTCACTGGATCCTTATGGACAGATTGAGACCAAGTTTATGATGAAATACAGAGTTTGACCTGTGCAGAGCCTTCAAAAGTAAGCTAAGTAAGCTAAGTTTTGTGCTTTTCTGTATAAAAGCCCCATGTGCTCGGGGAGTGATTGTTTTGCAGGGAAATGAATTGCATAGTCAAAAAGAGGAGACTGTAAGGTTTCATTTGATGTGTAGATTGTCATGAATCATGATCGGGATTGTGTGTTTTCATGCGAAAAGAAAAAAAAAAAGTGAACGGGGGACCGCGTTTTATGTATACAGCGGTGCGCGGTTCGTGCGCGGGCACGCGCGATGTCGGCGGTACGTCGCGTCCGGGTGACCCTCGAGGTCTGCCATAGCCAAAAGAGGAAGTGGAATAGCTAGTAACCACCTATGCGCCACGAATCCTACACACTGTCCCTTTAATGCCGTACTGTGAAACATTCCAGACAAAGCAAGAACATCTCCTCTGAAAAAAGCATGGAACAATAATTTATGGGGTCAGTATTTATGAACTTTTTGTTATTTTTCTGAACTACGAAAAGATGTAAGCTGTGGAGGGGTACACAAATAACTATGACTCTTTATAGATACAAACTAAGTATATTTTTTATTTATTGCAGCTGCTTCAGCCATATTGTTAATTTAGAACAGTTTTTTGGGGGGTAATCCATCCCTAACAATAGCAAATAATAAATAATAATGGATTTGTCTTATACTGTTACAAGGCACGGACCCAAAAGCAGAGCAGAACTCAGGTAACGTTAACAGGTTTATTGTACAGATGGACAAAAAGGGTCCAGTGCAGGCAGGCAGGCACCAGACGGGGGGGATGTGGAGGAACAAGAGCCACGAGAAGAACAGGGGAGATCCAGGGAGCACGTTGTGGTAAAATGACAAACTGGCAGGGAGTGGAGGACAAACCGGGCTGATATGGGCAGGAGTAGATTGGGGATGGATCTCAGGTGTGATGATCACCAGGAGGCTGCAGCTGGTGAAAGACGACTCCTCCCAAGGCCGGTGACACAGAAGGATCATGACATGTACTCTTTTCCAGACGCTCAAAGTCGCTTTACAGTTTTCTGCATTATTTATTCACTCCACACTTGGTCAGGACTGAAGTGAGGCTGCCAATCTGCCCATCCGACCACCATCAACACTCACACACGCCACATTCATTCTAGACAATGTGGGTGAATGTGGGTCTTGCCCAAGGACACGACAATTTAGCCTCTGCTACTCCACTGTGGCACCTGGTCTTCTCCCGTCCAAATACTGACCCGGCCTGGTCCTGGCGAGATTCTGAGGTCTGACCACATCATGCTCTGACCAGGAGTTTGGACTAACATTTTTAAATAAACGGGACAATTTAAACAAGCTTATAACTAAATATATTCCCAAAACGTCCCGGGGTCTAAATGCAAACACCTCGTGAAAGTTAAAGACCCTGAACTTCTCTTCTGTCCCTGAGGAAAAGTATAAATGTCACCTCCCTGTCAGAGCCTCATGCACCCAGGGCTGAGGCTCTGAAGAAGACTAAGAGGGGAGACAGAGGAGGAGGAGGAGGAGAAGAGAGAAGGGAGGTAGAAGAAGGAGGAGGAGAGAGGGAGGAAGAGGAGGGACAAGAGAGCGGGAGGAGGTAGAGAGAAGGGAGGTAGTAGAAGAAGGGAGGAAGAGTGAGGAAGAGAAGGAGGGAGAGGACGTAGAAAGAGGGGTGAAGAATAAGGGAGGAGAGAGGGAAAGTAGAAGCAGGGAGGAAAGAGGGGGAGTCTGTGAGTGACACCGACCAGGGCTGTATCGAAAATCAGATCCTAATAAATATTTTAAAAAATACAAAACTAGATCCTCCTTTTTCACAGGCACTGACTCTAAAAGGTTCCACTGACAGGACAGAAATAGAACGTTTCCTGAATGTGTTTTGAACAATCTGGAGCGGAATCAGAACAAGTCTAAGAGCACATAGACGAGTACACGCCCACGGACCACTGTGGAACCTACAGGAACACTGACTATACACAGATATAAGACCACATGGGAACAGAAAAGAAAGTTCTACCATTTAATGTGGAAAATTGCATGCTATTGTCTGAAAAAAAGAGTGTTTTTATTATAATCATGGTATCAGAATCGGTACTCGGTATCAAGTCCATTCCTTAGTATAGAAATTGAGCTTGAAATGTTTCTATCGTTGTTATCTGGGGTGGGGTCTGTGAGCGGCCCTGACAGAAGAGGGAAGGGTGAGGAGGAGGAGGAGGAGGAGGGAGAATACCCTGGGGCCCACATGGCTCACATGCTCGTGCCGGGCAGAGAGGGGGAGTCAGAGGGAGGGGCACAGCGGGTAAGGAGAGGGTGGTATGGCTGGTACAGAGGTCTGGTGATAGGTTCTAGGTTCCTCAGCCACAGCCCGGAGGGGGGTTCACTGTCAAAAAGGAAGAGTAGAACACACAAATGGAAACGACTCAAATTTAGACATGAAGCTGCCAATCTGCATCATCGGACCCTCGAACCACCACCAAGCACTTACACACCACATTCACAGAGCTGTCAAAAGTATTGGAAATCAGTTTCTAATCAATACTAAAACTATGATTTGAAACTACTCATTTGACTACTCAATACTCATTTGAGTATTGATACTACAAAAAATGATTAACGTATCACATTAAAGGAAAATTAACGTTTTTTTTACAATCTGAGCCTTCTTTCGGCAATAAAACAAGTAGTTTTACTCACCCATAGCAGTTTGGTGTCAATTGGAGCAGTATCGCAGAACTTATGTTGAGCTGTTCTGTTCTACTAATGATCCCGTATCCGTTAGCGTGAGTGCTCGGGGCACTGCTTTGCGGTGTCCAAATAACACAAACTTTAGCACTTTTCAAATCACAGAAGATCGCTGTGTCAGTGTAGACTTTTAGTGGATTCCAAAACGGCCTGAAACCCGATATGCAGCTATAGTTTCATTTGATGACGTCATCAGAGAGGACAGTGCGCATGCGTGAACTCAGCTGTTTTGTAAACACCGCTAGTCCGAAAGAAGCCAACACCGCTCTGAACTTTACTTTTCTGTTGCGATATCGGGTTTCAGGCCGTTTTGGAATCTACTAAAAGTCTACCCTGACACAGCGATCTTCTGTGATTTGAAAAGTGCTAAAGTTTGTGTTATTTGGACACTGCAAATCAGTGCCCCGAGCACTCACGCTAACGGATACGGGATCATTAGTAGAACAGAACGGCTCAACATAAGTTCTGCGATACTGCTCCAATTGACACCAAACTGCTATGGGTGAGTAAAACTACTTGTTTTATTGCCAAAAGAAGGCTCAGATTGTAAAAAAAAAACGTTAATTTTCCTTTAACAAGACAAAGTGTGATATTTCCTGAACTGTTTTAGTGGCATTTAGAACAAATATAAGAATATAAAGAAAGTATTATGTTGTGTATGAATATTACAGGAGTCTGCATTAGAACACGACTACTGCACTACCACTGTTTTCAATAATTATCTATTCCACAACTTCTGTCATCTTCTTGTCTTCATGGAGATGTAATTGCTTTGTCCAGAATGTTCTATGGTAGAGATTAAACTTATCTCAAGGGAGACAACGATTAACTAGATCTGTGGAGAATCACACTTGATATTTGTGCAGTAGTACGGGAGAAACCAGTCAAATGATTTAGAGGAAACAGTTTAAACGTCAAATATCAAAAGTCAACACTGCCCTGGTTTGGTCTTGGTTGGTTTTATCCTGGTTTAGTCCTGGTTTAGTCCTGGTTTAGTCCAGGTTTAGTCCTGGTTTAGTCCTGGTTTAGTCCTGGTTTAGTCCTGGTTTAGTCCTGGTTTAGTCCTGGTTTAGTCCTGGTTTAGGCGCAGTTCAAGTCCTTTTCAGTATTTTTTGCATGGATATTTGCAGCGCTCAGTCTGAATGGGAACCTCAATATTTACAGCAGATAGCCTGGAGGCCTAAACACCTCTCCACCTCCTGACGCCTCTCCTGTCCTCTTTCATTCTCTCCCCCCTCACTTCACCGCTCTCTCCCCTCCTCTTCCTCTTCCATCTCTCCCTCTCTCTACCTTCCTCTTCCTCCTCTCTCTCCCTTTCCTCTTCTTCCTTTCTCTTCCTCCTCCCTCTGTCCCCGTCCTCACCTCCACATTCAGAGCAGCAGGGTCCCTCTCTGGAGGAGGCGACACAAACGATAACTGTGTCTGATGTGAAGAGGACAACACAACGGCACTAGTGTCAGAGAGCTGTGAACATGGTCAAGTGAACACTTACGTACATTTAAAGTGTCTTTACTAGTCCTGGTTTGCTCCCGGTTTAGTCCTGGTTGGTCCTGGTTTGGTCCTTGTTTAGTCATGGTTTGATCTTGGTCTGGTTCAGGTTTAGTTCTGGTTTAGTCTTGGTTTAGTTCTGGTTTGGTCCTGGTGTGAACTCGGGGTACATTCAATAAATTGCACAAAGACACATGTTGGGCTTGCAATACAATAAAGGTTAGTTTTAAAGGAAAAGTAACGTTTTTTACAATCTGAGCCTTATTTCGGTAATAAAACAAGTTGTTTTACTCACCCATAGCACTTTGGTGTCATGTGGAGCACTTCCGGAGATGTTTTAGATTTGCGATCTCCATCATGTGAGTTCTCTTATTTGCGGTCTCCAAATAACACAAACTTTAGCACTTTTCAAATCATAGAAGCCCGATGTCTTAGCCTACGATTTTGTGTGGTCAAAAGTGGCCTGTAATCCGAGATTTATCCATAGTTTTGAGTAGATGAGGAGGCCAGTGCGCATGTGCGGACTGTGCTCTCAGCTCCTGGGACCCAAACATGAAACGCAAAGCTGTAAACTATGGATAAATCTCGGATTACAGGCCACTTTTGCTTCAAACGAAATCGTAGACTAAGACATTGAGCTTCTATGATTTGAAAAGTGCTAAAGTTTGTGTTATTTGGAGCCCGCACGGGGCATATTACATGCTTGGGGAATATATTATATGCCCTGAGCTATGGCTAGAAGTCGCACTAGGCTAACCGCAAATCTAAAACATCTCTGGAAGTGCTCCATATGACACCAAAGTGCTATGGGTGAGTAAAACAACTTGTTTTATTACCGAAATAAGGCTCAAATTGTAAAAAAAAAACGTTACTTTTCCTTAAAGGATAGTTTTAATGCCATACTGTGGAACTTTCCAGGCAATGGCATAACACCCATATTTAAACAAGCAGGTGGCAGGTCCCCATCAGAAAAGTTACATATTGT
This sequence comes from Paratrypauchen microcephalus, assembly GCA_036785185.1. NCBI lineage: Eukaryota > Metazoa > Chordata > Actinopteri > Gobiiformes > Gobiidae > Paratrypauchen > Paratrypauchen microcephalus. Next base: position 2,186,344 of record JAVJIX010000144.1, on the reverse strand, counting down.
TGTTTAATTGTGCATGACCTCATCCAGTACGTAGAATCTGCTGATGTCCCTCGCTATTACACCTTATAATATAATCCACAAATAAAAAGTTTCATAATTTAATTGGTAACAAGGACCAATCTCCACTATTGTCCCTTACATCTGCATATCCCATGTCAATAAATACACAATTAAAGCCACTAACGAGTGTATGTAAATAAGAGCAGTTCTATTTATAGACTCATTCATCACTTCCACAGAATTTGAATGTATTTACATATTTCCATTGTCTCATGTATAAGTACCGTATACATCACTCTAAAGACAGGTGCCGGCACACGCAGGTGCTATAAATTACTCTATTAACAATATTGTTCATTTAAAATATCCATCCATCCACCTTCTTCTGCTTCTCCATTTCTGGGTCGCGGGGGCAGCAGTCCAAGCAGATCTGCTGCCCAGAACACAACGCACCAGCCCCCATGAATCCTACCGCAGCCGGTGGGTCCACGGGGGGACGGCCCACGTCACAACTAGGGGTGTGCAAAATAATGGTCATGACAATGCATCTCGATACTAACTTTCACAATATACTGCATCGATTCTTGATGCCAAAGATCAAATTGTATTAATTAATAATTTTATATTTAATAATTTAATATTTCATATAAATAAATGAATTAATTAATTATTAGTTTATTTTTTATCAAAGGGCCCCGAACCCCATACTCCCTGTTCGGTCCCTGTATGACCGGAGCAGGAGCTGTGTTCGCATTGCCGGTAGTAAGTTGGACCTGTTTCCGGTGCATGTTGGACTCCGCCAGGGCTGCCCTTTGTCACCGGTTCTGTTCATTATATTTATGGACAGAATTTCTAGGCGCAGTCAGGGGCCTGAGGGGATCCGGTTTGGGAACCACAGGATCTCATCTCTGCTGTTTGCAGCCGAGTGTGAAGCGGCTGGGATGGGGATCAGCTCTTCCAAATCCAAGGCCATGGTTCTCGACCGGAAAAAGGTGGCTTGCCCTCTCTGGGTGGGTGGGGGAGTCCTTGCCTCAAGTGGAGGAGTTTAAGTATCTCGGGGTCTTGTTCACGAGTGAGGGGAGGATGGAGCGTGAGATTGACAGGCGGATCGGTGCAGCGTCGGCAGTGATGCGGTCACTGTACCGGACCGTTGTGGTGAAGAGGGAGCTGAGCCGAAAGGCAAAGCTCTCAATTTACCGGTCAATCTACGTTCCTACCCTCACCTGGTCCTATGGTCCACCTATGGTCATGAGCTCTGGGTAATGACCGAAAGGACGAGATCGCGGATACAAGCGGCCGAAATGAGTTTCCTCCGCAGAGTGGCTGGGCGCTCCCTTAGAGATAGGGTGAGGAGCTCAGTCACATGGGAGGAGCTCGGAGTAGAGCCGCTGCTTCTCCACGTTGAGAGGAGCAGCTGAGGTGGCTCGGGCATCTGTTTCGGATGCCTCCTGGACGCCTCCCTCGGGAGGTGTTCTGGGCATGTCCCACCGGGAGAAGGCCCCGGGGAAGACCCAGGACACGCTGGCGGGACTATGTCTCCCGGCTGGTCTGGGAACGCCTTGGGGTCCCTCCGGAGGAGCTGGAGGAAGTGTCCGGGGTGAAGGAGGTCTGGGAGTCCCTGCTTAGACTGTTGCCCCCGCGACCAGGCCCCGGATAAGCGGAAGAAAATGGATGGAATGGATGGATAGTTTATTTTTTTTATAAATCCTATGCACTTTTTTCTTTGTGAAAGGGTATTGTTTGTTATGATGGTATCTACCTCCAAAATGGCAAATGTTTGAACATCATTTTTTGTTTTAGAAAAAATCCTATGCACTTTTTTTGTTATTGGTTTGGTTTATTTGTTTTTGTTATTCAATAAATTCAGTTATGAATTGAGTTGCTCAGAGTTCTGTATCAATTGAAGACACTACCCAGATACACAGCCACTGATATTTAAGTTATCCTCTTTTTTTTGGTACATTTTCACTGAAGTATGTCGAATATATTGCAATGCATCCCAATAATTCAAGTATCGTGATGCATCGTGATAGTATCGCATTGCGGCATATGAATCGTGACTTCTTTGCCAATACACACCCCTAGTCACAACTGGCCTTGATGCACTTCGGTCATGGGGGCGACCACACGCTGGGGGCGAGGTCTTGCCCAAGGACACAACGGCAGCACTCATTTGGAGCTGGGATCACGTTTAAAATAATTATGTCAAAATGAAAAAAGTTACTTAAAGCTGCATTGTGTAACTTTTCTGGTGGAGGGTCCGTCAAATGCTTTTCTCAGTGGAGATGTTATTGTCTGGAATGTTTCACAGTACGGCATTAAACCTTTGTATCTTCATGGAGACCAAACCAGACCAAGTTACAGGTCAGATCTGTGGAGAAGCTACACTGCTCCTAGACAGAATGCCTGTTTTTATACAGATTTGTGAGCTGTAAAACCACCTGTAATTGAATAAATGTAAAGTAGAGCCGTTTAATGCCATACTGTGGAACATTCCAGGCAGAGCAATAACATACCCATAGAAATAACACCAGAAAACGCACCTTTAAAGGCAGGTTTGTTTATTCTAGGTCGTCTCTCACCTCACACGCCTGTCTGTGGATCCTGTCAATGGTCATCTCCTCCTCGGTGATGCTGTTCCCTTCACTCGTCTCCTCCTCTCCTCTGCCCCTCGGTCCTCCTCCTCCTCCTGTGCCCGCCTCGCTCCTCTCTGTCCCCGGGCTGACCCGTGCCAAAGACGCGCCTCCGCCGCTGCTGCTGCTCTGTCTCTCCGCCACAGACGTGTCCATGTCCCGTATCGACGCCGCAACAAGTCGCTTCATCACTCGGACACGAGACGGAGTCAATACGCGGATAAATGTCTCTGGGTGGCACATCTGAAGCATGTCAACTTTGCGCACAAACAATACTATACTAAGATACAACACAACACAATACTAAGCACTATTACGCGCGCTCCTCTCCATCCTGCTCCTCTGGCGCACAGACACATGGAAGAAATGGCATGAAGTTTACGCCAAAATCACGTTTATTATCAATGATCGTGCGGCTCTTTGCTCTGTGCCAAAGCCCATAAAAGCGCACTTCCTCAGTCTCAGTCATGTGACCCACACTGGAACATAAAGGTCTCCATAGCGCCTCTCCTGTTCTAACCTGTAACTAAGAACTGGAAGAAGCAGAGGAGGTCGGGGTCCGTCACCTGCAGGTCTGGACTGGGACAAAAAAATGGCCCTGGCATTTTTGGCTTAGACCAGCCCCTCATAATTAGTCCTGGTTTAATCCTGTTTTAGACCTGATTAGTCCTGGTTTAGTCCTGGTTCAGACCTGGTTTAGTCCTGGTTCAGACCTGGTTTAGTCCTGGTTTAGTCCTGGTTTAGTTCTGGTTTAGTCCTGGTTCAGACTTGGTTTAGTCCTGGTTTAGTCCTGGTTCAGACCTGGTTCAATCCTGATTTAGTCCTGGTTTAGTCCTGGTTCAGACCTGGTTTAGTCCTGGTTAAATCCTGATTTAGTCCTGGTTTAGTCCTGGTTCAGACCTGGTTTAGTCCTGGTTCAATCCTGATTTAGTCCTGGGGTTTAGTCCTGGTTCAGACCTGATGTAGTCCTGGTTCAGTCCTGGTTCAGACCTGGTTTAGTCCTGGTTCAGACCTGATGTAGTCCTGGTTCAGACCTGATGTAGTCCTGGTTCAGACCTGGTTTAGTCCTGGTTCAGACCTGATGTAGTCCTGGTTTAGTCCTGGTTCAGACCTGGTTTAGTCCTGGTTTAGACCTGATGTAGTCCTGGTTCAGACCTGATGTAGTCCTGGTTCAGACCTGATGTAGTCCTGGTTTAGTCCTGGTTCAGACCTGGTTTAATCCTGGTTCAGACCTGATGTAGTCCTGGTTTAGTCCTGGTTTAGTCCTGGTTCAGTCCTAAATTGTGGGCCGGTCTCTAAGTTAAAAAAAAGGGCATCGGCCCCTAGGACTGTCGGCCCACCGGGAAAATGCCCGGTATGCCCGATTACCAGTCCAGGCCTGGTCGCCTGCTTGTTTCTATGGATGTATCATTTATCTGTTTGGAATGTTCCACAGTATTAAACGGCTCTACTTTGCATTTATTTAATCACAGGCGGTTTTAGAGCTCAAAAATGCCTAGAAAAACAGACATTCTGACTGTGAGCGCGTTTCCTCACCACAGATCTGACCTGTAACTTGGTCTGGTTTGGTCTCCGTGAAGATACAAAGCTTTAATGCCATACTGTGAAACATTCCAGACAATGCAGTAACATCACCATGGAGAAAAGCATTTGACAGACGCTCAAGTTACACGGTGCACCTTTAAGTCGTCCACTGACTCATGTAAGAGTTTAAAACTGTTTGCGTAGTAGTGCTCATGTAAGAGTAAAAGAGTTAAAGGAAAAGTAACGTTTTTTGTTGTGCGTGTTTTATGTTGATGGGTTAAAGGAAAAGTAACGTTTTTTACAATTTGAGCCTTATTTCGGTAATAAAACAAGTTGTTTTACTCACCCATAGCACTTTGGTGTCATATGGAGCACTTCTGGAGATGTTTTAGATTTGCGATCTCCTTCATGTGAGTTCTCGGGGCACTTATTTGCGGTCTCCAAATAACACAAACTTTAGCACTTTTCAAATCATAGAAGCCCGATGTCTTAGTCTACGATTTCGTGTGGTCAAAAGTGGCCTGTAATCCGAGATTTAGCCATAGTTTCGAGTAGATGAGGACGCCAGTGCACATGTGCGGACTGTGCTCTCAGCTCCCGGGACCCAAACATGCAACGCAAAGCTGTAAACTATGGCTAAATCTCGGATTACAGGCCACTTTTGCTTCAAACGAAATCGTAGACTAAGACATCGAGCTTCTATGATTTGAAAAGTGCTAAAGTTTGTGTTATTTGGAGCCCGCACGGGGCATATTACATGCTTGGGGAATATATTATATGCCCCGAGCTATGGCTAGAAGTCGCGCTAGGCTAACCGCAAATCTAAAACATCTCTGGAAGTGCTCCATATGACACCAAAGTGCTATGGGTGAGTAAAACAACTTGTTTTATTACCGAAATAAGGCTCAAATTGTAAAAAAAAAAGTTACTTTTCCTTTAAAGAGGAACTGTCCTGACATAACATCTGATTTATCATTTTAAAGGTCCCATGACATGGTACTTCTTGATGCTTTTATATGGTGCCTTAATGGTTCCCTAATCCAAAATCAAGACTCAGTGCATGAGAAAGACACATGTACACAGTCAGAGTCAGAAAATCTCTCTCTGAACAACTCATTCTGGGCCTTGTTGCTTGAATGCAAATGAGAAGGACAGAGATAGGTTAGAGGAGCGGGTGGGGCAAATCCGCCTCTGGTTCCGGTGCGCTGTGTGCTGGCCCCACTTCCGCGTTTTAAGTGCGGAGGAAGAAAAGAGAGGCATTTCAATGAAAAAACACATTTTCACAGAAAATAAAATTAAACCACTGCTGTTTCAGAGGTCCAGAGGGTCAGATAAAGGACTTCCGAGCCCAGAAACACTCGCACGTGCCTCCAGGCAAATAAAAAAATACATTTCGCATTGCGTAGCTCATTCGCGGTCCAAACTCTCTGGGCGTGATTTACAGAGACGGTGGGTAGACATCCAGACGGGGGGTGGAGCTGCCTTGTTCAGAATCGCCCGTTTGAGCTGTGTTTTTTTCAAACGCAGAAAAGGATCGCAAATGCTCAGTTTACACATTTCACAACTTTTAGCCATGGGGGGGGGGCCTAAACAGGGTAGGGGAGCTCACATTAACGTTCAAAAACCTCAGAAAGTGAAAATTTCATGCCAGGGGACCTTTAAATTAAGGTAATGTGTAGGGCAAAACATGAAATATTGTCACATAAAGTTTTTGTCACTTTAGACTTACTCACAGTGGGAAAAACAATCACAACTTTTACTCAAGTAAGAGTACTGTTACTTCAATACAAATATTGCTCAAGTAGGAGTAAAAATATTCAGCTGGGAAAAGTACAGTTCTTTAAAGGTTCTATATCACACAAAAGTGACTCTTGTGAGCTTTAAGTCGTGTTCTAATCTCCTGAAGAACAGACCTGGAGTTGTGTTTTGTTTCATTCACACGTGTTATTAGTCTGTCTGCATCTTAGTTCACCTCTAACTTTTTACCTCAAGTTCAGTAGGAATTCACAGTTCCAGGACTGAAATAATCCAAATGATTCTAGTGAAGGTGTGTGGAGCTTAAAGATCCCATGACATGGTACTTCTTGATGCTTTTATATGGCTCCTTAATGGTTCCCTAATACTGTAAATGAATCCTTCTTCAAAATCAACACTCAGTGCATGAGAAACAGAGATAAGATGAGAAAGAGTCATTTTTCTCTCTCTGAGCAGGCCATAATGGGCGTTGTTGCTTGAATGCAAATGAGGAGAAAAGAGATGGCCAATAGTAGAGGGTGGGGGCATGGCCAAACTCTCCGCTCTCCTGCTCTAGCTCTCAGCTGATCCATTTCCGTGTTTTTGCACGGGGGGAGAGATTTGAAGCGTTCCATTGAAAAATAAACACATTTCCACAGAAAATAAAATTAAACCACTGCTGTTCAAAGGTCCAGAGGCTCAGATAAAGGACTTCCGAGCCTAGAAACACTCGGACGTGCCTCCAGGTAAATAAAAAAACGCATTTCGCATTGCCTAGCGCATTCGCAGTCCAAACTCTCTGGGCGTGATTTACAGAGACGCTGAGTACAGACAGACGGGGGTGGAACTGCATTTGCATTTCTTTTTTCGATCTGCCGTCAATAAGGTGCCTTGTTCAAAATCGCCCGTTTGAGCTCCGATTTTTTGTAACGCAGAAAAGGATCGCAAATGCTCAGTTTAGACATTTCGCAACTTTTAACCATGGGGGGGGGGGGGGGCTAAACAGGGTAGGGGAGCTCACATTAACGTTCAAAAACCTCAGAAAGTGAAAATTTCATGCCATGGGACCTTTAAAAACACAGTGGAGCACTTCCTGCATTGCCTCGTGAGTGTTTCCTGTTTGAGAGAAGAGCTCCGCCTAAATCTGCAGGGTTTGTGCGTTAAACATGTGTGAAACAAAACACAACTCCAGGTGTGTTTGTGATGAGGAAACAACATTAGAACCACAAATAGTGTAATATGAGCCCTTTAATGTAAATGTATCTGAGCTCTACCTCCTCCGATAAGAAAGGAGCATGTGGAAGAGGAGAACAACACTGGTAATAATAGATATGTTATATAGGAGTTCCTGGCACTAAAGGGACTGGCACTACCCTAAAGACCAGTAAAACAAAACAAACAGCCATTGATACCCACAAATCCATGCTCTGAAATATTAAAGAGACAGATACGGCTACATTTTGGTAACGCATTGTTTATTCATGAAGATGGGCTTATGACTTAATAATAGTAATGCAAAAGTCTTATAGAGTACATTTTGGTCATGCATAGTTGTTTTATATTAGCCTACATTATTTACACACACACACACAATTGATCCATTGATCCATTGCGAGGGAAATTCATTCTTGAATTCTTTGGGGCAGCCTGGCAGGAGCAGTAGGACCCATCTCAAGATCTTGAGCTAGTCTCAGTCAGGACTACATTAGGTTTGACTTGTTGTGCGCGTTTTATGTTGATGGGTTAAAGGGAAAGTAACGTTTTTTACAATCTGAGCCTTATTTCGGTAATAAAACAAGTTGTTTTACTCACCCATAGCACTTTGGTGTCATATGGAGCACTTCCAGAGATGTTTTAGATTTGCGGTTAGCCTAGCGCGACTTCTAGCCATAGCTCGGGGCATATCATATATTCCCCGAGCATGTAATATGCCCCGTGCGGGCTCCAAATAACACAAACTTTAGCACTTTTCAAATCATAGGAGCTCGATGTCTTAGTCTACGATTTTGTTTGAGTCAAAAGTGGCCTGTAATCCGAGATTAATCCATAGTTTACAGCTTTGCGTTTCATGTTTGGGTCCCGGGAGCTGAGAGCACAGTCCGCACATGTGCACTGGCGTCCTCATCTACTCGAAACTATGGCTAAATCTCGGATTACAGGCCACTTTTGACCACACGAAATCGTAGGCTAAGACATTGGGCTTCTATGATTTGAAAAGTGCTAAAGTTTGTGTTATTTGGAGACCGCAAATAAGTGCCCCGAGAAATCACATGATGGAGATCGCAAATCTAAAACATCTCCGGAAGTGCTCCATATGACACCAAAGTGCTATGGGTGAGTAAAACAACTTGTTTTATTACCGAAATAAGGCTCAGATTGTAAAAAACGTTACTTTTCCTTTAAACCAGATGCCTGGAGGAAACTCAGACACAGGGAGAGCATGCAAACTCCACACAGAAAGACCTGGGCAACCTCAGAGTCAAACCCAGAACCTTCCTGCTGTGAAGTGAGAGAGCCAGTGAGGATTTCATAGAGTGAATGTGAGGGAATGTGACATCACTCACACCCTTCAGCTCTAGTCAAATGAAACTCATCGAGGCTAGCAGTTACAGGGGCAAATTTAGAGCTGAGTTCTATATTACGAATAGGAATTTATTTACAGACAAAAAAGCAGAATAAAAACACCAGGATCATGTAGAGCATACAATACAAACATTTTAAAGCCCCAGTGTGTAGGATTCGTGGCGCATAGGTGGATGGTGCTATTGCACTTTCTGTTTTAGCTACGGCAGACCTCGAGGGTCACCCGGGCGCGCCGCTACTGTATAAATAAAACGCGGTCCTGTTTTTTTGTTTTTTTTTTCTTTTCTCATGAAAACACACATTCGCGATCATGTACCATGACAATCTACACATCAAATGAAACCTTACAGTCTCCTCTTTTTGACTCTTTTTGACTATGCATCACTCCAAAACGAGGTTAGCTTACCTTAGAATGCTTTGCACAGGTCAAACTCTGTATTTCACCATAAACTTGCTCTCAATTTGTCTGTAAGGATCCAGCGAATAAAATCCAGTAAAACAATTTAGTCCAAAACACGTGTTAGATCCATTACGACGTCTGATCCGGCAGCATGCTTGTGTTGTTTACCCAAAACCACGAGCCTTGCCGAAGGCGGAGCCCAAATGTCCTTCTGCGGCTCTCGTATTCAAAATGGCTGCCTCTGCATGGGGAAGATCCCCCTTTTATGTGACTATATCTAAGTCCAAAAGAATACTTTGATTTCATGATGGAAATGAAAAGGCTTGGAAAACAATGTATTTTTGAATGGGTATCTTCAATTTCAGTAATTAACGGGTAAAAATCTTACACACTGTCCCTTTAAGACTAAAATAACTGCAGCAGTGACAGAGAGAGGAGTTACAATGTTTTTTGGTTTTTCAATGTAAAGTCAGTTGGAGCCAGAGGCGATGGAGCCCGTAGCACCCCCATGCTATGTCCACTTATAGTCTACGGGTTGGATATTTAGCTTCCAAGATCAGATCAGGTAGTGACAAGGAGGTGTGGTCACATGTCCATGGAGACGAGCAGAAGTCCAAAGCGCTGAACAAAAGACCACCGGCTCCCATACACTGACCCACAGTAGTGTCACTTTACTCTCATATTAAAGTAGCTGTGCTGTTGTGTTGATGAGTGGACTTAATGAGCCTGTCCAAGGTCACGTGGAGCTGTGGGGGGTCTGCGGGGTCCGCTGTCACTAATGCAGCCTGACAAGTGTCTTCTGACAGACACCGAGCGGTCAGTATCAGACTAATCACACAACAACAAGGTCAGGTTTACGCACAACAGGGCGCCCCCTAATGGATCCGCTGAAGTGTTATTTACAGAGGTCGCTGCAGCCAGAGGAAAAAAGTATTTGGAGAAACAACTACTAAAGAGTGATTGTCTGCATGTAACATATCATTTTTTAGTAGGTCATATGCATGATTCCATGGAAATTAAAAAAAAATAAATTTCAAGTCGAATCTATAGCCATGTCTCAATTCGTAGTGTGCCCAGTTTGGAGTGTGGTTTTAAGGGCGCATACGTCACTTCCGGCACGACAACTGCTGTCCCATTTCGTTTTTGTCCCATGCACACTTAAAATGCACCCTGAAAACCGCAGTCGTTTCCATGGAAATCAGGACGTGAACCAACTGTGCATCCATGCACACTTCGCACACTCATATATCCCAGCATGCACCGCACGCTACTTCTTCTACGGGAGAAAATGGAGTCGGCGGCTGCATCTGGTAGTTGCGGGATCTGTCCCATTTCGTTGACGCCCATGCGGTCCTCAGAGTGTACCCTTAAAACCACACTCCGAACTGTGCACACTGCGAACTGAGACACGGCTTATGTTCCACACTGAGGGCGCCCCCTAATGAATCGAGTGGAAAGAAATTTAAAGATATGTCCAAAAGTAAGAGGAAAAAAAGTATTTGGGGAAACTACTATTAAAGAGTGATTCTCTGGATGTAACATCTGATTTATAATTTGTGAAGTGAATGTAATTTGGAAGGACACAACGTTAAAGCAACACTGTAACTTTCTGGAGGTTACCTGCATTATTCCATGGAAATAGAAAGTTAAAACCATACTCTGGAACATTCTCCGTGGCAAAAGATATGTTTTTTGTCAGGATCCATCTACGTTCCATAGTGAGAGCGAAGTACCGACCGGAAGTAATTTCCAGATGTTTCTATTGCCCCAAAATACAGTAACTCCTTCTTTGAATAGAGGTGCCTCTCCACAGATCTAAACTGTAATGTAGCGTAATGAAAAGTTACTCAAATAGATATAGTTTGGTTATTTGACCCCCTCCTTGAGCCGCCACCTTAACGTGGTGGAGGGGTTTGAGTGCCCGAATGATCCTGGGAGCTATGTTGTCGGGGGCTTTATGCCCCTGGTAGGGTCACCCAAGGCAAACAGGTCCTGGGAGACGGGTCAGACTAAGAGCGGTTCAGAAGCCCTTATGATGAGTTCAAAAACAAGGCCAGATACATCGCCCGGACTGGCGTCACCGGGGCCCCACCCTGGAGCCAGACCTGGGGTGGGTGCGCGCCAGCGAGCGTCTGGTGGCCGGGCCTTTCCCCACGGGGCCCGGCCGGGCGAAGCCCGAAGAAGCGACGTGGGGCCGTCCTCCTGTGGACCCACCACCCACAGGAGGATCCATAAGGGCCGGGTGCAGAGAGATCTGGGCGGCAGTCGAAGGCGGGGGCCTCGGCGGCCGGATCTCCGGACATGGAGACTAGCTCTGGGGACATGGAATGTCACCTCGCTGGGGGGGAAGAAGCCTGAGCTTGTGCGGGAGGTTGAGCATTACCGACTAGATATAGTCGGCCTCACCTCCACACACAGCTTGGGCTCTCGAAGCCAACTCCTTGAGGGGGGCTTGACCCTCCATTTCTCTGGCGTTGCCCGCGGGGAACGGTGTCGGGCTGGTGTGGGCCTGCTCATTGCCCCGCAGCTCAGCCGCCGAGTGTTGGAGTTCACCCCGGTGAACGAGAGGGTCGCGTCCCTGCGCCTTCGGGTCGGGGACAGGTCTCTCACTGTTGTGTCGGCCTATGGGCCGAGCAGCAGTGCAGAGTACCCAGCCTTCTTGGAGTCTCTGGGAAGGGTACTGGACAGTGCACCCCCCGGGGACTCCGTTGTTCTTCTGGGGGACTTCAACGCCCACGTGGGCAGCGACAGTGACACCTGGAAAGGGGTGATTGGGAGGAACGGCCTCCCTGATCTGAACCCGAGCGGTGTTCTGTTATTGGACTTCTGTGCTGGCCACACTTTGTCCATAACGAACACCATGTTCGAGCACAAGGGTGTCCACCAGTGCACGTGGAACCAGGACACCCTAGGACGGAGGTCGATGATCGACTTTGTTGTCGTGTCATCTGACCTCCGGCCACGTGTCTTGGACACTCGGGTGAAGAGAGGGGCAGAGCTGTCAACCGATCACCACCTGGTTGTGAGTTGGGTCCACTGGCGCGGGAGGAAGCCGGAAAGACCTGGCAGGCCCAAGCGTATCGTGAAGGTCTGTTGGGAACGTCTGGCTGAGCCCTCTGTCAGGGGCACCTTCAACTCGCACCTCCGGGAGAGCTTCTCCTGGATTCCGGGGGAGGCTGGGGATATGGAGTCCGAATGGGCTCTTTTCTCGGCCTCTATTGTCGATGCGGCCGCCCGTAGCTGTGGTCGTAAGGTCTGTGGTGCCTGTCGCAGTGGCAATCCCCGAACCCGGTGGTGGACACCGGAAGTAAGGGATGCCGTCAGGCTGAAGAAGGAGTCTTATCGGGCCTTGTTGGCTCATGGGACTCCTGAGGCAGTTGACGGGTACCGGGGGGCCAAGCGTGCTGCAGCCCGGGTGGTCGCAGAGGCAAAAACTCGGGTTTGCGAGGAGTTCGGAGAGGCCATGGAGGAGGACTATCGGACGGCCTCAAAGAAATTCTGGCAAACCGTTCGGCGCCTCAGGAGGGGGAAGCAGTGCTTCACCAACACTGTTTACGGTGGAGGTGGGGAGCTGTTGACCTCGACTGGGGATGTTATCGGACGGTGGAAGGAATACTTTGAGGATCTCCTCAATCCCGCCGTCATGTCTTCCGAGGAGGAAGCAGAGGCTGGAGACTCTGAGGTGGACTCGTTCATCACCCTGGCCGAAGTCACTGAGGTGGTTGGAAAGCTCCTAGGTGGCAAGGCCCCGGGGGTGGATGAGATCCGCCCTGAGTATCTCAAGTCGCTGGATGTTGAAGGGCTGTCTTGGCTGACACGTCTCTGCAACATCGCGTGGCGGTCGGGGACAGTACCTCTGGACTGGCAGACCGGGGTGGTGGTCCCTCTGTTAAAGAAGGGGGACCGGAGGGTGTGTTCCAACTATCGGGGAATCACACTCCTCAGCCTTCCCGGTAAGGTCTATTCCAGGGTGCTGGAGAGGAGAATTCGACCGATAGTCGAACCTCGGATTCAGGAGGAGCAGTGTGGTTTTCGTCCCGGCCGGGGAACACTGGACCAGCTCTATACTCTCCATCGGGTGCTCGAGGGTGCATGGGAGTTTGCTCAATCAGTCCACATGTGCTTTGTGGATCTGGAGAAGGCATTCGACCGTGTCCCTCGTGGGGTCCTGTGGAGAGTGCTCGGGGTTCGGGGCCCTTTGTTAAGGGCTGTTCGGTCCCTGTATGACCGGAGCAGGAGCTGTGTTCGCATTGCCGGTAGTAAGTCGGACCTGTTTCCGGTGCATGTTGGACTCCGCCAGGGCTGCCCTTTGTCACCGGTTCTGTTCATTATATTTATGGACAGAATTTCTAGGCGCAGTCAGGGGCTGGAGGGGATCCGGTTTGGGAACCACAGGATCTCATCTCTGCTGTTTGCAGATGATGTTGTACTGATGGCTTCATCAAACCGGGACCTCCAATGTGCACTGGGGCGGTTTGCCGCCGAGTGTGAAGCGGCTGGGATGAGGATCAGCTCTTCCAAATCCGAGGCCATGGTTCTCGACCGGAAAAAGGTGGTTTGCCCTCTCTGGGTGGGTGGGGAGTCCCTGCCTCAGGTGGAGGAGTTCAAGTATCTCGGGGTTTTGTTCACGAGTGAGGGGAGGATGGAGCGTGAGATTGACAGGCGGATCAGTGCAGCGTCGGCAGTGATGCGGTCGCTGTACCGGACCGTTGTGGTGAAGAGGGAGCTGAGCCGAAAGGCAAAGTTCTCAATTTACCGGTCAATCTACCTTCCTACCCTCACCTATGGTCATGAGTTCTGGGTAATGACCGAAAGAACGAGATCGCGGATACAAGCGGCCGAAATGAGTTTCCTCCGCAGAGTGGCTGGGCGCACCCTTAGAGATAGGGTGAGGAGCTCAGTCACGCGGGAGGGGCTCGGAGTAGAGCCGCTGCTCCTCCACGTCGAGAGGAGCCAGCTGAGGTGGCTCGGGCATCTGTTCCAGATGCCTCCTGGACGCCTCCCTCAGGAGGTGTTCCGGGCATGTCCCACCGGGAGGAGGCCCCGGGGAAGACCCAGGACACGCTGGAGGGACTATGTCTCCCGGCTGGCCTGGGAACGCCTTGGGGTCCCCCCGGAGGAGCTGGAGGAAGTGTCCGGGGTGAAGGAGGTCTGGGCATCCCTGCTTAGACTGTTGCCCCCGCGACCCGGCCCCGGATAAGCGGAAGAAAATGGATGGATGGATGGTTATTTGACCCTAAACCCAAATTAATTACCACAGTGTTTGAGTGGTGAGCTGATTTGAATATTTCTGATGAAGGCTTGTGTAGGTTAGAGTGGCACTGGCAGAGAATATAGAGTTTGGTCCAGACTTTAATGTAAGCAATTGGATGGAACAAAGGAGTGATTTTAATTCCACCCACATGAGCGGGGAGGTGTGGGCTGGGGCCAGTGGGTTTCTGCCAGAAGGTCAGGACCTGAAGGGGGTTATGGGTGAATACAGCTCTTATATGTGGTGCTTATTTGACACTGCATTATAGTATAGAAGAAGAATAGATTTAAAAGAGTTGACTGACCCTTACAAACTACTCATATAGTCTGAAAGTTCATTAGTGAAGTGATTCAAGAAGAAAGCGGAAAATTACACAACCCTGATTAAATTGTATGTAATTTATGTATTTATGTAATGTATTTTTCATGGTTTTCCCATTATTTTAATGTCATTTTTAGTTTTGTATAATTTTTATTTTATTTTTCATTGTTGGACATGTGGTCAGTTGAATTACAGGTGAATTCTCATTGGACGTCACAAGTCACATCCAGTTTGAATATGACTTTTGTCTGAAGCTGTTTGCATCCTGTATGCTGGGCTCTTTTATTTGTATAAATTTACTTAAATTGATCAAAAAATAAAGTAAAAGTTGGATAAAAACATTATTTTTCTCTTTCTTTGCGCTGTACCACATTTCCTTTTGAATGTTTTTGATTAAAAAAAGAAATATTGATTTTATTTTATTTTTGTTTTAGTTCAATTTTGAGCTTAAATGCTGTAATTGTGCCATTCTGTCATGTGACTGGAACCTGAACTTGTCTGAAATGTGACACTGTGTTGGTTCCATCATCTTCACCACTGCCACTTCCTCCTTCTCTCACTCCACCTCTCCTTTACCCCTCTCTCGATCTCTCCTTCCACCTCTCCACCTCTCACCTTTCTCCTCTGTCTCTCTCTTTGCTGTCCGATCTGTCACTTCTCCTTTTTCTTCTCTCCTCCTCCTCCCTTCTCCCTTCTCCTCTCTGACCCTCTTTCTCTGTCGATCCCCATCCTCCATCCTTCTCTCCCACTCTCCTCACTCCCCCACCTCTTCCCTTTCTCCACTCCCCCTCCTTCACTCTCCCCTTCTCTTATCCCAACCCTCCTCCTCTCCATCTTTCTCTATTCCCCTTCTCTCCCACTCTCCTTTCACCTTCCTCTCTCTTTCTTTCTCTCTCTCTCTCACCTCTTCCCTTTCTCCCCCCAGCTCCCCCTTATCTCTCCCTCTCTCTCAACCCTTTTCACTCTTTTTCACACTTTTCCTGCTCTCTCCCTTTTCTCTTCCTCACCCCCTTCTCTCTCACATCTCACCCCATCCCCTCTCCCCTTTCTTTCTCCCTTTCCCTACCTCTCTCCCTCCCTCCTCCTCTCTCTCTCTCCCTCCCTCTCTGCACCCCTCTCCCTTCCTCCTCCCTTCTCCTCTCTCACCTCCTCTCTAACTCTCTTCCTCTACCTACAGTAGCCCCCTCCTCCCCTCCATCTTCCTCTATTGCCCCTTCTTTCCTTCCACCTCACCCCCTCTTGTCCCTCCCTCTCTCAACCCTTCCCATTCTTATCTCTGTTCTTTTCCTGCCTGGTCTTTTCTCACTTTTCTCTCCCTCTCAGCCCTTCCTTCTTCTTTTCCCTCCCTTTCTCTCCTCCACTCTCTCCCTCTTTCCCTCCTCTCCCTCTCGCTCTCTCCGGTGTTTTAAAGCCTGATTGTGATGATTTCATACAGATGCCTGAGACAGCGTGTCCCAGTCTGCTGCAGTCACTTAATTAGGTGATGTGGCTCAGATCTGGCTCCCCTCCAGGCCCGTCTCCGGAGATCTCCCTCTGCTTTTACCACGGGACACACTCTGACTAAACTCCACATTTACATACAAATAATACACACAAGATTATAAATACCAAATCAAAATCAAATATATACACAAAAACACATCCCAGAACAGTTCAAAAATGAATAACGAATTATAAAGAATTATAATGAAATGGTTTGACAGAGGAGGTGTCATTACATTAGTACACTATATTAAAGGAAAAGTAACGTTTTTTACAATCTGAGCCTTATTTCGGTAATAAAACAAGTTGTTTTACTCACCCATAGCACTTTGGTGTCATATGGAGCATTTCTGGAGATGTTTTAGATTTGCGATCACAAACTTGAGCACTTTTCAAATCATAGAAGCCCGATGTCTTATCCTACGATTTCGTGTGGTCAAAAGTGGCCTGTAATCCGAGATTTAGCCATAGTTTCGAGTAGATGAGGAGGCCAGTGCGCATGTGCGGACTGTGCTCTCAGCTCCCGGGACCCAAACATGAAATGCAAAGCTGTAAACTATGCCTAAATCTCGGATTACAGGCCACTTTTGCTTCAAACGAAATTGTAGGATAAGACATCGAGCTTCTATGATTTGAAAAGTGCTAAAGTTTGTGTTATTTGGAGCCCGCACGGGGCATATTACATGCTTGGGGAATATATTATATGCCCCGAGCTATGGCTAGAAGCGCTAGGCTAACGCAAATCTAAAACATCTCTGGAAGTGCTCCATATGACACCAAAGTGCTATGGGTGAGTAAAACAACTTGTTTTATTACCAAAATAAGGTTCAAATTGTAAAAAAAAACAACGTTACTTTTTCCTTTAAGCAAAATGGACTCTTGTTGTTGTTGTTCCCTCCTCAAAAACAGGCCTGGAGTTGTGTTTTGTTTCATTCACAAGTTTTAGTAATCCTTTATTATAGGGTTTGTGTGAATGAAACAAAACACAACTCCAGGTGTGTTTGTGATGAGGAAACTACATTAGAAGATGGACCAGAAAATAGTGCGAAATGGGTCCTTTAAATAGTAAATAGTCATCTGACTGTATGGAATACTTTATGGAGTATCATTAAAGGAAAGTAACGTTTTTTACAATCTGAGCCTTATTTCGGTAATAAAACAAGTTGTTTTACTCACCCATAGCAATTTGGTGTCATATGAAGCACTTCCGGAGATGTTTTAGATTTGCGATCTCCATAATGTGAGTTCTCGGGGCACATGTTTGCCAAATAACCAAATAACACAAACTTTAGCACTTTTCAAATCATAGAAGCTCGATGTCTTAGTCTACGCTTTCATTTGAGTCAAAAGTGGCCTGTAATCCGAGATTTATCCATAATTTACAGCTTTGCGTTTCATGTTTGGGTCCCGAGCAGAGGTGGGACAAAGTCATTGCTGGGCAAGTCCCAAGTAAGTCTAAGTCTTTTGCACTCAGGTCCGAGTGAAGTCCCGAGTCAAGAGTATCCAAGTGCTGAGTCAAGTCCGAAGTCAAAACTCACAAGTCTCAAGTCGAGTCCAAAGTCCTAGCATTTTAGTTTCGAGTCATTTCGAGTCCCCTTTACCTTCGGCATCATTTTGCAAACTGGCGCGTGGATGCTTGTTTCCGCATCATTTGTTGTGTAATTCGCCTTGGATGCGGTCGAATGAAAGCAACGTAAATCTACTGTGATTGGATGTTGTGCAAGCCGCGCGCACATGCTCTTTGCATACATTTTCGCAGATTCACAAGTACAACGAGTGCGGTCCTTATCAACATACTTTTAGAGGTTTTTTTTTTCATTGGACGTAGCAAGTCATCACAAGTCTAAAGGCCTAAGTCCAAGTGGAGTCACGAGTTATTGATATTGAAGTCCAAGTCGAGTTGCAAGTGTTTGTACATTTTGTCGAGTCGAGTCTAAAATTATCAAATTTGTGACTCGAGTCTGACACGAGTTGAAGTCACATAACTCGAGTCCACACCTCTGGTCCCAAGAGCTGAGAGCGAAATAAACTGTGACTCCGCACATGTGCACTGTCCTTCTCATCTACTCGAAACTATGGATAAATCTCGGATTACAGGCCACTTTTGACTCAAACAAAATCGTAGACTAAGACATTGAGCTTCTATGATTTGAAAAATGCTAAAGTTTGTGTTATTTGGAGCCCGCACGGGGCATATTACATGCTTGGGGAATATATTATATGCCCCGAGCTATGGCTAGAAATCGCGCTAGGCTAACCGCAAATCTAAAACATCTCTGGAAATGCTCCATATGACACCAAAGTGCTATGGGTGAGTAAAAACAACTTGTTTTATTACCGAAATAAGGCTCAAATTGTAAAAACGTTACTTTTCCTTTAACAAGCTCACAGTACTGAAATGTAATTAATAGTGTGTGAAATACATTATTTTAAAAGAAATAAAAAGAAATGTAACCTAAATGTGCAGATATCTAATACAAGTTCTAGTTCAGGTTCAGGTTTATTGTCCCCGAATATAAAGACATTTGTCCTCTCCTTTTATGTCATTTTATTTTATTGTATTTATTTTTCTTTCTTTCTTTTTTTAGTTTTTCATTATTGGACATATGTGGTTATTCTAAGAGTTTCAGAAAAACTGCAGTATAGTGAGCTCCTCCCTGCAGCAAGATATGAGCAGTGTCTAACCAGCACTCTAACCAGAACTGACGAAGCCTCTCGGATGAGACAAACAAAGTTTGTTTTCGACCAAACAAACTTTGTCCAGTTGACAAATTGAATTTCTTCTTTTATCATGATTTATTAATCACAGTAACAGGGTTGCAGGTAACAGGGTTGCAGATCCGCACTAATGTTCACTTTATCTCAGGAGGAGTAGCTGTTTAGCTGCTACTGCTAATCAAGAGAAAAAACTTATTTATGCAAATAAGTAAAGGAAAAAAAACAATAATAATTGTCTTATTCTGATCATTTGCATAACAGGGTCGCATGAGGTAGAGTGAGACGTTCAATCAAGGCTAACGATGTTATAAAAATATGAAAAATAGAAGAGAAGATAAACCTTTGCTCTGCCCATTCTTTTGGAAAACTTTTTGATGATGTCAAGTCCAGGGGATCATGTGGTTCACTGTTGATTGATTGATTGATTGATCATGTGATCATGTGGTTCTGCTTTCTTCTTCTTCTACCAGACTAAAAATGTTCTGGTAACAGGGTTGGTGCATGTTGTGGGACACATGTTCCATGAATAATAATTATTATTTGAAATATTATGTCTATTAAAACAAATGTTCCACAGTTAGAGATGATAATGAAACAAATTATACAAAAAACAAGACATTTAAAGGAAAATGTTTTTTTTTACAATTTGAGCCTTATTTCGGAAATAAAACAAGTTGTTTTACTCACCCATAGCACTTTGGTGTCATATGGAGCACTTCCAGAGATGTTTTAGATTTGCGGTTAGCCTAGCGCGATTTCTAGCCATAGCTCGGGGCATATAATATATTCCCCGAGCATGTAATATGCCCCGTGCGGGTTCCAAATAACACAAACTTTATCACTTTTCAAATCATAGAAGCCCGATGTCTTAGTCTACAATATTCGTTTGAAGCAAAAGTGGCCTGTAATCCCAGATTTATCCATAGTTTACAGCTTTGCGTTTCATGTTTGGGTCCCGGGAGCTGAGAGCACAGTCCGCACATGCGCACTGGCGTCCTCATCTACTCGAAACTATGGCTAAATATCGGATTACAGGCCACTTTTGACCACACGAAATCGTAGGCTAAGACATCGGGCTTCTATGATTTGAAAAGTGCTAAAGTTTGTGTTATTTGGAGACCGCAAACATGTGCCCCGAGAACTCACATTATGGAGATCACAAATCTAAAACATCTCTGGAAGTGCTCCATATGACACCAAAGTGCTATGGGTGAGTAAAACAACTTGTTTTATTACCGAAATAAGGCTCAAATTGTAAAAAACGTTACTTTTCCTTTAAATTTAATTTTAACTGTTTTATTTGAGATTCAGTTTGGTCATTAGAGGGATGGGACAAGAGGAAAATGGCATTTTGGGGGGGAAGTCCAGACTTATTTTAATATGTGATATATGTGATATGGTCAGGTGAAACCAGGCAAGACTTATTTGGTCTTTTAAAAACTATTTTCAAGCATTCTTTTCTCTTAGTTTTTTTTTTTAATATTTGGTCTCAGGACACGTAAATTCACTCAGAAACTGTGTGTTTTGGTATTTTGTATGTGTATTATTTCATATTTGATGGTGAATAACGCGTTGCTGAGTGTTTTCCTCTCGCGCGTCCACGGCCGTGACGCAGCGCCGTGCGTGCTGACGTCACTCCCCTCTGACAGCGCCACTTCCTGGACGGAGGTTTGTTGTGGGAAATCCGTGAACCGACCCACGAACACCACCACCGAGCGAGCACCGGGCACCGAGCGAGCACAGCCGCGGGGGGGACCAGTCCATGCCGCTCCACTTCCACTCCACTCGGGCATGTGGCACCGCTGTCAGCCCGGAGAAAGTAGCAGATAAGAGGAAAAGTCCCGGAGGAGGAGCAGCAGCAGCAGAAGAGGAGCCAGCGCGCACGGAGCTGTCACGATGTTCTAGCTGAACATGGACAGCAGGATCAAGTAAGAGCCGCTGTTCCGCGTATGCCCCGCTGACAGCTCGGGCCAGTGGCTAAATCCTGTGCCAGACTGTCGCTTCCCTCTGAGCCAAACGTGTGAAGTGCACGAAGGAATGTTTTTGCGTAATCTGAGCCCCTCCAGACGTGGATTTAACAGGCAGGCCAGCTGGCTAGCACTGTCCGGTCAATACCACACTCCTGACCAGTGCACTGACCAATGCTCAGCTCCCACGGCAGGTTCCATGTGCCACTAGTGTTCTGTGGAGTGGACGGGGCTTTTAGTAACACGTAGGCAGCCGCAGAGAAGCACTGACCTCTGCAAACTGTGCAAACTGTGCAGCTTTTTATTGACATAGTGCAACATAGTGCAGACATGAATGTCCAAGGGCATTCACATCTATACAATCAATTGTGGCTTTTTAGTTTTCCAGTGAACAGCTGCCTTGGGTTAACTATGTTTAAAAGTCCTGTATGATGCAAAAGTGATTCTTGTGAGCTTTTACTTTTAGGTGCATTGTGGAACTTTTCTGGCAGAGGGTCTGTCAAATGCTTGTCGCCACAGAGATGTTATTGCTTTGAATTTATTTATTTATTTATTTATAGGGCTGTCAAACGATTCATTTTCTTGATCGCAACTAATCTCAGAAATTTCATAGTTAATCGCGATTAATCGTGATTTATTTTGCATGTTTAAAATTGATATCTTGCAGTAAGACCGTTCGAATCTAAAGTTAAACTCACAATGCAAAGTATTTCTCACCATTTTTTTTATTTCAAAAAAGTGCAGAGAAAGGAAAAAGTAACAATGAACCAGTAATAGTGCTTACTTTGAGAAATTGTAAATAAATGATTGAAGCCCGGTCGAGCTGCCTACGGATGCGTAGAAGGAACAAAATACTAGCAAACTCAAAATAGCGCGTTTAACCGACAATGAGTTTAATTAATACAACCAAATGAGCTGCATATGGATGGTAGAATTGCGGAAAATGCTGGCAAACTCTGATCGCGATTAAAAAAATTGTTCGCGATCATAACTCTAATCGCGATTAATAGCGATTAACGCGGTAATATTCCCAGCCCTATTTATTTATTTATTTCAGGGACAGTGCACATTAATAAACATTTGCATGTAAATATGCCAGAATTAGCCTGAGGGCTATTTTTCATCTGTTGTCCCGGACAGGTGTAACATGTCAAACCTACAGGAAGTAAAATAGAATAAAATAGAATAAAAACAGGGTTAATATTTACACTCTAAAATCCTTCTTACATACAGTCACATACAGCTCCATGCAATTCTATACAGACATAAAACCACATTCCGCCACATACATTCATTTCCAGCCACAAACACTATAAACCGTTAAGAGCATCACATACACATACATACAGACTCATACAATCAAAGTCAAACAACAGTAACACACAAGAGGCAGGATAGCGACAGGGGCATCAGGAGGTGGATGTTAGTGGTGACAGGACTGACTCTAAATTAACCATTTCTTTAAGTGGAATTTAAATGAGGTGTAAGTGGGGAGGTTTCTGATTGTGGTGGGGGTGGTGTTCCAGTCATGGGCAGCTTGCACAGAGAAGGAGGTTTGGCCAAAGAGACTTTTTCTGAAATGGAATGTTCCACAGTATGACATTAAACCTTTCTATCATCATGGAGACCAAACCAGACCGAATTCCAGGTCAGATCTGTGGAGAGGCGACCCCACTCACAGTCCGAATGCGTTTTTCTAGGTATTTTTGAGCTATAAAACTATCTGTAATTGAATAAATGTAATAAATGTAAGTGTCTGTTTAATGTCATATTGTGGAACATTCCAGACAGAGCAATGGCATAACCGGCAGTAGCTCAGTTGGTAGAGCGTTTGTCCACTGATCCAAAGGTTGGCGGTTCAAATCCCGCTCTTGACATAAGAAACATCAGTGGTTGAGCGGTCAGATCCACTGACCCACAGGTTGGTTGGTACGATTCCAGCTCCCACAGATGAATGCTGCCGTTGTGTCCTTGGGCAAGACACGTAACCCTCCTCGCCCCCAGTGTCTGCGTACACTGGTGTGTGAATGTGTGTGTGAATGGGTGATTGGTTCCTTGTTGTAAAGCGCTTTGGGTGCCTTGAAGGTGGAAAAGCGCTATATAAAGATGTGACCATTTACCAACCATAGAACGATGACGGACCCCCAACCAAAAAGTTACACAGTGCAGCTTTAAAATATTTTCATTTGTGCAAACCAGCTGCTCCTGTTGACACAGGATGCACTAGTGTTTGAAAATGACAGTTAATGTTAATGTAGTTTTGTAGTACCTAACCTATATTTATACTTATATTATAAGTGCATTTCTTTCTTCTAACCAAAGAACCACAAACACGCCTGTGTTAAAGGTCCTATTTTATGCAGAATGGACTCTTGTGAGCCTTAAGACATGATATAATGCTGTTACTTTCCAAAAAACAGACCTGGAGGTGCGTTTTGTTTCATTCACACATGTTTGAGTAATCCTTTATTATTAGTTCCACTTTGTGATGTCATCTGCTGCTAGGTTTCAAGTGAACAGCTCCTTTTACCTTTAGTTCAGTAGAGGTTGGCAATTCCAGGGCTCAGAAATGCAGGGTTTGTCTGTTGAACATGTGTGAATGAAACAAAACCAAAATCCTCCAGGTCTGTTTGTGATGAGGAAATGACATTAGAACAAACATCACATCATATGAGCTAGCACGGCTTTAAAAAACTAGAGTTGGGTTCAAATCTTGAACAGTTCTGCACAAAATGAGAAGAAAGTACAATTTTAGCAATAATTATGTGACTGTGGGGTTTTAATTTACATTTTGAAATTTTAATTTAATATTGGTTGACTTATCCAAGACTTTGACCAAGACCAAAACATTGAACTGGAACTAAATTAACAAAATCATGACTAAAATATTACTTTCTTTTTTCTTTTTTTTGGGACTTTTATAGACATTACAAACATTTCACATAAAACATTTCACAACCAAGAATACGGTTGTGAGCAAACAACAACTTGTATAGCACAGAGAAAAACATAAATATCTCAAAAAATACAAAAATATCTCTTTAGTAGAGCCTATTAGTGTTCCTAGATTTGTTTTAAAGGTATGGTTGCTCTGTCAAACCTACTATAAAATGCAAATATCTGAGAGATTTGCTGTGTTGACCACCTGGAGCCCCTTCACCACAAACATGTTTCTATACTGGGGGAATACAGTTTGGACACCCCTGATCTATATATTTAACATACAGTATTATTACCGTTTTTTTGTTTTGTTTTTTTTGCTATGTTACTCAGTCAAATTAATCGTGAACGCTGCCTGTTTGTCAGCTTGGACATGTAATGGGAATGTTCCACGGAATGGCATTAAACTTACCTATCTCCATGGAGAAAAGCAGGTGACTAGGGATGCAAATTATCGATTAATTCATTAATCTATAGTTGATTGACCTTATCGATCGACTTATGATTAACTGATAAGCGGCGTTTTTCACCTTTGAGTGTTTCAATAGGTTCTTTAAGAATATAAGCTATAGTAACATAACACTGAGTCATAAATATATCATAGTATTATTATATTGTATATTCCTCAATTAATTATTCCTTAGTAAAAAGCAGACAAATGTATTGATGCTGAATAACAAAATACAGTAATCCCTCGCTCTATCGCGGTTCGCAGATTTTTTTTCAATTTTTTCAATTTTTTTTTATAGTGTAACATTTTTTTATAGTGTAACATTGTGTTCTGCGTCCTGATTGGCTAAGAGACTAGACCAGGACTAAACGTGGACTAAACCAGGTCTAGACCAGAACTAAACCAGGTCTAAACCAGGTCTAGACCAGAACTAAACCAGGTCTAAACCAGGTCTAAACCTGGACTGGGCCTGGACTAAACCAGGACTGGACCAGGTCTAGACCTGGACTAAACCAGGATTAAACCACCACGTGCCGCTGCTGGTTTCGTGCGGCTGGTTTGTGGCTCGGACTAAGACTACGCACGGGCGCCGCGGTTTGATCTCGTGCTCAGCAGCCCCGGTGTAAGCGCGGGCTGCTGAGCAGTGCCGTTGGCGCCTGCGGCCGGGTGTGAGTCGAGCTTGGCGCAGCGCAGTGCGCGGTTGCCTTGTTTCGTGACCACGCGGGTGTGCGTGTCCGCGATTAGCGATTAATTGCAATTAATGCATTTTGATCGACCAACGTCTTGATCGACAATTAATCGTAAGTGGATTAATTGTTGACATCCCTACAGGTGACACAACAAGGCCAAGTTACAGGGCAGATTTTTGGAGAATGGAGAATTTTGAAGACCATAAAAAACACCCATAATTGAAGAAATGCAAGAAAAAATATATGTTTAATGCATTATTTGGGCACATTCCAGTAAAAAACTCATAAATTCTAAAAAGACGACAACAATGTCATTAACTTACAGGTGCACTGTGTAACTTTTCTGCTCTGTCGCCTTGTCTCTATGGAGATGGTATTGCTTTGCCTGAAAAGTTACACAGTATAGCTTTAGTCTGTGTAACATTTATTTAATTACTGACGCGTTAAAGGCAAATTAACGTTTTTTTTTTACAATCTGAGCCTTCTTTCGGCAATAAAACAAGTAGTTTTACTCACCCATAGCAGTTTGGTGTCAATTGGAGCAGTATCGCAGAACTTATGTTGGAGCCGTTCTGTTCTACTAATGATCCCGTATCCGTTAGCGTGAGTGCTCGGGGCACTGATTTGCTGTGTCCAAATAACACAAACTTTAGCACTTTTCAAATCACAGAAGATCGCTGTGCCAGGGTAGACTTTTAGTGGATTCCAAAACGGCCTGAAACCCGATATCCAGCTATAGTTTGATTTGATGACATCATCAGAGAGGACAGTGCGCATGCGTGAACTCAGCTGTTTTGTAAACACAGCTAGTCCGAAAGAGGCTAACACCGCTCTGAACTGTTGCGATATCGGTTTTCAGGCCGTTTTGGAATCCACTCAAAGTCTACCCTGGCACAGCGATCTTCTGTGATTTGAAAAGTGCTAAAGTTTGTGTTATTTGGACACAGCAAATCAGTGCCCCGAGCACTCACGCTAACGGATACGGGATCAGTGGTAGAACAGAACGGCTCAACATAAGTTCTGCGATACTGCTCCAATTGACAGCAAACTGCTATGGGTGAGTAAAACTACTTGTTTTATTGCCGAAAGAAGGCTCAGATTGTAAAAAAACGTTAATTTTCCTTTAATGGAAAAAGTACCTTAAAAACATGCATTCTTCTGTTACTGGGGTCGCCTCAGCAGGTAACGTTTCCATGAAGATGATAAGATTATTATTATTATTATTCTTGCCCAAAGTGATAACATCTCCATAGTTACAAACAGGTGGTGGACCCTCTACCAGTAAAGTTGATAAATCTATAAAACTAAAACAAATGATGAGAATAAATGATCTTTTTTTTGTGTTTTCACAGGGAGAATCCAGAGCGGACGTTTGATCTGGTGGTACAGGTGGCGTGCCCTGCGTCTGAAAATGAGGGTAAGTAAGACCGCCTCTACGCTGAGTCGATGTAATATGAGATTTGCATGTGTCTGTTATAAACAATAGCAGGTTTTTATACTCTATCCGTGTTATTGAGTGGATCTGAGCAGGCGTCAAGCTGTGATGGGCATTTAATAGTTCTGTGCGCATAGTTAGAAATGCAAGTTGAGAGTAAGTAAACATACAACAGTGAGTAAAAGGGGTGCAAAGATTAAAGCGCCTATGACAGGTCAGACTATGTATTTTACTAAAACACAGCTAAGATCATTGTATTTCAAATCTGTGTAAAAACGTCCACACTCCAGTTCCCAGTTTGGCCATTTTTTAGGTTTAAAATTGTGATGTCACATTAGGGAATTCTGTAGGAAACTTCTCTAATGTAAACAGGTATTATTATCTGGCAAATAATAAGACAAATATAAGAAAATGCATTTATTTAGGTGAATTCATGTTGAAAGTATCAGAAAAAATGAGTTTCTTGTGTGTAAATTGCACCGGACGTTTGGGCAGAATTCTCCAACTCACTGGTATAAACTGCTGGATGGGAAATCGGCTTTCAAATATTGATCCAGCAGATATTTTGACTAGGTGACTTCTAAATGGATGTAATAAGACTATTTATTGGTGGTAGTTGGAACAGAAAGTCTCCTAATGTTTGAACTTTTGTATACAACCATCTGTTCTGTAGTTTCTTCAGGGATAAATAACTCATTTGGGTCAGTTTTGTCTTATCCTTATCTTATTTTACGGAAATAAATGCAGTTTTCAGTCTCTGCACTGGTATTGGTTGATATCGGCAGATACTTAAAGGTCCCATGGCATGAAATTTTCACTTTCTGAGGTTTTTGAATGTTAATGTGAGTTCCCCTACCCTGTTTAGCTCAGAGCCAAGAGCGCAGAGTTTGGCCACGCCCCCACCCTTTACTATAGGCCATCTCTTTTCTCCTCATTTGCATTCAAGCAACAACGCCCATTATGGAGTGTTCAGAGAGAGAAAAATTACTCTTTCTCATCTTATCTCTGTTTCTCATGAGTGTTGATTTTGAAGAAGGATTCATTTACAGTATTAGGGAACCATTAAGGAGCCATATAAAAGCATCAAGAAATACCATGTCATGGGATCTTTAAAAAAAATAAAGAATCCTCAATAATACTTTAATAATTCACAATAATACTTTATACGGATTCATATCAGTCTGGTCCCCTCTTCCTCTGTCGCATCTCAAACCCGCTCAGATACCGTCGTCCAATCAGATTCATCTTTTTTCCAGCGACTCATGTGAATCGAAGGAGCTGATTGGTCGGCTACGATTTACAAATACAATCACATTTATTTCACCTCAGATTGTGAGAAATCTGCCATGTTTTTCAGGCCCCTGTGATATTTTTTCCTTTTCCCTGATTGATTAATCCACCTGTCAATCACTGCCATCAGGACTCTGTGACCAGACTCACATCTTTGTGAAGTATTTAAAGTGTGTATTCTAAATGCCAGGCGTACGTATACATGCACTCGAGTATGATCGGTTATGATGAGTTTTGTGAGTGTCCATGTTAGGGATGGGCATAATTAATCGATTAACCGATAATTGATCATTAAGAATTTCACAGAGAAAGTTCATTTTCGTCGACAAACCGATTTAAAAAAACAAACAAAACAAAAAAGACAAACAGTCGCCTCAGTTGGCGCGCCTCAGTTGATATATGCGAGCTTCCGTAGGTCAATTGCCAAAACATGAAGAGGTCGCGGTGAAGTGTTGTGTGGGACCACTTTAATTTAGAAAATGACCAAGCGCACTGCAAGCACTGCAATGCAGCATACAAATATATAATTTTGTATGCTGTATGCTAAATATATCATTTGAACACCGCGCATCCAAGTCTGGTAAAAGAAGGTGGCGGCGGTTCATCATCTCTATCACAGGCTAGCCTGGACTCTGCGCTAGCACAGACCAGGAGGAGCTGCAGTGCTCAACGAGCAGAGAAGGTCACCGAACTGATAGCGAAGATGATTGAAACAGACATGCTCCCCATCAGTGCCGTGGAGGGCAAAGGTTTTCACGACTTAATAAAATATTGCTGCAGATACGGCTGGGTTGTGTGGAGGAGGTAGGACAGAGACAGCGGGCTAGCAGCGGTTAGCTCGGATCCCAAAGCGGCTAACTCCGAGCGCGCTAGCAGAGGCTGCAGGATGCGTGTCGCCTCGCTTTAATCCACCTCTACGCATGTTGATTTGCAGATTTACTTTCCCGTGGAGAAGCGCCTGTTCCCACGGCCTCGGCAGACATAGTAAAAGCGGACACACATGAGTGAATGGTTGTTGTCTTTTTAATACAAAATATGTTAACGATTAACCGATTATTACTCATTAATTCTCCCGATAATCGACGAAGAAAACTTCACCGAATGCCCATCCCTACTCCATGTAGATGCAGAATCCTGGATTAGCCAGTGTCCGTGTTATGAGTCTTTGCACGGTTCTGACAGTATTCTGGATTTGGCATTACATGTGCTCAGAGAAACCAGGATACTCATATCTCTGTGTACATGAGGAATCAGACTATCGTGGATATTTAGAGCGGTTGCTATGGTAACTATGGCACAGATATGGCAAGGAACTAAACATGTAGCAACTTTGCAAACTTAAGATTTTTTAACAGGTTTCTAACAACAAAAAATAAGACAAACATTCAAGTAAGAACATGAGACTGTGGAGCTCTGTCACAGCTTCAGGAAAAGGTGTTTCTAACAGCTGAAAAATACAACAGAGCCTCACAGCATCAGTTTAGTTCAAGAGCAACACAAACCACCACAGAGAACACCCTGGGGTTAATAAGTATAAAATATTATGACTTAAAAGTCCTGGTAGGAGTTTGCGTCATTTTGGGAAAGTAACTGTTCCAACCGTTTTTGTTACTTGAGTTGGCACATGCTCAGTACAAGTTCAAAGTCAGCTTTATTGTCAAGTCTGCCATATGTGTTCAACATACAGTGAATCGAAATTTTGTTTCTCTCTGGCCAGGTAGTGCAAAAAGACAGTGTACAAAATACAATATGAAGACAAAACACAACAAAAAACTAAGACAGAGATCTAAGTTAAAACTAAAGTCTACGGTCTAAAATCTTAAAACAGTGCAACATAATAAATAAACTATACTATATACAGATTTCCAAAGTGTGCAGTGTGCATCAAAAATGTGCAATGGAAGATACAGCAGTGACTTGGTCATGTGCAGTAGAATGTGCATAGGAGTTAAGATAAAATAAAAATAAATGTGCAACAGTAGTAATTCTAGTGCAGTAACAGGAGTAAACAACAGTACTAAAATTCCAGTAGTCAATGTGCAATAACAGTAGTAAACAACAGTGCAACGGGGGTAAAATTCAATAACAGGAGTAAACAACAGTACTAAAAATTCCAGTAGTAAATGTAAGTGTGCAATAACAGTAGTAAACAACAGTGCAACAGGAGTAAAATCCAGTAGTAAATGTAAATGTGCAACAGTGCAACAGTAGTCCTTAGCAGCAGTTTTTTTTTTTTAAAAGTGTCTAGAGTGATAGGTCTTTTTATGCAATACAGGCCATGCCAATATGGGGGGTGCCCGTGGGAGATGGGTAAGGTGGGAGTTCGGGTGTGAGTTCAGCCTCCTGACAGCCTGGTGGATGAAGCTGTTTGAAAGCCTGGTGGAGTGGGCCCGGAGACTCCGGTACCTTCTCCCCGAGGGCAGGAGGCTGAACAGGCTATGTGCGGGGTGGCTCGGGTCACCCACAATGCTGGACGCTCTGCGGGTGAGCCGGGTGTTAAAAATGTCTAGGAGGGAGGGGAGAGAGACACCAGCGATCCTCCCAGCTGCATTCACTATGCGCTGCAGAGCTTTCCTGTTCTGTTCAGTGCAGCTCCCGTACCACACAGTGATGCAGCTGGTCAGGACGCTCTCAATGGTGCCAGCGGCAGTTTTGAGAAATCAGGATACTGCACATAGATGCCATATTCTCCTGGTTACTATTAGAAAAACCCAGTGAGTCTCCTGGTTTCTCATAACCGGGACACTGGTGTGCATGTAAACACACTCAATAATACACTTCAATCATAAATATTCTCTATTTAGAAGCCTTAAAGGAAAAGTAACATTTTTTTTTTTTACAATTTGAGCCTTATTTCGGTAATAAAACAAGTTGTTTTACTCACCCATAGCACTTTGGTGTCATATGGAGCACTTCCAGAGATGTTTTAGATTAGCGTTAGCCTAGCGCGACTTCTAGCCATAGCTCGGGGCATATAATATATTCCCCGAGCATGTAATATGCCCCATGCGGGCTCCAAATAACACAAACTTTAGCACTTTTCAAATCATAGAAGCCCAATCTCTTAGTCTACGATTTTGTTTGAAGCAAAAGTGGCCTGTAATCCGAGATTTATCCATAGTTTACAGCTTTGCGTTTCATGTTTGGGTCCCGGGAGCTGAGAGCACAGTCCGCACATGCGCACTGGCGTCCTCATCTACTCGAAACTATGGCTAAATCTCGGATTACAGGCCACTTTTGACCACACAAAATCGTAGACTAAGACATCGGGCTTCTATGATTTGAAAAGTGCTAAAGTTTGTGTTATTTGGAGACCGCAAATAAGTGCCCCGAGAACTCACATTATGGAGATCACAAATCTAAAACATCTCCGGAAGTGCTCCATATGACACCAAAGTGCTATGGGTGAGTAAAACAACTTGTTTTATTACCGAAATAAGGCTCAGATTGTAAAAAAGTCTCCGTATTTCAACCTTTATTTCATTTAAAAGGTCTCATAAGCGTTTGTTTTTAACTGAAAAAATAATCACTGACTAGTCAACTACTACAAAAGTAATAGTTGCAGTTCTAGTAAGCAAAATAAAAATGTTTTTATTCACAATTGAAAAGGAAATGAAATGCCCAACTTCTAATAATATCTTCCACTCACTTCAAAAATAAAATTAAAAGCCAAAACTATAGAAAGATGTGATGTTTCCTTATGCAGAGGTGGGTAGAGTATCCAAAACTGAACTCAAGAAAGAGTAACGTTATGGGGGGAAAAAGGGAATTTTAGTGCATTGTGTAGATTTTGTGGTGGAGGGCCAGTCTAATGCTTTTGTCTATGGAGATGTTATTACTTTGTCTGAAATTAAACCTTTCTATCGTCATGGAGACCAAACCAGACCAAGCTACAGTTCTGACCTGTGAAGAGGCGACCCCACTCAGTCAAAATGCCTGTTTTTCTATGTGTTTTTGAGATGCAAAACCACCTGTAATTGAATAAATGTAAAGTACAGCTGTTTAATGCCATACTGTGGAACATTCTCTGACATCTACACTGAGAAAAGTTACATAATGCACCTTTTAAAATAGAATTTATTTACAAAGTTACTAAAGTAAGTAATTGTAGATGAGCACTATCCACCTTTACTTAAATGCGCAATGTTTAAAAAATATTCTAAAGATGAGTTATTATTATTATTCTGTGTGGAAAAGTAACACTGGGTTGTGGTTTAAAGTGGTGGTTTGGTCTGGACACATAAGCTCATTTGATCTGTTGCTGAAATGACAATGTTTGCAGTTCCAAGCCGAGGTAATGGCGGGTCTGAGCAGGTGTGATGTCACCGGCGCGGTGGTGTTTACCATAACCCTGTGTTTAGGTGATGGGGAAACTTCCCCAGTGTAGCATGCTTCTGATAGCCATGGTTTGTTAGCTGCTTTTCAGTTAGCATTAGGGATGTAGCGATGATAAAATCCCTCAATACGACATTTTTACAACGTGCATCTCACGGGAATATGCTACTTTTTCATTTTAAAAGCCTTGGAAATGCCTTGAAAAACCGTTGGTACTGTTGTAATATGAAGAATTAAGATTTAAACGTTCTTAATAACAGTTATTTCTTCTTGTAATCGGCACTGACAACACCAAAGGATCATGGTCTATGTAGTTCCCTCTGTTTTTTAGCTGTTGCTCCACCAGGGCAAGGCAAGTTTATTTGTGTAGAAATAAGAATAAGAAAGACATTAAAATCACCATAACTATAATTTAAGCAAAGACACTTGTAATTCAATATATTCTGATGGTCCATGATATTATTGTGAGACTTTTGAGGATATGATTTCACAATATTTCAGTTATTGTTACATCCCTAGTTTTAATTGTTTGTTTTAGACTTTTATTTAGTTAGTTGGCATAGTTAGTGTTATTTTGGTTGGTTTGTTTTTGAAAAAACAGGTTAGATTAGATCATAACAAAATTAGTTAAAGCAAACGTGTTGTGCAAAAGGGACTTTTCAGAGCTTTTAGTCATGTTATATGCTCATTTACCCTCTGGAAGTTGTATTTGGAGTGATTCGTCCATGTTTAAGTCATCTTTAATCACTTATTTTGCCAATCAAGCCCTGTTTTCACCCGCACTACTTACTTTCTTTTTCCAGTTTTATTCTCTTAATCAGTGGCACGTGTAGGATTTTGCAGTGTCACGTAGTCATTTTGGTACAAATGAAAATAAAATCGGTTACTTGCGAGTGTGATGTGCAGCTGTCCGTTGGAGGTGCAGATTCGTTATGTTATGATGACGCTCCCATTGGCCACCGCAGTCTCTAAAGCGGAAATCAGCGGACTTGTTTCTTTTATTAAGTTGCTTTAGATCAATATTGTGTTATGGGCTATAGCCAGTAGTCGAGTTGTAAAATGAAACCAGGGGGGATGGTGAAATTTTTCATTTATGTGACATATTTCCCGGGGGAGAGGGGGGGGGGGGGGGGGGGGGGCAGAATTAGAAGGTACTTTATTAAAATGGAAATGCTTTTATAACAAAAAGTCCATATTATCATTCAGTAATTCAGTAATGCACAGGATAATATGTTATCACACAGTCTTGGTTTAGTCCTGGTCTAGTCCTGGTTTAGTCCTGGTTTAGTCCTGGTTTAGACCTGGTTTAGACCTGTTTTAGTCCTGGCTTAGTCTTGGTTTAGACCTGGTTTAGTCCTGGTTTAGACCTGGTTTAGACCTGTTTTAGTCCTGGCTTAGTCTTGGTTTAGACCTGGTTTAGTTTTGGTTTAGTCCTGGTGTAGTCCCGGTTTAGACCCGGTTTAGGCCCGGTTTAGATCTGGTTTAGTCTTGGCTTAGTCCTGGTTTAGACCTTGTTTAGTCCTGGTTTAGTGCTGGTTTAGACCCGGTTTAGATCTGGTTTAGTCTTGGCTTAGTCCTGGCTTAGTCCTGGTTTAGACCTGGTTTAGTCCTGGTTTAGTCCTGGTTTAGTGCCGGGTTAGACCCGGTTTAGATCTGGTTTAGTCTTGGCTTAGTCCTGGTTTAGTCCTGGTTTAGACCTGGTTTAGTCCTGGTTTAGTGCCGGGTTAGTCCCGGCTTAGTCCTGTTTGAGACCTGGTTTAGTCTTGGTTTAGTCCTGGTTTAGTGCTGAAATAGATGCAGAAATAATCTGATAATATGACTCACCCATAAGAACGCGGTCACTCCCGATAGTTTGCGTATCCATGTATGCACGTGTCACGGTCTTTAATAATCCGAAGCTCCGGAGAAAAGGACATATCCCGAACTTATCCCATGTCCCGAGGTGAGAGTTCCTTCTTACGTAGCATTAACGTAGCAAGTTAAGGATTCTTCTTCTCTTGGAAATGCCGCGTAAATATCACGAGGCTCGCTCACAGCTCATCGGCAGCGGTAATCGTCATGATTGGCGGGAGCGCGATCGGTGCGTAATTATGCTGCAACATGATTGGAAGCTGGAGCGCAGTTCGGCCTATGATTGGCTCTTGGCACTGGATATTTTGACTTAAAGACAGCGAATTTCGCCAAAAGGTGAGGGATTTTCATGCCTGATTGATAAAATGCCACAAGGGATGGAAGAAGGGATGACTGTTTTAGAAGAGGGATGATTTTGACTATTTTTTCCCTCAGGGGGGATGCCACCCCCCAATTTATTTCCAATTTATATCATTGTCATGTTTTCACTCTCCTGTGTATTCTCAACAGTGGTTTGGGACAAAAAGAAAGGTTACTTAGTAAATAAGGGATTGTTTTACTGGTTTTGAGCTCTTTATAATGAATTTCTTAAACATACATACTAATAATATTCACTGTTAATATAATAATATTCACGTTATTTCCAGTAGTGGTCAAACATTCCAGAAACTACAAACAACTGGGGACAAAACATGCCTTTATTCCTTCTATAAATTACATGTTAAAACTGTTCTGGACCATTACAAATAGGGGAAGTATAACTATATAACTTTCACATCCCAATCTAGTGTCGGGACCCACCCAGGTAACAGGCTTAAAGCGCTCACGCTGCACACTGGCCCCTCGTCTCATATTTTAAGGAGGTGTTATGCGAATGGAAAAGTTTTCCTTGGATATAAGTTGTGATATTAGATTTTTAAACGTAAAAACCCACAGCTTGTGGCATAATAACCAACTTCCTCTTCTTCTGATCCCAATCCAAGCTCATATCCGGACCTTGGCTCCCCCGATGGAATAGAAGAGTTTTGCATACCCCAGGGGTCAAACACAACACACAGGCTTATTGCCCTGCTGTGGTTGCCTCTTCGGGGTTATAAGAAGGAGGAGCAGTAGTTGTTATCATAGCTGAAGTCTCATCGGCTCGTCTTGTTGAATCGTACTCCAAATACCAGGTTTCGCTTCTGTCTGAGCCAGTGGTCTTCCTCTTTCATTAAGCTTTGACATGCTTCTCCACTGCAAAATAAAGTGAAGTTTTGGTTCTGTTATTAGCAAAGAAGTGCTGTTTCTGTAGTTTTAGATTAGTGTTGTCACAATGTTAAAATTTCAAACTCGATTTTGACACTAAGGAATCGACTTGGTACTCAATATCGGTTCCCATACCACCATGATAATAAAAAAAACACATTTTCTTTAGACAATACAATGTGATTGTGGAATGGTAATACTTTCTTTTCTATTCCCATGTGTATCTGTGTAGTCCCTCAGTGGTCCAGGTAGGTTCCATCTGCTCTTATACTTTTTGTGATGCAGCTGTTTTATTGAGGGTTTTTCATAACCAGTTTAGAATCCAAAGAAACTGATATATACAGATTCTTTAGGCTGCGGGTTGGTCCTCTGCAGATTGAAGACCAAAGTTGATTTGCTAAAACGTGTCAGCAGATATGAGGCTATCTCCAGTTATTTGCCAGTTTCCACCTGTTGAACCCTGGTTTGGAAACGGCTCTCTCCCTTTTGGCTGGTCCTCTGTCCTGACTCAGACCAGCTACAGCCTCTCTCCCCCTCTTTCCTCTCTTCATTTTACTTCCTCACTCTTGCTGTCTTTCCTCCTCTCTCACTCTCCCGCTTTCTCTCTTTTACTCCCTCCCTCCATCTCCCTCTCTCTCCTCTTCCTTTCTTTACCTCTCTTCCTTCTCCTCTCTCTCTCCCTCCCTCCCTTTCTCCGCATCATCCCTCCTTCTCCCATAGCCAGGCCTGGAGCTGCCACATTCACACTTTCTGTGCCAAACAAACACCGCGCGCCCACTACAATTACATCGTCATAGCAACAGAGCAGAAGAGAAGTGGACTCTTTCAGATTTACTCCGCGTTCTCATTTGGAAAGTTTTGAAAACACTTCCACGACTTCATGTCATGTCTTGTTTCTTTTTTAAGTAAATGTAGAAATATTTCTTTGCTCAGTCCTTTTGTGTTTTAATGTTTGTATCAGAGGCTGATCTAATGATCTAAGCATGTTCGACTATTTAAAGGGCACATATTACACTGTTTTCTGATCACAAACAGACCTAGATCCACAAGGGAAATGATTACAGTTATTACAGTTGTACAGTGAAGATGACGTCTTATAATGTAAAAACTTACTGTGACAAAGTAGAAAGTGGTCAAAAATTTTGAGGCACTCTGTTGGAATTAGAATAAAAGTTACATGGGACAGGTAATGGTGTCTTCGTCATGGCATATCAGGGTTTATCAGGGTTTATCAGGGTTTATGATATGCCATGACAGAGACACCACGTGTGTCAAAATGCATTGGCTTGTCCCATGTAACCATTAAAGGACCATTAAAGTGCCTAGGACTTTTTGACCACTTTTACTCAAGTTTTTACATTGCAAGCTTGGTCATGTTCACTATCTGTGAGCTTTTGAGCCTCATCCTTTAGGACGACCTGTTATGGACTTTGACTAACATTCTCTGAAGTTCTCACTTCCTCTGTGTTTTTATAGTTGTGTTTTGTTTCATTCACATGTTTCATAACCCTGCATATTTAGCCTTTTCTCAAACACAAATGTATCTGTTCCACCTGGTGATGTCATGTGGTAATTCAGGAAGTGTTTTTAAACTCCATACACCTTCACTAGAAGCATTTGGATACTTTGAGCCGTGGTATTTCCAGCCCCTGCCAAACTAAAGGTAAAAGGAGCTCTGAAAACTACCACTGCATGACCTCACAAGGTGATGTCATGAGCTTTGGAGATGTAGACAGACTAATAATAACTAATTATTAGTATAAATATAATAAACTAATAATAAATACTATAAAAAAATATAAATATATAATAAACTAATTACTCAATATAATACTAAATATACTAATAATACTACTCAATATATACTATACTCAAACTTGTGAATGAAACAAAACTCAACTTCAGGTCTGTTTTTGAGGTAGTAACACATTTATAACGTGTCTTAAAGCCCACGAGGGTCAGTTTGATGTGATATAGGACCTTTAAAGGGATATGCCACCCCCAGGTCAAACTTGGGCATCTCCCCACAGTCCAGAGACTAAAATAAGTGGTGGAAAGCGTTTTTCTGGTGACCCAGCCATTGTCCGAGTCTGTCAGCACTGACCGCCGCGGTATCTGCAGCTACTCGGCGTTAGACTGGAGTCTAACGTCGCCAGAGAAAGATTTCGGCCAAAAGGAATTAATTTGCTCGATGCGTTTCCCAATTACTTTCTGTGTAGTGCGCATTCATATCGAGTGCAAATAAATTAGCAAATCAACACGGAGAGCTTGACTTGGTCATTTTGGGTGGGAACTATTTTTCAGTGCGGAAAAAGACAGACGAAGCACACACCACGCTGCGTAACAGGGGAACTCCCTTCCTGGTGCGTTACAAGTATTTTAGTCTCTGGACTGTGGGGAGATGCCCAAGTTTGACTTGGGGGTGGCATATCCCTTTAAAGGACAACTAACATTTTTATAATCTGGACCTTATTTCAGTGATAAAACGTCATTTCCTCACCCTTTGTACTTTGGTGTCATTTGGAGTATTTCCGGAGATTTCGGTGTTGGGCGATATCCATTGAACCTGAGTGGTCGGGGCATGCTGTTGCAGTCACCAAATAACACAAACTTTATCAAATGACAAAAGTTCAGTGTGTTCAATTTGATTGGATGACGTCATCGAGGATAGCGCACATGCGTGTATTCACAGCTGATTTGCAGATAAGACGACGCTCTCAGCTCTCGGTTACAGTCATAAAGAAGCTAAGGAATAATAAGAAGAAAACATCTCCGCTTGAGAAAACCCGAAATGGTGCGAACATGCATTTATCCCGGTTATGAAAACAAAATGACAGCTTGGACGAAGTTGAGTTTTCACAGACTTCCTCGTCACATTGAAGCTGTGGCTCGTTGCCTTGAGAATGAACCCAAACATGAAAGGCAAAGCTGTAAGACGTTTGGACCATCGTGTTTGCAGTGCCCACTTCAGTCCGGACCATTTTTTACCAGCAAAGGAAAAGAAAGAAGGCCAGCGGATTCAGCGCACGATTCTGAGAATGTAAAACCGATGGCTGTTCTCTGGTGCTCCTAAAACTGTCTCCGCTTCCTTCTTTCTAACACCTCCTCATCCGTATACAAAACGACAGGGACGCCATCATACTCAAATAAGTCCTCTTCAGTCTCAAAGTCCGAATCTTCAGCCATGTCTCACTCGCAACAGAAAAGTTCTGAGCGTCTTTTAAGCAAAGTAGCGGAATGAATGCACGCATGCACGCTGTCCTCGATGACGTCATCCAATCAGAACCATGCCTGGATCTCTGGTTCCAGGCCACTTTTTACTCAAACAAAAGTGTAAACTAACACATTGAACTTTTGTCATTGAAAAGTGATAAAGTTTGTGTTATTTGGTGACTGCAACAGCGTGCCCCGACCACTCACGTTAAATGGATATCCATTTAATCTCCGGAAATACTCCAAATGACACCAAAGTACAACCAAAGTACAAAGTAAATGACGTTGTTTTATCACCGAAATAAGGTCCAGATTGTAAAAACGTTACTTGTTCTTTAAATACCAGAAAATAATCCCGGTTGAGTCTCCTTTAATCACACTTGCCCCAGACTGAACAGTTCAGAGTCTAGCGCTCACTGTAAGGCAGCTTTCCACCTTTTCCACCTTTAGCTGAGTTTGTTGATGTTGTTTGTGGAGCAGATGCTGATGCTGCAGCAGAGGTGCCACCCTCACCACATCCTGGTCCTCAGAGGAAAAC
This sequence comes from Paratrypauchen microcephalus, assembly GCA_036785185.1. Classification (NCBI taxonomy): domain Eukaryota; kingdom Metazoa; phylum Chordata; class Actinopteri; order Gobiiformes; family Gobiidae; genus Paratrypauchen; species Paratrypauchen microcephalus. Next base: position 2,147,744 of record JAVJIX010000144.1, on the reverse strand, counting down.
GAATTCACAAAACTCATGTCTGTGCACTAAACTAGACCTGAGAATGACTGCACACTTAGGACTGTAGCAATAATAATAATACATGGGTTTTATAGAGCGGTAACACAAAGATGCTTCACATTAAAGTAACACGAAAACAAGGATTTGGTTTGACAGGGGAGTTAAAGAGGCTATTTTTGTCAAGAAAGAGAATCCTTCCTTGAACAGAAATGGAGGTCTCAGACATCATTTGTCTCCATCTTTAAAGGGATATGCCACCCCCAGGTCAAACTTGGGCATCTCCCCACAGTCCAGAGACTAAAATAAGTGGTGGAAAGCGTTTTCCTGCTCACCCAGCCATTGTCCAGGTCTGTCAGCACTGACCGCCGCGGTATCTGCAGCTCCTCCGCGTTAGACTGGAGTCTAACATCGCCAGAGAAAGATTTCGGCCAAAAGGAATTAATTTGCTCGATGCGTTTCCCAATTACTTTCTGTGTAGTGCGCATTCATATCGAGTGCAAATAAATGTGCAAATCAACACGGAGAGCTTGACTTGGTCATTTTGGGTGGGAACTATTTTTCAGTGCGGAAAAAGACAGACGAAGCACACACCACGCTAACAGGGGAATCCCTGTTACGCACCAGGAAGGCAGTTCCCCTGTTATGCAGCGTGGTGTGTGCTTCGTCTGTCTTTTTCCGCACTGAAAAATTAATTCCTTTTGGCTGAAATCTTTCTCTGGCGCCGTTAGACTCCAGTCTAACGCAGAGTAGCTGCAGATACCGCGGCGGTCAGTGCTGACAGACCTGGACAATGGCTGCGTCACCAGAAAAACGCTTTCCACCACTTATTTTAGTCTCTGGACTGTGGGGAGATGCCCAAGTTTGACCTGGGGGTGGCATATCCCTTTAACTCTATCCTCAAACCTAAATCAAAACAAAGAAAACAACAGGGTTAGCCAGGTCAGGTCCAGAAGTGTGAAAACACACATTATGGCCCTGAATGGCTACACTAACAAGACTCCACAGTCCACTCCCACTGCATATTTAATAGGCTTATCTAACTAACAGAAACTGAAAACACATAGGTGTGATAGTTTCATAGTCATTTCATTGCAGTGAGCTCCTCCCTTCAGGCAGATATAGGCAGTGTCCACCAGCGTCTGACCAGAAACGTATTCACCCAAATAAACTATTGTCCAGTTGACAAATTGAATTTCTCCTTTTGCCACTAAAACAAGGACAGGATGGACAAAAACAGTAATGAGGAGCAGTCCTGTGTGCAGGCGGTAGACTGAGGAAAAGTGTTTTTGGCAGTTTTTTGGAGGTATTTAGTGAGTCTGAGTTTGGGGTTTATGAGTTTCACATTCCAGAGGGTAGGGGCAGACAAGGCTCGTCCCCCAAGATGACTTTAGACTTTAGACTTTAGACTTTATTGTCCCCAAGGGGAAATTCATTTTCACGCACAGAGAGCCTGTTTGACACACACAGCAACAACACAACAAACACAAACACATACAATAAGAGTTACAGCACACTCAGCGGGGCCTGTTGTTCAAAAATGTGACAGCTGAAGGGATCAGGCTTCTGCCAAAGCGGGCCCTCCTGCACCTGATCGCCCTGTACCTCCGTCCTGAGGGCAGAGGGGTGAGGTGCTCCTCCGTCCTGAGGGCAGAGGGGTGAGGTGCTCCTGTAGTGGGTGAGTGGGGTCCTGTTCTATTGAAAGTGCAAAGCGTCCAATAGCCCTGTTGTTGAGATCTGCAGGTTGGGTGTGGGGAGTCCGATAATTTTAGCAGCTGTATGAGTTTCCTTCATGAGTTTAGTCCGGTTTTTAACAGTGAGCATATTGAAAAAGCAGGTAGAACAATACAACAGAATAGACTGGATGATGGATTGATACAACAGTAATAACAGATGTGGAGAACCATAGAGTCCTTTAAGTTTTCTGATTATTGACAATCGTTGATGGATGCAGTGATGTGATTTTACTGTGGGCTGTCATATTACTATACGGACTTATTCAGTATATGAAAGATGGAACAAACGTTTTAGTGGTAAATTTTTATTGTGTGTCCATTTTCTTTGTACTAGTGGTAATATTTTGTTGATAAAAAAAATAATTTTTTTTTGCAATACAAGATTTGAGCTGTAGAAGGTCGAAATATGTCTGATAGGTATTGTAGGTTTAAGCTAAATACTTAAGGTTTTCATTCTGTTATTTATTTATTTATATTGCAGCTCTTACTCTTTTTTCCAATAGTAGAGCTGTCAAAAAATCAGAAATCGGAAATCAGATCCTAATCAATACTAAAACTAAAACTAAAATGATCTGGATCTGTATCAGAACAAGTATAAGAGCACATAGACGAGTGTACGCTCATGAACCACTGTGGAACCTACAGGACCACTGAGGGAGTACACAAATATAAGAAAAGAAAGTTCTACCATTTACTGGTCACGTTTACATGATATTTTTAAATTCTGAATTAACTATTCTGAATTAAATAGTTTGGAATTAAAATATTCTCCTTCAAGTTTACATGGAAATAATTATTCTGAATTGAGGTTTACATGGAAGTTAAATCGCCTTTATTTAATTCCGCTTGACGTCTGGGGGTCGGGAAGGGTTCTGATTGGACAGGGGCTGATGGTTGATGGTTTGATGGGTCCGAGCGGCATTTGCTGTTGTGGGCCTTAGCTTTGTTGTATTCCTGCTTCAGCTGTTTCCACTTGTTTGTACGGCGTGTCTGTCCGCGTTCCCTCTTTGTTCAAACCTTTCCGCTCCCTCTTTGAAAAGGTTAGTGTTTTTATGTTTTCTACCATCCACTCCTTTCATTATTTGTAGTTCTTCTGGGCCGCCATCCTGCAGAGCATCATCGCATAAGAAGGGCAACCCAACGAGTATGTGCTGAACAACTGGAATTATTTTTAAGAAGAATAAACATTTACCTGATTGAGGAATTAATTAATTTGGCTTTAAAAGTGGAATAAACCACCCACTTACTTCTGAATTCAGTTTAATTCCAAATAATCATTTTCCTTAAGAATTAAGTGTTTACATGGTCTTCTTAAAGCAGAATTAATTTTTATTCAGATTTAAATTATTTTTATTTGGAATTAAAGGGATATGCCACCCCCAGGTCAAACTTGGGCATCTCCCCACAGTCCAGAGACTAAAATAAGTGGTGGAAAGCGTTTTTCTGGTGACGCAGCCATTGTCCAGGTCTGTCAGCACTGACCGCCGCGGTATCTGCAGCTCCTCCGCCTTAGACTGGAGTCTAACGTCGCCAGAGAAAGATTTCGGCCAAAAGGAATTAATTTGCTCGATGCGTTTCCCAATTACTTTCTGTGTAGTGCGCATTCATATCGAGTGCAAATAAATGTGCAAATCAATACGGAGAGCTTGACTTGGTCATTTTGGGTGGGAACTATTTTTCAGTGCGAAAAAACACAGCCGAAGCACACACCACGCTGACAGGGGAATCCCTGTTACGCACCAGGAAGGCAGTTCCCCTGTTACGCAGCGTGGTGTGTGCTTCGTCTGTCTTTTTCCGCACTGAAAAATAGTTCCCACCCAAAATGACCAAGTCAAGCTCTCCGTGTTGATTTGCACATTTATTTGCACTCGATATGAATGCGCACTGCACACAAAGTAATTGGGAAAAGCATCGAGCAAATTAATTCTTTTTGGCCGAAATCTTTCTCTGGCGACGTTAGACTCCAGTCTAACGCGGAGTAGCTGCAGATACCGCGGCGGTCAGTGCTGACAGACCTGGACAATGGCTGCGTCACCAGAAAAACGCTTTCCACCACTTATTTTAGTCTCTGGACTGTGGGGAGATGCCCAAGTTTGACCTGGGGGTGGCATATCCCTTTAAAGCTGAATGTTGAAAATCTTATTCTGTTGACTAAAGAAAGAGTGTTTTTATTATAAGAATTGGTATTGCCCTGGGACGTGCACAGGAATTTTAAGGGGCATTTGCTCTGACCTGAAGAAAGGGCAAACCAACCCCCCCACGCGGGGGAAAAATAATCACAGGCTATATGAAGCACAGGGTCTTTATTAATACATTGAATAGCCAGCCTCAACAAAAAATCAAAATCTGTGGATTCTGCCAAACTTGTTTCAACATCCTCCTTTGCTGATGCTCTCCTCTCCTTCATCTCATCCTCTTGCTCATCTGTCCTGTCTCTGTTTTGCCAGTCTGTCCTGATCTCCTCTGGGATTGGCTCTTGCTTTGGTTCTCTAAATGCAGCTGATGTACTGGGCTCATCATCTGTGCAATTACATATTATTGTCATTATTATTTTAATGCCTTCTACAAGCAGTGGTATTCTGCTCAGTCAAGGTCTTTGAAAGGATCTCTAAAATAGGCTCTTTTTTAAAAATTATATTACAATTACTAAGCTTGCTGCTCTCTAATCCTGTACTTTCATCTTATATTTGGTGATCAGCACATGCCTACCTGCCTTAAGTGCCTCCTCCTGTTCCACATTTTCCTCACATCTGGAGGAGGCTTGTGGCTGCTCCTCATCTTAAATGTAACGTAATTATGAAAAATTGCCATTAGTAGGCTAAAATATGAGTCTGATTAATTAATCAATTAGCCTACACAGTATCAACTCATCTTTACAATGCAATGTCTCTGTCTCACCTGCTGGTTGGCTTTTTCGTAGCCAACCCTGCAGTGATGTGCTCCCCTTTGCTGCCTCCCTGAGGGTTTTCTCTCTCTCTCCTGCAACCGCCTCTTTTCCGTGGGCATCACTTAACATAACACACATTACCCAAAATAGTGATACGATTTAGTCATTTAACCATTTTGAATGACAGATTTCATGTGATGCATGCAAAATGTTAGAAACTGCACACATGTAGCTTAGTTTGCTACCACAAAATTAGCAGCCTGTTTAAATCATGGGTCGCTTGTCTGCAGGCTAGCTGTCTGATTTAGGCTAAACGTGGCAAACTGAACATGTATTTATGAACATTTTTATTCATGAGGCTGCTTTTATTATATGAAAATATTTTGAGTGACGATTTTTTGTTTCCATTTTCAAATCTAGGCCTAGGCCTACATGAAATTCTGTATCCATTGAACAATTTATTATTATTATTTATTTTTTTATTTTTATTTTTATTTTTTAACTCAGAAGGGCAACGTCAGTCCAGGAGGGCATAGGGCACTGTTTGAGGAATGAGTCTTTTCCTTAATATTGAAATAAAGTTTGAAATTTTTGTATCGTGATAAGTTGACAATACATAATTCTATCAGAGAAATGTATATTAACACTCATGTACTCTCAGTCTCTTTTTGTATGGCGTTTTCAGCAGTACATTAACCGACACAGGAGAGATGATGGTGCCAGGTGACAGTGTGGATGAATGAATGGATGAATGAATGGATGAATGAGTGTACACCTGTAGACCCGGAGTAGGATGGTGGTAATACTGAGAGTACACATTCAGTGTATAGAGATACATTTTCTCACATATTTAAAACAATATTCAGTTGTGTATTTCCACTTCAGTAAATGCACTTACAAGTATCTGAGTGAACTTTAGTAGAAGTCAGTGTTTATTGGTCAGCCTCTGCTTCCTGTGCTAACTGACTTTCACACGCCCACGTGCACTCTCATACATGCACTGCCAAACGTGCACACTGAAACGTGCACTTTCACATAATACACTCTCAAACTCATCCTTTAACAAGAAGCTCTAGCGTGACCTTTTTCATGTAATCTCAGAATAGAAAACTCCGATAACATTTGGGCTCTGGAAAATGTATATTCATTATGACATTTCCTTATATGCCACCATATAACAGCTTACTTATGGACCGCAAATTAATTAAAACTTGAAAATTAATCTGGCTTGTTATTTCGAGCCTTCCGTAGCTCTGTATGCTAATGAAAATGTACATGCTATAGAAATGTGACCCTAGCAAATGCCATGAAGCTGTAATTAGTGTTGTTGGACCAGACAGTATGGGGTGTGTAAACGCCACGCCGCAGAGTTCGCAAAGGTTGTAGAAGTTTCATTGGTTAAACTTGTGAAATATTTTGCAGAGAGACAAGTTGTGGATTCCAACAGTGGTCAGAGGTCGCCGGTGTGAGTTGTCAGCGGAGCCAGCATGGGCGCAGATGTTGCAGGCACTGACACTAAAAGTCAACGTACCTTGCGCATTGTTGGCTAACCGCAAGCTAACCACACCAGAGGAAGCTGTCATGTACGAGCGGTAAAGGCTAAAGGCATGTCAGAGCAGATAGAGCTTGGGGTTATTTATTTCCTAAAGAATAAAAAGACTTTAACAGGGTCCTAATATTGCATACAAGAAATGAATGAAAAGGAGCAGAAAGAAAGGTCATCTTAAGTTATCTGCCCCCTCTTCCCTTCTCCACACACTACATTAACACTGAGTGAGAGACTTTCAAACATTTCAAATTAATACATTTCATTTCAATCACAAATATGAATCAACTGCAAACAGAAATCTTCACTTTTATAGGCTTTGAATAAATAATCAATATCTTTCACTTGTAAATTACTATTATTAATATTGCAGTTCTTTGCAGGAAGGGGAAAAAAATAAAGATGGACAATGTAAGTTTTTTGGTGGTGGGTCTGCTTTGTGATCGTCTCCATGGAGATATTAATGCTTTGGCTGGACCATATGGCATTATACTATATTCTGACCTCTGTTCTAATGTCGTTTCCTCATCACAAACACACCTTCACTAGAATCATTTTACCTTTAGTTCAATCTCTATTGAACTAAAGGTAAAAGCTGTCGCTTCATGACATCACAAGGTGGAACAGAGCATTTTGAGCTCTGGAGATGTAGACAGACTAATAATAAAGGGTTATTCAAACATGTGTGAATGAAACAAAACACAATTCCAGGTCTGTTTTTGAGAAAGTGACAACATTCTAACATGTCTTAAAGCTCACAAGAGTCAGTTTTGTGTAATACAGGACCTTTACATTTGTCTAATTTTTTTGGGTTCCAATTAAACAAGCATTCTCACTAAGCAGACAGTCTGATGGTGGTGGGGATGAAGGATCTGTGGTAGCGCTCCTTCTTGCACTGAGGGTGCCTCAGTCGACTGCTGAAGGAGCTGCTCAAATGTAACAAACATATTCTCACGCTGAGAATATATGCATGTGAGAGGAGAATGTATGTATGTGAGAGGAGAATATATGTATGTGAGAGTGAGAATGTATGTATGTGAGAGGAGAATGTATGTATGTGAGAGGAGAATGTATGTATGTGAGAGTGAGAATGTATGTATGTGAGAGTGAGAATGTATGTATGTGAGAGTGAGAATGTATGTATGTGAGAGTGAGAATGTATGTATGTGAGAGGAGAATGTATGTATGTGAGAGGAGAATGTATGTATGTGAGAGGAGAATGTATGTATGTGAGAGTGAGAATGTATGTATGTGAGAGTGAGAATGTATGTATGTGAGGGTGAGAATGTATGTATGTGAGAGTCACAATGTATGTATGTGAGAGGGGAAAATATGTATGTGAGAAGAGAATGTATGTATGTGAGAGGAGAATGTATGTATGTGAGGGTGAGAATGTATGTATGTGAGAGTGAGAATGTATGTATGTGAGAGTGAGAATGTATGTATGTGAGAGTGAGAATGTATGTATGTGAGAGTGAGAATGTATGTATGTGAGAGTGAGAATGTATGTATGTATGTGAGAGTGAGAATGTATGTATGTGAGAGTGAGAATGTATGTATGTGAGAGTGAGAATATATGTATGTGAGAGTGAGAATATATGTATGTGAGAGTGAGAATATATGTATGTGAGAGGAGAATATATGTATGTGAGAGTGAGAATTTATGTATGTGAGAGTGAGAATTTATGTATGTGAGAGTGAGAATGTACTGTATGTATGTGAGAGGAGAATGTATGTATGTGAGAGTGAGAATGTATGTATGTATGTGAGAGTGAGAATGTATGTATGTGAGTGAGAATGTATGTATGTGAGAGTGAGAATGTATGTATGTGAGAGGAGAATGTATGTATGTGAGAGGAGAATGTATGTATGTGAGGGTGAGAATGTATGTATGTGAGAGTGAGAATGTATGTATGTGAGAGTGAGAATGTATGTACAGTATGTATGTATGTGAGAGTGAGAATGTATGTATGTATGTGAGAGTGAGAATGTATGTATGTGAGAGTGAGAATGTATGTATGTGATAGTGAGAATATATGTATGTGATAGTGAGAATATATGTATGTTAGAGGAGAATATATGTATGTTAGAGGAGAATGTATGTATGTGAGAGGAGTATGTATGTGAGAGTGAGAATGTATGTATGTATGTGAGAGTGAGAATGTATGTATGTATGTGAGAGTGAGAATGTATGTATGTATGTAAGAGTGAGAATGTATGTATGTATGTAAGAGTGAGAATGTATGTATGTGAGAGTGAGAATGTATGTATGTGAGAGGAGTATGTATGTGAGAGTGAGAATGTATGTATGTATGTGAGAGTGAGAATGTATGTATGTATGTGAGAGTGAGAATGTATGTATGTATGTATGTGAGAGTGAGAATGTATGTATGTGAGAGTGAGAATGTATGTATGTATGTATGTGAGAGTGAGAATGTATGTATGTGAGAGTGAGAATGTATGTATGTATGTGATAGTGAGAATATATGTATGTGAGAGTGAGAATATATGTATATTAGAGGAGAATATATGTATGTTAGAGGAGAATGTATGTATGTGAGAGGAGAATGTATGTATGTGAGAGGAGAATGTATGTATGTGAGAGTGAGAATGTATGTGAGAGTGAGAATGTATGTATGTGAGAGTCAGAATGTATGTATGTGAGAGTGAGAATGTATGTGAGAGTGAGAATGTATGTATGTGAGAGTCAGAATGTATGTATGTGAGAGTGAGAATGTATGTATGTGAGAGTGAGAATGTATGTATGTGTGAGTGAGAATGTATGTATGTGAGAGGAGAATGCATGTATGTATGTGAGAGTGAGAATGTATGTATGTGAGAGGAGAATGTATGTATGTGAGAGGAGAATGTATGTATGTGAGAGGAGAATGTATGTATGTGAGAGGAGAATGACAAAAAAGTATGTTTAATGGTATACTGTGGAACATTCCAGACAACAAAATGCATGGAGAGAAGCTGGTTGCAGACCCTCCTCTGTCACCGTTATGTATCACACCTTTAATTGGCAATGATCCTCCAAAGTCTGCTCCAAACCACTGATTTTGTGGACAGAGGACTGGCTGTAGACCTCCCCATTAAAAACACCCAAGCAGATCATTGGCAGTTAGAAATAAGAGAATCTTGAGTCAAATGTGAACTTCTGGCGAGCCGCACAGCCTCCTCTCTGCACACAGATGCTACGGTAACAGAGACATAAACTGAACTGATCTGTGGGTGCTTTTACTGCAGGCTTCAGCTGCAATTACCATCCAGATTTAGTGTTAGAAATAAAACACACTCTGTCCTGCTCCAGTCTGTTCTGTTTGGAGTCGGGTCTACACTTTTACACATTTACATTTGCCTCAAGGATCTGTTCACTCTTCATTCGTGTGCTCCTCATTCACACAACACTCGGTTAACTTTAGAATAAACAATCATAAGAATTTTAAAAAGACAAACCAAATGTGTTTGTCTGAGAGGAGAAAAGGTGAGGGGCCTTTATCGTCTTTGTCACAGCGTCTTAAAAGGTTATAGCCTTGGTTAACCTTTATAACATGTAATATGTATTTTAAAAGATGTTCAAACAATGTAATCCTAGATACAACACAAGCAGAACATGTTACTAATGTACAACAAGAAACTTAATATTATATTAATAGTTACTTCATGTGTCCTGATGGAGAGCTGCTTGAGCTGCTGGAGTTTAGAGAACTTGATTTATTAGACATGTTTTATGCTCTGATATGAAACCAGGAAGCTAACAACACAAAATACATCTGTGTGTACTATTCTGAAGAGTTAGCCTGTCATTGATCAGCTGGTGGAGGGTCCACAACATACTTGTCTTCTCCATGGCGATGTTATTGCATTGTCTGGAACGTTTTAAGATAATAAGAGACTTTATTGATCTCACACAGGAGAAATTCACTTGCCACATTAGCTCCAGGCAGTTTAGTGCAAAAGAAAGTTTGAGCAGAAAGTGCAGCAGACAAATAGTGATAATAATAAAAATAAGTAAATAAGAGAGTATATGAAATATTTCCCGTCTGGACTCTACAGTGGAGTTATACAGTCTGATGGTGGTGGGGATGAAGGATCTGCGGTAGCGCTCCTTCTTGCACTGGGGGTGCCTCAGTCGGTTGCTCAGCTCCTCTACAGTCCGGTGCAGAGGGTGAGAGGTGTCCATGATGGCATTAAATTGATCTCGTGTACATTTATTCAATTCGAGCTGTTAAAGGTCCCATGGCATGAAATTTTCACTTTCTGAGGTTTTTGAACGTTAATGTGAGCTCCCCTACCCTGTTTAGGCCCCCCCCCATGGTTAAAAGTTGTGAAATGTCTAAACTGAGCATTTGCGATCCTTTTCTGCGTTACAAAAATTCGGAGCTCAAACGGGCGATTTTGAACAAGGCACCTTATTGACGTCAGATCGAAAAAAGAAATGCAAATGCAGTTCCACCCCCGTCTGTCTCTACTCAGCGTCTCTGTAAATCACGCCCAGAGAGTTTGGACTGCGAATGCGCTAGGCAATGCGAAATGCGTTTTTTTATTTGCCTGGAGGCACGTCCGAGTGTTTCTAGGCTCGGAAGTCCTTTATCTGAGACTCTGGACCTTTGAACAGCAGTGGTTTAATTTTATTTTCTGTGGAAATGTGTTTATTTTTCAATGGAACGCTTCAAATCTTTCCCCCGTGCAAAAACACGGAAATGGATCAGCTGAGAGCAGACAGCGGAGAGTTTGGCCACGCCCCCACCCTCTACTATAGGCCAGCTCTTTTCTCCTCATTTGCATTCAAGCAACAATGCCCATAATGGCCTGATCAGAGAGAGAAAAATTACTCTCTCTCATCTTATCTCTGTTTCTCATGCACTGAGTGTTGATTTTGAAGAAGGATTCATTTACAGTATTAGGGAACCATTAAGGAGCCATATAAAAGCATCAAGAAGCACCATGTCATGGGATCTTTAAATAATATCATCTTTGCATTGTTTCCTCACGACCTCTTTTATATAACTGTGATATACTGTATTTGTATTCCTATTTGTTTTTTTATTTACTGTACATACATTTGTATACTTTATGTCTTATTTACACCAGTCTCTTGATTTTTTTTTGGCTACTTATTTAGAAGTTTTATTACCATTTTTATATTTTTAGTCTTTGTTATTGTGATATATTGTGACGTGTGAGCTGCTGTGTCCAAATCATTTCTCTTGTGGATCATTAAGTCCGTCTAAACCTACAAATATTATTATAATATGGATTTTAATTTCTTACAGTTCTGTCCGATAATTTGGCCTGGAAATGTCAAATGTCTACACACAGAGATAGTTTAATGCCATACTGTGGAACATTCCAAGGCGAAAACATCTCAATGGAAAATGAGTTCAAAGAGAAAACGCTCTGTTCCACCTTGTGATGTCATGTGATAATACAGGAAGTGCTCCACTGTCTTTTTAAACTCCACCCACACACCTTCACATTTCAGACGTGGAATTAAAAGGAGCTGTTAACTACCTGAAAACTACCACTAGGTGACATCACAAGTTGGAACAGAACATTCTGAGTTTTGTAGATGTAGACAGGGTTATTCAAACATGTGTGGATGAAACTAAACTCAACTCCAGGTCTATTTTTGAGGAGGAAACAACATTCTAACATGGCTTAAAGCTCATGCGTAAAAAACACATCTCTCTATCTCCATTTGTGAAAAGTTAGCTTGTTAGCGTTCAACCTTTTCTCCTCTCTCCATCTCCGCACCTCTCACCCCCTCTCGCCCGTTTATCCCTTTATCATTATGTTCCAACCAAACTCCTCCAGAAGACCTTTTCCACCATCGACACTGCGTTAAACGTGATCCGGCTCCTTGACCTGCCTCCTCTGACGCTGCGCGGTGATTGGCTGACGGGAGCGTGCAGTTTCACGTTGGGATCACACTTTGGCAGAGGCCATTGGAGGACGAGCAGATGCCATGGCAGAGAGGAGGGTGTTGATTGGTCATTAGAGAGGCCAAACACCAGTGAAAAGGGCCCCGGGTCTCACACTTTATGTCTCCGCTCCTCGTCACCCCCGGATTCATGAAAATTGGCTTCTGTGGTGATCTGTAAATGTTGTGAGGAAGAAGAGGAACTTTGTGGTAGGGCAGAAAGCTTTGGGGAAATTAGATCTTTTCTAATGCGATTATGAGAGAGATTCCCGATTTATGCTTTAAAGGAAAAGTAACGTTTTTTACAATCTGAGCCTTATTTCGGTAATAAAACAAGTTGTTTTACTCACCCATAGCACTTTGGTGTCATATGGAGCACTTCCAGAGATGTTTTAGATTTGCGATCTCCATAATGTGAGTTCTCGGGGCACATGTTTGCGGTCTCCAAATAACACAAACTTTAGCACTTTTCAAATCATAGAAACTCGATGTCTTAGTCTACGCTTTCGTTTGAGTCAAAAGTGGCCTGTAATCCGAGATTTAGCCATAGTTTCGAGTAGATGAGGTGATGAGTGTCCTCTCAGCTCCTGGGACCCAAACATGAAACGCAAAGCTGTAAACTATGGCTAAATCTCGGATTACAGGCCACTTTTGACTCAAACGAAATCGTAGACTAAGACATCGAGCTTCTATGATTTGAAAAGTGCTAAAGTTTGTGTTATTTGGAGACCGCACGGGACATATTACATGCTCGGGGAATATATTATACGCCCCGAGCTATGGCTAGAAGTCGCGCTAGGCTAACGCTAATCTAAAACATCTCTGGAAGTGCTCCATATGACACCAAAGTGCTATGGGTGAGTAAAACAACTTGTTTTATTACCGAAATAAGGCTCAAATTGTAAAAAACTTTCCTTTTCCTTTAATAATTTAGGATTATGTTCAAAGTTTTACGTGCATCCAGAAAAAATACAAACGACTGAAACTAATTCAAGAATCACATCTAGATCTAAAATACAGGGTTCAATTGTTAAAAGGCTTTTTTAAAATGCAGTGCTTTTCCGTTTTCAAGGAACCACTCACCTATTCACACACACACATTCATACAGACACTGGGGCGAGGTGGTTTAAGTGTATTGCCCAAGGACACAATGACAGCATTCATCTGTTGGAGCTGGAATCACCCTGCTAACCTGTGGGTCAGTGGTTTTGACCTCTCAACTGATGATGTTTATGTTCAGATCGGGACTCGAACCAGCAACCTTTGGGTCACTGAACGCTCTACCAGCTGAGCTACTGTCGCTAACCCAGTTTTTGATGCAGAAATAAACAGGACATGTTGTTGTTTGTGAAGAAATTATGGTGCTTAGAATTTGAAGGGACACAATTAGCACATCGCAAAGGCTGCGATTTTTTATTTTATTGTGGTAAATTTTGCAGCTCTACTACGTGTTTGTCTTTGCAGTGAGGCCTAGATTTACACTTTGCTTTAAAGGTCCCATGGCATGAAATTTTCACTTTCTGATGTTTTTGAACGTTAATGTGAGCTCCCCTACCCTGTTTAGGCCCCCCCCCCCCACACACACACACCCCCCATGGCTAAAAGTTGCGAAATGTCTAAACTGAGCATTTGCGATCCTTTTCTGCGTTACAAAAAATCGGAGCTCAAACGGGCGATTTTGAACAAGGCACCTTATTGACGTTAGATCGAAAAAAGAAATGCAAATGCAGTTCCACCCCCGTCTGTCTGTACTCTGCGTCTCTGTAAATCACGCCCAGAGAGTTTGGACCGCGAATGCGCTAGGCAATGCGAAATGCGTTTTTTTATTTGCCTGGAGGCACGTCCGAGTGTTTCTAGGCTCGGAAGTCCTTTATCTGAGCCTCTGGACCTTTGAACACAGTGATGAAAGAGTTCCGTTTTTTAGCGGATCTCCGCTTTTTTTCCAGCTGCGGGGTAATTTTTTATTTTATTTTTTACATCTGTGCAAATTCGTTGAGAAAGATTTCGGGTGTATATATATGTATAGTTGTGTTTAGTGTCGCCAACTGTCCCTTGAAAAACAGAATCGTCCCGTATTCAGAACAAAAGTACATGTATCTCGTATTAAACTTCGTATTAAACTGTTCGTATTAAACATGGGCTCAAGCCCGTGTCTGGAGCCGCGGACCGAGCGAGCGAGTGCAGCTCTTTCGCAACAGCGTGTACCATTGCGTGTACACAGGTTAAACTTTATAAAACATCCTATACCTCATCCTACCTGCCCGTGCCTCACGCGTCGCTCCTCGCTTTTTCACCTGCGCCTTTCAGCGCGCATAAGCTCCTCCTCAATGCGCTCTGATTAGACGAAGTGCAAAGCAAAAGCAAATCCAATATATACTACTAGTAGGCCTACCTGTTAATAAAATGTGTTTTTTTTGTACTTTTATGTACAGTTTAACTTTATTGCTAACATATAGCATATAGAAATACAAATTTCAGAATTTTAAAATTTTCCAGCGGGGGGCTTTCCGCTTTTTTCATGATTGGCCACTTTCATCCCTGTGAACAGCAGTGGTTTAATTTTATTTTCTGTGGAAATGTGTTTATTTTTCAATGGAACGCTTCAAATCTCTCCCCCCGTGCAAAAACACGGAAATGGATCAGCTGAGGGCTGACAGCGGAGAGCGGAGAGTTTGGCCACACCTCCACCCTCTACTATAGGCCAGCTCTTTTCTCCTCATTTGCATTCAAGCAACAACGCCCAGAATAAAGTGTTTGAGAGAGATATTTATGACTCTTTCTCATCTTATCTCTGTTTCTCATGCACTGAGTGTTGATTTTGAAGAAGGATTCATTTACAGTATTAGGGAACCATTAAGGAGCCATATAAAAGCATCAAGAAGTACCATGTCATGGGATCATTAAAGGTGCATTATGTAACTTTTCTGGTGATGGTTCCTCCACTTGCTTGTCTCTATGGAGCCTAGTAATAATGCAAGATATATAAACATGACACAAAATAGTAGTACTTTATGTTCTGATAAAGTTCCAGATCATTCTAGAACAGTTCAGAAAAGGTCCAGTTTTGTCCAGTTTTTAGTGCTGATACTGAAATGATTTTGTCTCTGGTTTGTGTAAAGCGAAAGCAGATCTGATCCAGGTATTTGGTGGTGCTCACATCTTTTATTGTAAATGTTGTGAGGAAGTAGAGGAAGTTTGTGGTGGTGAGTTCTGCCTGAAGCGCAGTGTGAAATCCCCTCCACCTGACCCCTGATCCGCTTGAAATCAACGTCATTACACTGTCTTATGTCACACTATAGATGGAGCTTTTATTATTAATTCAGTCAACATATTTATGTGATGAATGCTGTCTATTCACTGTATCCATCTAATGCAAAAATAGTGTTGCGATTTTGTATTTGTTCCTTGTAAAACAGTGAAGATATCGACATGTGTGTGATATAGTAAAGGTGCATTGTGTAACTTTTCTGGTGGAGGGTCCGTCAAATGCTTTTCTCCATGGAGATGTTATTGCTTTGTCTAGAATCTTTCACAGTATGACATTAAACCTTTCTTCATGGAGACCAAACCAACTCAAGTTACAGGTCAGATCTGTGGAGAGGCGACCCCGCTCACAGTCAGAATGCCTGATTTTTGAGCAATAAAACCACCTGTAATTGAATAAATGTAAAGTAGAGCTGTTTAATGTCATACTGTGGAACATTCCAGGCAGAGCAATGACATATCCATAGAAACAAGCAGGTGATGGACCCTCCACCAAAAAGTAACTACATTAAATCAACCTTTTTTGCAGTTTTGTGTTAAAAACTGTGAAAACCTTTGATGGTCACTGCAGTTTCATGTACTACATGACATCACACAGGACTGCCCTGATTACAGCTAGATTTCTCTCTTCCAAGTGATTATGAATCTTTATGGGAACAGAGGAAAAGGAAGAGAGAGGTCAAAGAGGAAGAGGAGAAGAAGAGAGGTAAGAGAGCAAAGGAGAAGGATGAGGAGAGAAATGAGAGAGAAAAGTTCTCGTTGTCTTTGGGTTCAGGTTCTGTGTCCATCAGTGTGCTTTATGTGTTTCTCCATCAGAGGTACATGAGCAGTTACAGGGATGCTCTCAGATGTGAAAAGAAGTGAAAATGAAGTTTAGTACAGTGGTACCTCACCTTACGAAAGACCCAACAAACGAAAATTTCAAGTTATGAAACGCCTTCACGGTAAATTTTGGTCTCTAGATAATTCAAGTTACGAAACGCGAAATCTCAAAAATTCAAATAATGCGCACTCAGCCACACACATTATACGCTTTTCTCAAACTGGATTTAAGCCCCTCTCACACCTGTCCCCCGTTCAAACCCCCAAACCCCCACAGATTCCCAACAAAACGTATCAATAGTGAAGTGTGGGGGGAAGCGGGAGGGGGGAGAAGACTGCGCGCGGACATGTGTGATAGCGCAGCATGACCCGGCGCGGAGCTGCCAGCAGGTCCAGACCAAGGTCTAAACCTGGACTGGACCAGGACTAAACCTGGACCAAACCCGGACCAAACCCGGACCAAACCCGGACCAAACCAGGACCAAACCAGGACCAGACCAGGACTAGACCAGGTGGATTAAAGCGCTGCGCGCGGTCTGTTTCCTGGTTTTGTTTCGAGTCACAGCTGAGGGGAGCAGCGAGTAGGACAGCACGCAGTCTGAGCGCATGAACGCATGAACGCATGAACGAGACCCATGCAAGAGCCGCGGTGGTCTGGACTAAACCAGGACTAAACCTGGACTAAACCAGGAGGAGCCGCAGTGGTCTGGACTAAACCAGGACTAAACCTGGACTAAACCAGGAGGAGCCGCAGTGGTCTGGACTAAACCAGAACTAGACCAGGTGGACCAAAGCGCCGTGCGCGCGTCCACCCCCTGGCCGCCGCTCGCACGCAAGAGCTGCGGCGGTCCAGACCCGCTCCAGACCTGCCCGCGTAAGGTGCTCACAGAGCGGCCTGGATAGAACCGTGAGGTCGGCCTCTTCAAGACCTCCAGGCCGGTGACCGGGACAATCCCCGGACCCATGCCCGCTTAGGGAGCTCTTAAGGCGGGCTGGCAGTGTCCCCCTGGGTCCCTGGATGTCTGGGGCTCCGCGCCTGGCAGGTCTAGAGTAGGTCCAGACCACACTATAAAAAAAGTTACACTATAAAAAAAAAAAAAAAAAACTTGGATCGGGGCCTTGGAACGAATCAGGCTTTTTCCATTGAAATAGCTACTCAACTTACGAATTTTTCACGTTACGAAACCACTTCTGGAACGAATTAATTTCGTAAGGTCTGGTACCACTGTATTTGAATTAAAAAGAAAGTAGGGATGGTCATTATACTGTATGTAGTTTCAGTATCAGCTTATAGATCGGCCAATATCAATAATCAACACCTACATTTTTCTGACTCTGCCCCATTCTCCGTCTCATTCCCACATTCTCCTGTCCAGAAAACACCACCTTGTGATGTCATATGGTACTACAAGAAGTGCTCCACTGTGTTTTTAAACTCCACACACCTTCACTAGAATCATTTGGATCATTTCAGAACCCAGAATTCCCAAATCTCTACTGAAAAAAAGGTGAAAGGAGATGTTAAAAGATGTGAAAATTATATGGTTTCATGACATCACAAGGTGGAACAGAGCATTTTGAGTTTTGGAGATGTGGACAGACTTAAAGATCCCATGACATGGTACTTCTTGATGCTTTTATATGGCTCCTTAATGGTTCCCTAATACTGTAAATGAATCCTTCTTCAAAATCAACACTCAGTGCATGAGAAACAGAGATAAGATGAGAAAGAGTATTTTTTTCTCTCTCTGAACACTCCATAATGGGCGTTGTTGCTTGAATGCAAATGAGGAGAAAAGAGCTGGCCTATAGTAGAGGGTGGGGGCGTGGCCAAACTCTCCGCTCTCGGCTCTGAGCGCTCAGCTGATCCATTTCCGTGTTTTTGCACTGGGGGAGAGATTTGAAGCGTTCCATTGAAAAATAAACACATTTCCACAGAAAATAAAATTAAACCACTGCTGTTCAAAGGTCCAGAGGCTCAGATAAAGGACTTACAAGCCTAGAAACACTCGGACGTGCCTCCAGGCAAATAAAAAAAACGCATTTCGCATTGCCTAGCGCATTCGCAGTCCAAACTCTCTGGGCGTGATTTACAGAGACGCCGAGTACAGACAGACGGGGGTGGAACTGCATTTGCATTTCTTTTTTCGATCTGACGTCAATAAGGTGCCTTGTTCAGAATCGCCCGTTTGAGCTCCGATTTTTTGTAACGCAGAAAAGGATCGCAAATGCTCAGTTTACACATTTCGCAACTTTTAGCCATTGGGGGGGCTAAACAGGGTAGGGGAGCTCACATTAACGTTCGAAAACCTCAGAAAGTGAAAATTTCATGCCATGGGACCTTTAATAATGAAGGATTACTCAAACATGTGTGAATGAAACAAAACACAAGTGCAGGTGTGTTTGTGAAAAGGTAAGAACATTCTAATGTGGCGTAAAGTTCACAAGAGACAATTCTGCTTATTCAGCAATTTCACTGATGTTTTTAAATAGTTCTTATAATAGATGTTTCATTTTCTATTCTTCATAAAACAAAACAGTAATGGTGATGTGCAGGTTTGGGTACATTCTCTTTCCTTCTCCTCATTGTTCACTGTGCGGTGGAGAAGTGGGTCAGATTTCTTTGCTCCGTGAGTGACGGAGAGAGGCTGCAGGTGTGTGTGTGTGTGTGTGTGTGTGGGTGTGTGTGTGTGTGTGTGTGTGTGTGTGTGTGTGTGTGTGTGTGTGTGTAGTACAGTTGTGTTTAAACGTATATGAAAAAGAACTCTAATATATTGGTCCTTTCACAGACTGAAGCTGCCAGGCTCCAGAACACACACTCACTTCCACATATGACGCCCATGGGCTATTTTTAGGCTTCTATACCTCCTCCTCTCCTCTTTCCTCCTCCTCTCTTCCATCTCTCTACTCCTTTCTCCTCTCCTCTCACCCCTCATCCCTTTGTCTCCCCTCTCTCCTTCTCCTTTCTTATCTACTCTCTTCAGTCTCTCTCCTCATTTCTCTCCTCGCTTCTTCTTCTTCTCATCTCCTCCTGACCCCTACTCTCTCCTTATCACTCTTCTTTCTTTCTCTCTCTCCCATCTACTCATCTCCACCCCTTCTCTCCACCTCTCCTCTCCTCTCGCTCCCTCGCCCCTCCTCTTCTTCCTCTCTTCTCTCTGCCCCTCTACTCACTCTCCTCCTTCCCTTTTTGCTCTACGCTTCCCCTGCTCTCTCTCTCTTCTCCCCTTCTTCCTCCTTTTCTCCTACACCTCCCTTCTCTCCCCATTCCATCCTCCTCCTCTCTCCTCCTCACTTCTCCCCTCTATTTTTTCTTTCCTTTCCTCTTCTCCGCTTCCCTTATCTCTCCTCATCTCCGCTATCTCCTCCGCCCTCTCCTCTCTTTGCTCTCCCTCCTTTCTTCCTCTCTCTCCTCTCTCCCCCCTCCTCTCTTCCTCTCCTCTCTGCGCTCTCCTTCTCTGCCCTCCTCTCTCTTCTCCTCTTTTTCCTCCTCTCCTACACCTCCCCATTCTACTATTCCATCCTCCTCACCCCTCTTCCTCTGTCCTCATCTTCCTCTCCTCTTCCCTTCTGCTCCTCTCTTTCTCTCTCTTCCTCCTCCTGGAACAGTGGGAGAGCCGATCAATAATAGAAGTCAGGATCAGTTTGATCAGATCAGATTGTGTGGAGTCGCTCCTCAGCCTCATCTTCACCACATCTTCATCTTCATTCACACAAGTGGGGAACATTAAAGCTGCATTGTGGAACTTCAAACTTCATCAGATTCTTTTGTCCATGTAGATGTTATTGCTTTGTCTGGAATGTTCCACAGTATGGCATTAAACCTTTCCATCTTTGTTATTTTTAGGTATTTTTGAGCTACATGTAATTGAATAAATGTAAAGTAGAGCTGTTTAATGTCACAGTGTGGAACATTCCAGGCAGAGAAATGACATCGCCATAGAAATAAGCAGAGGATGGTCGCCCAAACAGTTGTGGAATTCCCTATTTTAAACTTTAATGAATATAATGATCTGAGAGTGCTGTACGTCTCCTGTGACCACTTCACCAATCCTCCAGAGACATTTGGGAATTTTCGGTTTAAAAATAACACGTCTGAAGCGAAGTATCGGATTGTAATGGATTATCTTGATGACGATATTCAGACAGAGTCCAAATATGCTGAGGGGCAGTGGCGCAGTGGTTAGAGCTGTCAACCACCAACCAAAAACACTTTGAGCACCTGGAAAACTAAAGCAGATTCTCTCAGACTTTACATACGAAGTACCACCAAAGAAATGATCTGGCTTTTTGAGTACCACCTGATCTAAATCAGGTCTAAACCAGGTCTATAACAGGACTATTCCAGGTCTAATCTAGAACTAAATCAGGTCTAAACCAGGTCTATAACAGGACTATACCAGGTCTAATCTAGAACTAAATCAGGTCTAAACCAGGTCTATAACAGGACTATACCAGGTCTAATCTAGAACTAAATCAGGTCTAAACCAGGTCTATAACAGGACTATTCCAGGTCTAATCTAGAACTAAATCAGGTCTAAACCAGGTCTATGACAGGACTATTCCAGGTCTAATCTAGAACTAAATCAGGTCTAAACCAGGTCTATAACAGGACTATTCCAGGTCTAATCTAGAACTAAATCAGGTCTAAACCAGGTGTATAACAGAACTATTCCAGGTCTAATCTAGAACTAAATCAGGTCTAAACCAGGTCTACAACAGGACTATTCCAGGTCTAATCTAGAACTAAATCAGGTCTAAACCAGGTCTATAACAGGACTATACCAGGTCTAATCTAGAACTAAATCAGGTCTAAACCAGGTCTATAACAGGACTATACCAGGTCTAATCTAGAACTAAATCAGGTCTAAACCAGGTCTATGACAGGACTATTCCAGGTCTAATCTAGAACTAAATCAGGTCTAAACCAGGTCTATAACAGGACTATTCCAGGTCTAATCTAGAACTAAATCAGGTCTAAACCAGGTCTATAACAGGACTATACCAGGTCTAATCTAGAACTAAATCAGGTCTAAACCAGGTCTATAACAGGACTATACCAGGTCTAATCTAGAACTAAATCAGGTCTAAACCAGGTCTATAACAGGACTATTCCAGGTCTAATCTAGAACTAAATCAGGTCTAAACCAGGTCTATAACAGGACTATTCCAGGTCTAATCTAGAACTAAATCAGGTCTAAACCAGGTCTATAACAGGACTATACCAGGTCTAATCTAGAACTAAATCAGGTCTAAACCAGGTCTATAACAGGACTATACCAGGTCTAATCTAGAACTAAATCAGGTCTAAACCAGGTCTATAACAGGACTATTCCAGGTCTAATCTAGAACTAAATCAGGTCTAAACCAGGTCTATAACAGGACTATACCAGGTCTAATCTAGAACTAAATCAGGTCTAAACCAGGTCTATAACAGGACTATACCAGGTCTAATCTAGAACTAAATCAGGTCTAAACCAGGTCTATGACAGGACTATTCCAGGTCTAATCTAGAACTAAATCAGGTCTAAACCAGGTCTATAACAGGACTATTCCAGGTCTAATCTAGAACTAAATCAGGTCTAAACCAGGTCTATAACAGGACTATACCAGGTCTAATCTAGAACTAAATCAGGTCTAAACCAGGTCTATAACAGGACTATACCAGGTCTAATCTAGAACTAAATCAGGTCTAAACCAGGTCTATAACAGGACTATTCCAGGTCTAATCTAGAACTAAATCAGGTCTAAACCAGGTCTATAACAGGACTATTCCAGGTCTAATCTAGAACTAAATCAGGTCTAAACCAGGTCTATAACAGGACTATTCCAGGTCTAATCTAGAACTAAATCAGGTCTAAACCAGGTCTATAACAGGACTATTCCAGGTCTAATCTAGAACTAAATCAGGTCTAAACCAGGTCTATAACAGGACTATTCCAGGTCTAATCTAGAACTAAATCAGGTCTAAACCAGGTCTATAACAGGACTATTCCAGGTCTAATCTAGAACTAAATCAGGTCTAAACCAGGTCTATAACAGGACTATTCCAGGTCTAATCTAGAACTAAATCAGATCTAAACCAGGTCTATGACAGGACTATTCCAGGTCTAATCTAGAACTAAATCAGGTCTAAACCAGGTCTATAACAGGACTATACCAGGTCTAATCTAGAACTAAATCAGGTCTAAACCAGGTCTATAACAGGACTATTCCAGGTCTAATCTAGAACTAAATCAGGTCTAAACCAGGTCTATAACAGGACTATACCAGGTCTAATCTAGAACTAAATCAGGTCTAAACCAGGTCTATAACAGGACTATTCCAGGTCTAATCTAGAACTAAATCAGGTCTAAACCAGGTCTATAACAGGACTATTCCAGGTCTAATCTAGAACTAAATCAGATCTAAACCAGGTCTATAACAGGACTATTCCAGGTCTAATCTAGAACTAAATCAGGTCTAAACCAGGTCTATGACAGGACTATTCCAGGTCTAATCTAGAACTAAATCAGGTCTAAACCAGGTCTATAACAGGACTATTCCAGGTCTAATCTAGAACTAAATCAGGTCTAAACCAGGTCTATAACAGGACTATTCCAGGTCTAATCTAGAACTAAATCAGGTCTAAACCAGGTCTATAACAGGACTATTCCAGGTCTGATCAAGGACTAAACCAGGTCTAAAAGTGGACATCATTTCCACTGTAGGTCTAAATAGAGATATACTGGTATATCATTTGGTTGATATAGTTGATATTTGGACTTTTTAGTATAGCTTTTTGGTTGATCTGCTGCCCAAAAATACACACAGCGCTTTATTTGAACACTTTAATAAAATGTGACTACACAGTTATGGGTTTGCGGTAAAAAAGAGCTGTGGGTGAGTTTGTAGTAAATGTAAATTGCATAATTTGAGGAAAATAATCAAAATCCGCCCTACATATCGCCTCAGAAATATCAGCAGAGCTTGATTGATCTGGATTCTAAACAATCAGCATTGGCACTGGCCATGAAAAAAAACCCATACAGGTCAATCTGTAGTTCTAAACATTATTCAGAATTATTTATAGGAGGACAAGTGGATAAAATGGACTTCAAATGAGGCAAGCCCAAAAACTGAATAATCTAAGTCCCAAAGGAGCTTGCGTACATTACATATATCATTTAGAGATGGACGCTGGACTAATACTTTACTATCAGAACTTGCCTATAAATTGGGCTGTGGTCAGTGATCTGTTTGGGTGTTTTGGTGTTTTTTAATGGAGATTTTTTAATGTGAGTCATATTATCAGATTATTTCTGCATCTATTTCGGCACTAAACCAGGACTAAACCAAGACTAAACCAGGTATAAACCAGGACTAAACCAAGACTAAACCAGGTCTAAACCAGGACTAAACCAAGACTAAACCGGGACTAAACCAAAACTAAACCAGGTCCAAACCAGGACTAAGCCAAGACTAAACCAGATCTAAACCGGGTCTAAACCAGGACTAAACCAAGACTAAACCGGGACTAAACCAAAACTAAACCAGGTCCAAACCAAGACTAAGCCAGGACTAAAACAGGTATAAACCAGGTCTAAACCAGGCCTAAACCAGGTCTAAACCAGGTCTAAACCAGGTCTAAACCAGGACTAAACCAGGTTTAAACCAGGTCTAAACCAGGTCTAAACCAGGACTAAGCCAGGACTAAAACAGGTCTAAACCAGGTCTAAACCAGGACTAAACCAGGTCTAAACCAGGTCTAAACCAGGTCTAAACCAGGACTAAACCAGGTTTAAACCAGGTCTAAACCAGGTCTAAACCAGGACTAAGCCAGGACTAAAACAGGTCTAAACCAGGTCTAAACCAGGACTAAGCCAGGACTAAACCGGGACTAAACCAGGACTAAACCAGGACTACGGTGTGTGTATGTGTGTGTGTGTGTGTGTGTGTGTGTGTGTATGTGTGTGATAACATATATCCTGTGTATTATTGAATTACTGAATGATTATATGGATATGTTATAAAAGCAATTTCACCATCCCCCCTGGTTTCATTTTACAAGTCGACTACTGAGTATAAGCATGTGCTTCGGAGCAGACGGAACACTTTGGAGGTGTATTTTTTTTCGGTCATAAATGTTTTGGAGGATTACAATTTTCTATTCTGTTTTTTCTTATTCTGTTTATCGTCTAACATTCTAAACTCTTGTCTGTCCACCTGTGCAGCTAATGTGACTAAATACACTTGCCATTGTTCATATTGGAGCAGAGCAGATGGCATCACAGACACTACGGAGTGCTGTGATTGGCCAGTTTCTGTCTATAATTCCGATGTGGCCTAGTTTGGACCTAAATGAGTGGGATTAGCATAGCACAGGTTTTAAGCAGCTCCATGCTAATCCCGCTGGGCTAAATGAGATCGGATATTAAAATGATCCGCGATTTCTAGCAGATTTTCAACACATTTGAATTGGGTTTTATCTGATGACTTCCAATGATATCAGTGACACTCGTGCTCATAAAAGAGGATTAAACTGTATTAGACCATTATACAGGAGTTATGCATAGACTGTATTTATACACTTCAATATACAGTGATGGTGTAAAAGAAAATCAGTGATATCATGATGGTGATACATCATGATTCATTGCACAATTCTCAAATCAATTTAAAATGCATCAGAATTATATTATGTATTATATTTCCATAGAACATTGCTCTTGTGAAGGTATAGTTGACTGTATTATTAGAAATAATGGGCTCTATTTGTGCTCACAAAACCGTCAGACGTTTGGAAGCATGTGGATGACGACTTCCTTTGGACTCTGTTGGCAATAGTAACTCGTAGTAAAATAGTATAGTAAAATGGCATGGTTTTCTTCATCTAGATATCATTGTATTCTTTCTTTTTTTACTTTTATAAATTGCCTATTAATTTGTGTATTATAATTTGTCTAACTTTAAAAAAAAAAGATGTCATTGTAGTGTTCAATTATATTCAGCAGATGAACCGTTTCATCCAGCTGTCTGTAAGTGACATGGAAGTGATTAGAGTTCCGTCCCCCAAGAAAAGTTTTGGCAGGTTGTGAAGACGCTGCTGCTGAATTTAAGGTTTTATCACATGCCCAGTGTGGGTAACTACACCGGAAGTTATTGATAAATTGCAATATATCATCCATTGGTTTAGTATCGGGATA
Organism: Paratrypauchen microcephalus; assembly: GCA_036785185.1. NCBI lineage: Eukaryota > Metazoa > Chordata > Actinopteri > Gobiiformes > Gobiidae > Paratrypauchen > Paratrypauchen microcephalus. The sequence continues at coordinate 2,122,380 of JAVJIX010000144.1, read as the reverse complement.
TATCGAATTGTGACATGTGACATGTCATGATATGTTTTGTGTCATCGGACGCAAGGCAATGCACACCCCTATAGCTGTGTTTCAGACATCGCAGCACTCTATTTATCCCAGAGAGGGGACATTTGACCGGAAGGATTTTAGCTAACATCCTGTCTTCAGCTGCGAACAGCTGCTTTTGTTTTGTAAACAAGGCCACCCCAGGAGGGTGCATGCTGACGCATGGGTGCATGGTCTTCAGGAAGCCCACACACACGGACCAATACCTGCTTTTTGATTCACACCACCCACTGCAGCACAAAGTGGGAGTTATTCGGACATTACAACACAGGACCCAAGTGGTTCCCACAAGCACGGAGGGTAAGGAGAAAGAAGAACTACATGTGCAGGAAGCCCTCTCTGTGTGTGGATATCCTAAATGGGATTTCATCAAAACCAAGAGAGACAAGGACAAGAAACAAGACAACAGAGAATCCGAACCCAGGAGGAAAGGTGTAACCATTCCTTACCTGGCCGGCGTTTCTGAAAAACTACAGAGAATTTTCAGACAATATGAAATCCCAGTTTATTTAAAAAACACTTTAAAACAGAAACTGGTCCACCCAAAGGACAAAACACCGAGCCACAAACAAAGCAATGTGGTCTACTCCATTCAGTGTAGTGAAGACTGCAGTGAGCGCTACACTGGAGAAACAAAACAGCCACTTCACAAGAGGATGTACCAACACAGGCGGGCGGGCCAGAGTGGGCCGTCATCTGCCGTACATCTCCACCTAGAAGCCACGGGCCGTTCATTTGAGGACAATGAGGTTCAGATCTTAGCCAGGGAAAAGAACTGGTTTGAGAGGGGAGTTAAAGAGGCAATTTTTGTCAAAAAAGAGAATCTTTCCTTGAACAGAAATGGAGGTCTCAGACATCGTCAGTCTCCCATCTATCCTCCTCTATCCTCAAATCTAAATCAAAACAAAGAAAACAATAGTGCAGCAGGTCAGGTCCATAGGTGTGAAAACACCATTATGGCCCTGAATGGTTAACTATACTAACAAGACTCGACTTCCACGGCATATTCAATAGGCTTACCCAGGGGCGTTCTTTGACGGGGGCCACCTGGGCAATTGCCCCTAGCACCATCGCGGGGTGGGGCGCCGCGGTGGCGTGAAGAAAAAAAAAAACGGTGCGGAGCACAGGCACGCGGATCCTTGTGCGGGGGGTGGGGGGCTGGTTCTGGCTCGTGAAGACAGAAGACAGTGAAGACAGTTACGTGAAGACAGAGTAGCGCGAAATGGCTCAGGTATGACAGTCTCACTCTGACCTCTCACGCTAGGCAATGCTGCGAGCCCAGTACAGAGTTTGTTTTAGGGGGAGGGGCCAGGGGGGTAATCATTCGGATTTCGGTCAGTGTCTTGAGGAGGTCACGGTGTACAGTATGACAAAACAGTCGTGGTGATGGACCGAAAAAGATTGAAGCCATCAGGTGCCCAATTTCGAAAGAAACGGAAAGAAGAGGATGAGAAGCGAGCAAAAGAAAAAGGTCGACTAGTCTTCAAGTTTACTTAATGATGATGATGTTGTATTAGTTAAACTCCCCTGATGTGATTGTTGATACATGTTTGCCCTTCCCCCAAGCACGAAAATATTGCTATCATCATTGCTTGGGTTAACGAGGGCATAAGCTATATACATGGTCGTTCAAACATTTATCGTGTCCTATGGTGCTTAGCTACAGGGAAGAGTTGTTGGCGAATGTCGACGAAATGTTTTTTTTATGTTTTTTGCTGGAGTGCACTTTTGCTTTCTTAAATAGCTGTTGGCCTACATGGCTATAATGTGAAATAATTGCGCCTTTGGTCTTTTTTTTATGTTTTTATGTTATGTAGTTGTTGTGAATTGAGTTTGTATGGACAACGGTCTGGTCTTGGGGGGGGCAAGAGTGGCTTTTGCCCAGGGCGCAAATCACTCTAGGAACGCCACTGGGCTTACCTAACAGAAACTGAAAACAATGTGATAGTTTCATAGTAATTTCATTGTAGTTAGCTCCTCCCTTCAGCTAGTTATAAGCAGTGTCCACCAGCGTCTGACCAGAACTGAAGAAGCAGCTTGGATGAGCTGTGAAATGTATTTGACCAAATAAACTTTTGTCTAGTTGACAAATTTTGAATTTCTCCTTTTGCCATGGATTCTAGCTGGACGACTGAGGGATTCTACACACATTCCAGACAAAGCAATAACATCTCCAGGACAAAAGCACTTGACGGACCCCCCACTAGAAGTCTAGAAGACTTTAAGTCTAAAATGCACATTTAAAACACAAGATTCGGCTAAATGTTTATATAAATTGTCAACTCCACAACATGCACATTACAGACGCCACACGGGTGGGAGGAGCTCTGCCGGATTGAGGAAGTAAATGCAGAATAAAAAAAATATTTTTGGGTCCATGTACCAATGCGCACAGGCCACTGAAAACAATATGACGCCATCTTGGGTTCACCTTCAGATTTGATTATCGTTCTAAGGTAAAATCTTAATTAAATTTCTCTTAACTATGTTTTAGAGGACTGAGTAGGCTAACCCGTCTAATACGCACTTTGATTTATCACTATAGTCGAAACCAGCTGTAGAATCACACAGAAACCCCAATAATCTGGTTATTAAGAGTGTGAGTCTGTGCGTGGCCTCACTCTGCCATAGAGACAGCTCCTTCTGATTGAAAAATGTGTGATTTAAAAGACAGTGTAACCTCTTCTACGGCAATTAAGAAGATCATCTGTACTTCCAGCCTGGTCCAGTGACATGTCCAGGTCTGATCATAGCCCCTCATTTGTCTAGCCTGGCTCCTGCTCCTTCAGATGCTTCTCCTTGGCTTCGTTTGGCTGTCATCTTCGCTTCGGGCATCTTTATTTACATTTGCCCTCGGGGTGAGTCTCTCCGTGTCCTGGGACCACGGGACCCTCACACCACACAATTACTGCGAACGGGGAGGCTAAACGCGCGGCTCGCTCACGACCTTCCGGCCCTTAATTTGGGTCCTGGCCTATTTTCCCTCAGCTCAAATGTAGGTCAGTTGTGAGTGTCTGGGAACATTTATCGTCACAAATCACAGAATTTGTTTCATTGTTTTTCATGGACAGACGACTGCTTATGCTTCAGTGACTCAAGGCGTGTATTTGTATCTACACTATGGTGTTTGGTGTACTTGTCTGCTGTGGGGTTCAGAGAGAATGGACATTCAGATACTAAAACTCATATCAAGACTAGGTAAACAACGTACGATAGGGTTTTGCAAGTAATCAAGATCAAGGAAGAAATAAGACTATTTTTTTATGTTAGATTGTAATGATTAAATGTCTTATTTATGTTTAGGATGTTAATATCGTAGACATTTTTATTTGTTTTGAATATGACAAAATAACACTGAATTGAAAATGTGATCGCTCAATACAAGAAAAATGTGATTTTGTGCTTTTGTCATATCAGAATGTGAATAAGTTTGCCACAGAATTCACAAAGTCGGTCCTTGCATCACTGTGTGTCTGTGTCTGTGTGGTGGGCGTGGGTCTGGAAATCAAAGTCAATAAAATGATGACACATTTTCAAATATCAAGTGAATATTTCATGTAAAGACAGAATGTAACAGATAGCAGAAGCAGAAGTTCCTTGTGTGAATGAGATGTTGATTGTGAAGGTGAAGCTGTGGGGACAGGAGCACATGTAAAACTTCAGCTCACTCTCTATAGTTCTGTAATGTATTTTGTACATACAGTATTATTGTCCTATTTTATGTTTTATCAGTGAAAGTGGTGATGATAATAAATGTCCTTTTACTCCTGCACATGGTGTGACATGTCTTATATGTTCATATATGTTCATATATGTGTGCATGTGCATTATACAGATGAGCCTCTGGCCTCAGGCTGAATGCATCATTTACATACACACACTAATGTCCAACTGAAGTCTGTATTTAACTTGGCAAATTTTGAAGTGTGATATATTAGACCAGTGTTTCCCAACCTTTTTTTGTCTTGTGTTCCCCCTGAGCTTTTTTGTCACACCTCGAGTACCCCTCACTCATACGTTTTGATAATTCTCCAAAAGTAGAACGTGACACAACAGATTATTAAATGAACATTTTATTTCATTTCATTTTATTTCATTTCATTTTATTTCATCTCCTTAATTTGAACATTTAATTCTCAGGCATTTTCTCTCTTTTCTTTAACTCAAATTTACTCAAATTAGAATGAAAAAATTCCAAAAAATCTCCCAGCGACACTGTGGAGTACCCCCTGCAGTGTGCTCGCGTACCCCTAGGGGTACTTGTACCCCTGGTTGGGAAACACTGTATTAGACCATAAACAATAGTATTGGCAGTTCTTTATTCCAATGACACAAATGACCCCGGAGCAACATCACAAAAACGTCTGAATTTTATATATAATGTATAATTTTTAAAAACATCATGAGCTGAAATAACCAAATGAAACACTTTATAATAACTTTATAATAAGTTACTTATTGAACTCTGTACAGCTCAGATCTTATCATACACAAATAATAACGAAAAGTTCCTCATTTATAGAATGATACGTTGATATAGTATTTACAGTCTAAGGCCAGTTAAACTGCCAGTTGAACATGTTATCTCTTTGTTGATGGATTGGCGTAAGAAAACAGAACGTAAAATCAATTCCACAAGTGTGGTTACATTTATAATATTTTTTCATATTTGTGTGTTTTGTTTTTTCCACCTCGTGGAGACTTCGTGGACCTGAGTTCGGCGCAGACATGCTGGTGCTGTGTGAATATTGTGAATATTATGAGAATAGTATATAGAGATAGTTACACTGAAATCTCCACAGTAGCACTGAGTTGTTTGTAGTTGTCGTCCAGTGTTTGTTTAAAGTCAGCTTTGAAGCTTACTTTCCTTTTAAAGGCAGAACCAGACCAGAGTCTCACACAGTCTACAGGAATGCTCCAGTCTCGTCTCCAGATGGACAAAACACACACAAACTTATTTTCAAAGCCAGTCGAGTTTTTGCCAGTTTTGCTCCATTTTCAGTTGTCAATATATCTGCCATATCTCAGACCCGAGTGAAGAAGTGCCAGTAACATGGTTTGTATGACGTTAATGTAATCATTTCTGATGGAAGCAAGGGGCCTATATAACTCTACGGGAGATGCACTGTTTTTGTAAGACATATCCAAACTTATGATTCACAATTGTTGAACCTTTCAAAACATGTAAAACAGAACTTGTTAATTGTTAGCAGTTTGCAGTGGTCCAAAGTTATCCTCACTTACCTTATGCATTCAGAGCATCCTTCAGAGCAAGTATTCACCATGATGAGTTTATAACAGCTTTTCACAACTTTCAGAGCCCAGTGTGGAGTTTTGCCCTCACAGTAATGGTAACAAATACTAGCATGCTAACCAAGAAGCCAGTGCATTGAGATCTGGGCAGCGGATCTGTCTGGACCGTTGCCCCTGTGATCCGAAATACAGAGAAAGTGGAAGAAAATGGATGGATGAACCATGAACCAGGTCAACAAATCTGCAGTCTGACAGCTACAGCTGGTCAGTCTGCTGGTTTTGGTCTGGTTTAGTCCTGGTTTGGTCCTGATTTAGACTTGGTTTGGTCCTGGTTTAGTTCTGGTTTTAGTCCTGGTTTAGGCTTGGTTTATGTCTGGTTTAGTCCTGGATTAGTCCTGGTGTGGTCATTTGGTCCTGGTGTAGCCCTGATCTAGACTTGGTTTTTGTTTAGGTCTGGTTTAGTCCTGGATTAGTCCTGGTGTGGTCCTTTGGTCCTGGTGTAGCCCTGATCTAGACTTGGTTTTTGTTTAGGTCTGGTTTAGTCCTGGATTAGTCTAGTTTTAGTCCAGACATAGTTCCTGGTTTAGTAGCCACGATAATTGAAAACACCTATAATTGAATAAAGATACATGTTTAATAGTAAGAAATTCAATAACTCCATCTCCCCCACAAGGAAAGTTCCATAGTGCACCTTTAAAGGGTTCTGTTCTGTTTACAAAAATCCATCCAACATTTAAATAATGACTTTCCAGAGCTTCAGATGACATTTTTACCCCAAATCTGACAGTTACACAGCAAATTCCCCCACAGACCTCTGACCTCTCCTCCTGCTCCGTTTAAACTGTCGAGCTTCTCGGTTGCTGATGTCACGTGATCACTTCCTGCCGTCATGTTTCAGAGCTGAATGCTGTGACTGAGAGCTGTCAGAAGTTCAAACCTGCCTCTGGAGCGGGGAGCTTGTATCAGCCCAAGGCAAGGCTTTGCACTGTCACAGAGCACGTGCACGCCTCTGGGTGCTGTGCTGTCTGATATTAAGTGAGATCCTTCCCCTCAACACCTCAAGGAACATCCAGAGACACCCTGTTCTCTGATGCGCTGTACCCCACTGAAGAGGCTCAAAGGCGGGGAGAAGACAGTCCCTCGCAGCCTCCCATTCACATGACAATACCTCCATCAAAACTGTTCCAAACTCTTTCTGTGCGGGTTTGTGAGAGGTACAACCTGATGTGAGAGTTACAGTAGATCACAAAAAGCCCCCATCTTAAATAAATAGTTTTCAGTTCTAAAATGCAAGATAGAAATGGATAAGATCACTCCTTAGTATATCCCCTTTAATAAGTCATGATATAATGGTGTTTCCTCATCATTACACCACAGTCAGTGAGAATTCCAATGCCTAACTGCCGTGCGTTAATGCCATAGAACTATAATAAAATCTGAAGGTGAACCCAAGCTGGCGTCATATTGTTTTGGCTTGTGCTCATTGGCACATGGACCCAAAAATTATTTTCTCTTCCACATTACTTTCTCAATACGGGCAAGTTCCTCCCAGCCGTGTGACGTCTGTGATGTGCACGGCGTGGAGCGTTTGGACCAGTCGGAGCGAGAGCTACTAGAGCGGGGCTAGGAACTAACTTATTTATATTATATTTATTGAGGATGTAAACCACATTCTGACGAGCTGCATTACTGTGGTAAAGACTGTTGCACATTTATTACTGGAAATGACTACTGTTGTACTGTTGTTTACTATTGTTGTTGTACTGGAATTACTACTGCTGCACATTTATTTTTATCTTTACTTTCAATGCACATTCTATTGCACATTACCATTTCACTTCTGTATCTTCTATTGCACATTTTTGATGCACACTGCACATTTTGGACATCTGTAAATAGGTATTTCTTTATTCTTCTGCACTGCTTTTAGATTTTAGATTTTTGTCTTAGAAGTGTTTGTTTTGTCTTTATATTGTATTTTGTACACTGTATTTTTGCACTACTTGGCCAGAGAGAAACGAAATTTTGATTCACTGTAGGTCGAACACATATGGCAGAATTGACAATAAAGCTGACTTTGATCTTTGACTTTGAAAAAAAAAAAAAAGTAAAGTTTATGTTGCGTGAAAAGTCCCTCAGTCGTCCAGGTAGAATCCATGATAAAAGGAGAAGTTCAATTTGTCAACTGGACAAAGTTTGTTTGGTTGAAGACGTTTCGCCGCTCATCTGAGAGGCTTCGTCAGTTCTGGTTCTAGTGCTGGTTAGTCCCTGTTTATATCTAGCTGCAGGGAGGAGCTCACTACCCTGGAATCATTCTGAAACTATCTCAACTAATTTGTATCTTTTGTTTCCCTGGCGTCTCGTTTAGCATCTATGCTAAATATTCAAATAACAAAAGGAACAAATGAGGGGATAGTTTCAGAGCTATTTCAGAGCAGTGAGCTCCTCATAGGGCTAAATAGAGATGCTAAACGAGACGCCAGGGAAACAAAAGATACAAATTAGTTGAGATAGTTTCAGAATGATTTCAGTGTAGTGAGCTCCTCCCTGCAGCTAGATATAAACAGGGACTAACCAGCACTAGAACCAGAACTGAAGAAGTCTCTCGGATGAGCGGCGAAACGTCTTCAACCAAACAAACTTTGTCCAGTTGACAAATTGAACTTCTCCTTTTATCATAAAGTTTATGTTGTGAAAATAGAATTTTTTTTTACAAAATCTGACCTTTATGAAAGCTGGATGTCCTATCAGCCAAACACAGGCAGTTTCAGTCGGGTCAGGCTAAGAGCGGTTCAGAAACGTCTATGATGAGAAACAGAAAGGCCAGTTACGTTGCCTGGAAGGAGCGACGTGGGGCTGTCCTCCTGTGGACCCACCACCAGGAGGATCCATAGGGGCTGGTGCAGTGAGATTTGGGCGGCTGTTGTTTAGGCTGTTGCCCCCGTGACCCAAACCCAGATAAGCGGAAGAAAATGGATGGATGGAGCCACATTTGATGCAGTTTTAATGCAGTGATCTATAACAGTGATTTGGCTGTTGCTAGAACTACTTGTGCCCTACACAGTTTTAAAGGGATATGCCACCCCCAGGTCAAACTTGGGCATCTCCCCACAGTCCAGAGACTAAAATAAGTGGTGGAAAGCGTTTTTCTGGTGACGCAGCCATTGTCCAGGTCTGTCAGCACTGACCGCCGCGGTATCTGCAGCTACTCCGCGTTAGACTGGAGTCTAACGTCGCCAGAGAAAGATTTCGGCCAAAAGGAATTAATTTGCTCGATGCGTTTCCCAATTACTTTCTGTGTAGTGCGCATTCATATCGAGTGCAAATAAATGTGCAAATCAACACGGAGAGCTTGACTTGGTCATTTTGGGTGGGAACTATTTTTCAGTGCGGAAAAAGAAAGCCGAAGCACACACCACGCTGACAGGGGAATCCCTGTTACGCACCAGGAAGGGAGTTCCCCTGTTACGCAGCACAGAAAGTAATTGGGAAACGCGTCGAGCAAATTAATTCCTTTTGGCCGAAATCTTTCTCTGGCGACGTTAGACTCCAGTCTAACACGGAGTAGCTGCAGATACCGCGGCGGTCAGTGCTGACAGACCTGGACAATGGCTGCGTCACCAGAAAAACGCTTTTCACCACTTATTTTAGTCTCTGGACTGTGGGGAGATGCCCAAGTTTGACCTGGGGGTGGCATATCCCTTTAATTCCAAATAAAAATAATTTAATTCTGAATAAAAATTAATTCTGCTTTAAAAAGACCATGTAAACACTTAATTCTTAAGGAAAATGATTATTTGGCATATCCCTTTAACACACGGCAGTTATATCATGGTCACTTAGAATTCCAAAGTCTAAGCATGTTTGAGGAGTCCTGTACTGTCCTGCATTTGACGCTTGAATTCTCCAAAAAAATCAGCTTTCCCCTACCCCCTATCTCTTCCCACTATCCTAAACATTCTGCCTGTGAGTAGGGTCATGTCTCCACAGATCTGACCTGTAACTTGGTCTGGTTTGGTGTCCATGAAGATAGAAAGGTTTACAGTTCAGACAAAGCAATAACATCTCCACGGACCCTCCACCAGAAAAGTTACACAATGCACCTTTTAGTACGAGCATAAATAAATAAATAAATAAATAAAATAATTCTGATGAGTATTGAAAAGAAATAGATTTTCAACAATAAAATAAAACAAAAACACAATTTTGACACTAGTTTTATTATCGATTAGTATTTCATTACTGATACTTTTGATAACCCTACACAAAAAGATAAATGGTGATAACAAATTCTAAAGAAGTAGAGAGACTACTGTCAGATAAGATATAATTATATAAATGTATGTGTACAAGTCAAACTAAAATAGAAAATAAGTAATAAAAGGTCATAAGGAAAAACAACGCAAAATGATATGATGATTGACAGGACATAAGGTTATCTGTCACATAAGGGTGAGTTGGCAAAAGGAGAAATTCAGTTTGTCAACTGGACAAAAGTTTATTTGGTTGAATACGTTTCTCAGCTCATCCAAGCTGCTTCTTCAGTTCTGGTCAGACGCTGGTGGACACTGCCTATATCCACCTGAAGGGGGCGCTCACTACAATGAAATGACTCTGACACTACCACACCTACTTGTTTACAGTTTGTGTTAGTTAGGTGGGCCTGTTAGATCTGCAGTGGGAGTGGAGTGTGGGTCTTGTTAACAGAATCATTCAGGTCCATAATGGTGTTTTCACACCCTGGACCTGACCTGCTGCACTGTTGTTTTCTTTGTTTTGATTTAGGTTTGAGGATAGAGTTATAGATGGAGATAAATGATGTCTGAGACCTCCATTTCTGTTCAAGGAAGGATTCTCTTTCTTTAACTCCTCCTCTCAAACCAGTTCTTTTCTCTGGCCAAGATCTGGACCTCACTGTCCTCAAAGGAGTGGCCTGTGGCCGTTTTAGGTTTTAGGAGATGTACGGCAGACTGAGGTCCTTTTAGGTGGAGATGTACGGCAGACTGAGGACCACTCTGGCTCTCTCGTCTGTGTTGGTACATCCTCTTGTGAAGTGGCTGTTTGGTTTCTCCAGTGTAGCGCTCACTGCAGTCTTCACTACACTGAATGGAGTAGACCACATTGCTTTGTTTGTGGCTCGGTGTTTTGTCCTCTGGGTGGACCAGTTTCTGTCTTAAAGTGTTTGTGGGTTTGAAATAGACTGGGATTTCATATTATCTGAAATTTTTTCAGAAATGCCGGTCAGGTAAGGAATAGTTATAGCCAGAGAAAAGAACTGGTTTGAGAGGAGGAGTTAAAGACGCAATTTTTGTCAAGAAAGAGAATCCTTCCTTGAACAGAAATAGAGGTCTCAGACGTCTCCCATTTATAACTCTATCCTCAAACCTAAATCAAAACAAACAAAGAAAACAACAGGGTTAGCCAGGTCAGGTCCAGAGGTGTGAAAACACCCATTATGGTCCTGAATGGTTCTGCTAATAAGACCCACACTCCACTCCCACTGCAGATCTAACAGGCCCACTTAACTAACACAAACTGTAAACAAGTAGGTGCGGTAGTCTCAGAGTAATTTCATTGTAGTGAGCGCCCCCTTTAGATGGATATAGGCAGTGTCCACCAGCGTCTGACCAGAACTGAAGAAGCAGCTTGGATGAGCTGTGAAATGTTTTTGACCAAATAAACTTTTGTCCAGTTGACAAATTGAATTTCTCCTTTTGCCGTGGATTCTACCTGGACGACTGAGGGATTCTACACATAAGCGTGAGTTGTTGTATGGAGTAATATCTGTTATTCTTAACCACATGTGGTTACACTAAAGTGTCAAGATGAAGATTTATTTGTATAGCACATTTAAAAACAGACACTACTGCCCCAAAGCACTTAACAATGTAGATAAAAACGGAATATGAGAATACACGGTAAAAAAAAAATGACTAAAAGTAAACACAATAAACCAAGGTTAAGAACACAGATACAACTACTGAAAATCAAGTTAAAATTAAGTTAAAATCCAGTATACCCTTGTTTCTCATAAGTGTGCATTGTTGATCCTGGTGGCGGTGAGCTCACAGCAGCAGAGGCAGTAGCGCTAACAGCATGTCCCAGTGCACAGCTCACCTCCAAACCTCATTAACACCTCCACAGTTTATAATGGGCAGGTTTAAAGGAACAGGAGCTGCTTTGTTCAGAGCCACAAAGACTCCCAACGTGGAAGTCATCTGTTTGCTCCTTTTTCACTTTGTATGACTCACAACACAACTGGGGCTCAGTCACTTCCACCAGTATTCACAAGTGTCAGCTTCATTTTATGTACAGTATTTTGAAGACCTTTTTTCCCCATTCAAATGATATGGTATTATTATGGTACGGCAACTGTCCAAATTGTTCGACATTCTGAAATCCATGGTTAGATGTTTCTCTGTAACACACTTTGGCAGTGTTAACAGTTTTGGCCCTGGTTTAGTCCTGATTTGGTCCAGTTCATGGTTGACTCCTGGTTTAGTCCTGGTTTAGTCTGATTGGTTCTGTTCTAGTCCTGGTTTAGTCCAGGCACAGTTCTTGGTTTCACGATAATCAAATACATCTTAATTGAATAAATGCAAGATATACACTAGTATTCACTCACCCATTCAAATAATGGAATTCAGGACTTCCAATCACGTCCACGGCCACAGGTCTATAAAATCAATCACCTAGGCCTGCAGACTGTTTCTACAAACATCTGTGAAGGAATGGCTCAGGAGCTCAGTGAATTCCAGTGTGGTACTCTGATAGGACGCCACCTGTGCAACAAGTCCAGTCGTGAAATTTCCTCGCTCCTAAATATTCCACAGTCAACAGTCAGTGGTATTATAACAAAGGGAAAGTGATTGGGAACGACAGCAACTCTCTGCAGAGTCAACTGCTACAGACCTCCAACCAAACTTCATGTAGCCTTCAGATTATCTTGAGAACAGTGCACAGACAGCTTCATGGAATGGGTTTCCATGGCCGAGCAGCTGCATCCAAGCCATACATCACCAAGTGCAACGCGTGCCGCCACTGGACTCTAGAGCAGTGGAGACGCGTTCTCTGGAGTGACGAATCACGCTTCTCCATCTGGACAAGTCTGGGTTTGGCAGTTGCCAGGAGAATGGTATTTGTCTAAAGTTTGGTGGAGAGGGGATTATGGTGTGGGGTTGTTTTTCAGGAGCTGGGCTTGGCCCCTTAGTTCCAGTGAACTCTGAATGCTTCATCATACCAGGAGATTTTGGACAATTCCATCTCCCAACTTTGTGGGAACAGTTTGGAGATGTCGTCTTCCTCTTCAACATGTCTGTGCCCCAGTGCACAAAGTAATGTCCATAAAGACACAGATGAGAGAGTTTGGTGTGGATGAACTTGACTGGCCTGCACAGAGTCCTGACCTCAACTCAATAGAACAGCTTTGGGTTGAATTAGAGCGGAGACTGAGAGCCAGGCCTTCTCGTCCAACATCAGTGTGTGACCTCATAAATGTGCTTCTGGAAGAGTGGTCAAAAATTCCCATAAACACACTCCGAAACCTTGTGGACAGTCTTCCCAGAAGAGTTGAAGCTGTTGTAGCAGCAAAGGACCAACATCATATTAAACCCTGTTGATTAAGAATGGGATGTCACTGAAGTTCATATGCGAGTCAGGTGAGCAAATTCTTTTGGCAATATAGTGTATGTTTAATAATGCCAACAACATTCAACATCTCCATAGAGACAAGAGGCACAGACCTACAAGAAAAGTTCCATAATGTACCTTTATATTGTAATGTTCTTGTTACAAAAATCAAAATAGAAACATTCTGTATTTTCACTTCAGAGTTTTAGATGCAGATATTTACTCACAAATCCAAAACTCAGAAATCTATAGTTTTGCTCAAATGTTCTGAAAAAGCTCCTCTCCGCCCTGTAGCAGCCTTGTGCCTTTATAATGGAGTTATTAATTTGCAGGTTTTTAATGGCTGTTATTTTAGACCAAAGCAGATGGCGGGACCATATGGGACGAACTCTGTGATTAAGAAAACTGATTTTTTTTTCTGAAAAGTGTGAGCCCACGATCAGTGACAGAATCATCGCATTAACCTGGAGTCTGATCCAGTCTCAGGACGACTACTTCCTTTAAACAGATTTGGAATTGAAAAAAGGTACTTACAACTTTTTGGGATTGATCAACTGATATGTTTTTTTCATGGCCAATGCTGACACCAACTGTTTAGAATCCAGAGAAACTGATGTGCCGATATTTTTTGTGCTGATATATCGGGCTGATTTTGGTCATTTTCCTCAGCCACAGCCCTTTTACGTCAGACTTTCAGAAAGCTGTGTAGTCTCACTTTGTGCAGTATGTATTTGTATTGAAGTGTTAAAATAAAGCTTGTGTGTACTCTTTAGGCGGCAGAACAACCAAAACTAAATAGATTTCAGGTCGAGATATGCTCATATGCTAAAAACTCCAAATATCTGTCTATCTCGACTTTTTGGTTTCCTGTTTGCTCGGAGAGTACATTTTACATATACATTTTATTTCATAGTGACAACTGACAAAATAATACAAGAATCACATTTCAGAACATTTGTACAGATCTTAACTACAGGGTTAGCTGTTTTTATGCAGAATAAAATAGATTTAGTTTTCTGTGGAAGACTTTATAGCACTTCAAAAATTGCAGCTAATTGCGTCCATTCAAATTGTGATTTTGATTGGATTTTGCTTAAAGCCCCAGTGTGTAGGATTCGTGGCGCATAGGTGGATGGTGCTATTGCACTTTCTGTTTTAGCTACGGCAGACCTCGAGGGACCCGCCCACGAGCCGCGCGCCGCTACTGTATAAATAAAACGCGGTCCCGGTTATTTATTTTTTTTCTTTTCTCATGAAAACACACATTCCCGATCATGTACCATGACACTCTACACATCACATGAAACCTTACAGTCTCCTCTTTTTGACTATGCAATTCATTTCCCTGCACAATAATCACTCCCCGAGCACATGGGGCTTTTATACGGAAAAGCACAAAACGAGGTTAGCTTACTTTAGAATGCTTTGCACAGGTCAAACTCTGTATTTCACCATAAGCTTGGTCTCAATCTGTCCGTAAGGATCCAGCGAATAAAATCCAGTTTAGTCCAAAACATGTGTTAGATCCATTACGACGTCTGATCCGGCAGCATGCTTGTGTTGTTTACCCAAAACCACGAGCCTTGCCGAAGGCGAAGGCGGAGCCCAAATGTCCTTCTGCGGCTCTCGTATTCAAAATGGCTGCCTCTGCATGGGGAAGATCCCCCTTTTATGTGACTATATCTAAGTCCAAAAGAATACTTTGATTTCATGATGGAAGTGAAAAGGCTTGGAAAACAATGTATTTTTGAATGGGTATCTTCAATTTCAGTAATTAACGGGTAAAAATCTTACACACTGTCCCTTTAAAGATGCACTGTGTAACTTTTTGGTAGGGGGTCCGTCACCTGCTTGTTTCTATGAATATGTCGTTGCTGTGCCTGCAATGTTCCACAGTAGACTTTAAACAGTTCCACCTTACATTTATTCAGGTACAGGTGGTTTTATAGCTCAAAATTGCCGATAAAAACAGGTATTCTGACTGTGAACGGGGTCGCCTCTCCACAGATCTGACCTGTAACATGGTCTGGTCTAGAAAGGTTTAATGTGGAATATTCCAGACAAAGCAATAACATTTCCATGGAGAAAAGCATTTGATTTGACGGACCTCCACCAGAAAAGTTGCACAATGCACATTTTTATCTTGCAGCCTTCCTCTTTTCCTCACGTGGTATAATTTCCGACTCAATCAGCAGCAGTTTTCGGTGCCTTGGGAGAAGCGTTGTAGTTGCGCTGGAGGCAGTGGAGCGGAGATGTGTCTGACATAATTCTGGACCTGTTTGGGCTGCGCTGGATTCCACAGCTCCGACTCACACTGTCTGTCACCGCGGTGACGGCCATATGCTGCGCCACTCATTCGTGAAGCTGTGAAATTGGGTTGCATCCCGACTAGTCTGTAGACACTACTGCTAGCATTCATCCTCTTCTCTTCTCCTCTGTCTCGTGTTCGTTTTTCTTACTCTATATCGCTCAGAAGAGAGGCACACTAATGCAGAATTAACAGGGTCACCTCATCTGTGCTGGAGTTTTTCTTGTACATCTCCTGTTCAGAGTTTAGTACTGTTGTAGACTTGGTTTAGTCCTGGTTTAGTCCTGGTTTAGTCCTGGTTTGGTCCTGTTTTGGTCCTGTTTTGGTCGTGGTGTTGTCTTGATGTAGGTTTGGTCCTGGTTTAGTCCTGATTCAACCCTGCTTTTGGTCCTGTTCTAGTCCTGGTTTAGTCCTGGTTTGATCCCAGCTTAGTCTTGGGGTGAGTTCACACTTGCACTTTCACCGCATGAAAATAAGGATTAAATCAGGACTAAACCCAAAACTAGACCAGGACTAAACAAGGACTAGAATGGAACCAAACCAAGACCACATCAAGACTAAGAGGGGGGAAATTTAGGACAGAGTGAGGACAAATGTGCACTTGATTTTGTCCTGTTCTAATCTTGGTTTAGTTTTGTTCTAGTTCTGGTTTAATCCTAGTTTAGGACCGCTGTAGTCCTGGTTTAGCCTTGGTTTAATTCTGGTAGTCAATGATTTTTGCCGTGATAACCATGACACTGAATTTCAGTATCATATCAAGCCTTAATTCCTCATCCGCCTTAACTCCTCCTGAGTCTCTTCTCTGCCTCAATTTCCTTATTCTCTCTCACTCATAAGACAGCCAAACTCCTGCAGAATTAAAAGGGTCTCCTCTTCTGTGTGTAGCTCTTTCTTCTTAATCTCCTGTTCACAATCTAGTCTTGGTTTAGTCCTGGTTTGATCCTGGTTTGATCTTCGTTTGATTTGATTTTAGTCCTAGTTTAGTCTCGGTTTATTTCTGATTTTGTTGTAGTCTTGATGTAGGTTTGGTTCTGTTGTGGTCCTGGTTTGATTCCGGTGCATGTCGTCTTGATGTAGGCTTGGTCTTGTCCTGTTTAGTCCTGTTCTAGTCTGGGTTTAGTCACAGTTTAATTCTTCCTCATGCGCCCTTTTCCTTATCCTCTCTCTCGCTCATCAAACAGACAAACTCCTGCAGAATTATCAGGGTCACCTCTTCTGTGTATAGATCTTTCTTCTTGTTCCAGAGTGAGGTTCTTGCATTCCTCAGATGTGAAGGTCCCTGAGGCCTCTGCGCTGTGCTGTTTCTTCGTCTTTTTGGCGAGTGTAGCGGGCTCTTACCTCGGAGGAGTTTCATTTTATTCACGTCTGAATGTGGATGGAATCCAAATCGTAATTTATGTTTGACCTAATCTGTTTTCGTTTAATGATGCATTTTGGGAAAATGGATGTAGTTCATAATTTGGTTTTGATTCTGTGTAGTAAAAATTGTTAAATTTTTCTGTCGAGGAGCAGGAATTGATGTATGAATAAAATTACACAATCAATTAGAATTTAGAAAATTTAGTTTTGAGCAAATTGTGTTATATGGCTGTATGTGACACAAACATTTTATTTGATAAAATTATGATTTTCATTTTCCATGCAGATAAATAATTTTTTGTACTAACTTTTGTGAACTTAAGATACATTTGTGGGCCTTGCTATGGAATTTAAAAGCTACATATCAGTTTATCTATTACATAAAACTGATATTTAGGTAGGGAGTATTATCTTGGCGCCACGGTGGCTGAGTGGCTGGCACTCACACTTCACAGCAAGAAGGTTCCGGGTTCGATCCCCGGGTTGCCCAGGCCTTTCTGTGTGTGTTCTGTGTGGAGTTTGCATGCATGGTCTGGGTTCGATCCCCGGGTCGCCTGGGCCTTTCTGTGTGGAGTTTGCATGTTCTCCCCGTGTCTGGGTGGGTTTCCTCCGGGCACTCTGGTTTCCCCCATCAACCCAAAACATGCACCATAGGTAAAATCCTCCAGCTTAGGTCCTGACCAAGCCGAAGCAAGAAGATCATGGAGATGGTCGGATGGGTTAAAATGCAGAGAAGAATTTTTCCAGTGTGAGATCAATAAAGTCACTTCTTCTTCTTCTATCTGTTACATATGGATGAGGATCAGCTCCTCCAAATCCGAGACCATGGTTCAGGACAGGAAAAAGGTGGCTTGCCCTCTCCGGGTGGGTGGAGAGTCCTCCTCAAGTGAAGGAGTTCAAGTATCTCGGGGTCTTGTTCACGAGTGAGGGGAGGATGGAGCGTGAGATTGACAGGCGGATCGGTGCAGCGTCGGCAGTGATGCGATCACTGTACCGGACCGTTGTGGTGAAGAGGGAGCTGAGCCAAAAGGCAAAGCTCTCGATTTACCATCAGTCCACGTTCCTACCCTCACCTATGGTCATGAGCTCTGGGTAATGACCGAAAGGACGAGATCGCCGATACAAGCGGCCGAAATGAGTTTCCTCCGCAGAGTGGCTGGACGCTCCCTTAGAGATAGGGTGAGGAGCTCAGTCAGACGGAAGGGGCTCAGAGTAGAGCCGCTGCTCCTCCACGTGGAGAGGAGCAGCTGAGGTGGCTCGGGCGTCTGTTCCGGACGCCTCCCTCAGGAGGTGTTCCGGGCACGTCCCACCGGGAGGAGGCCCCGGGGAAGACTCGGGACACACTGGAGGGACTATGTCTCTCGGCTGGCCTGGGAACGCCTTGGGGTCCCCCCCGGAGGAAGTGTCCGGGGTGAAGGAAGTCTGGGAGTTCCTGCTTAGACTGTTGCCCCCTTGACCTGGCCCCGGATAAGTGGAAGAAAATGGATGGATGGATATGAGTGAGTTGTTGTACAGTTGGAGGGAGTATGGTATGCAGTCCTGTATTTCTCAGTCATCTCTGTTAAGTTCCTGGTACATTTATTAGCGTTTCTTTCCACTGCTTTCCTCTCCCTCCTGAGGAGCACCAGTATACGTGACCAATTCTCTGTGCGAACCTTAAGAAGCATATCATAGCTGCAGAAGTCTCCCTTTGCCAGCACCGTGCTCTTTAAATCGGCATGAAATGTAATACCATTTACACGGACAGGTCCCAGACTCCAGGCCAAAGACTACCACGTTTTTACACAGCTTTAACCATTTTTAACTCTGTGTTTTTCTCCCCAAAGCCCTTTCAGTTCCCCCACTTAATCTGCTTACTCCTTTAATTGTGAGAGCAGAAAACTGAAAGCTCCCAAACCGAAAGAGAGCGCTGATCCAGAAGTAAAGAGTTGACCAGGGGCAGTTCTGAAGGAGTTTTGCCTCCTGGGACTGCCCCCTGCTGCAGCCTCTTCACAGGGAGAAAGCCCCCTCCTCTCACAATGGACGTTTTCGACCATATGTTGTCCTGACATCTTTATCAGGTTCACAGCAGGAGACATTAGTCAACTTTCACTTCACTGATCATAGGATTTACTCACAGTGTTTCTCCAATGGACCAGAGCTCAAAGTCTAGACCAAGGCAAGCTCCTCTATGAGACTCTGAGACTCTGGTAGGGCTGCACTTTGGGAAAATATATGTCATTTTTCATTTTAATATGTTTTAATATTAGGAATCTGTTCACAGTTCACATTTTAAACTCATCCAGAAGAATAATTTAAAAAAAAACAAAAATATGAGCTAATGAACTAATTAAAGAAATGCTTCTTCCAGCCGTATGCAAAGGGATTTTCTACCATACACTAAACACCTGTCATGGTAATTATTATTAAATATGCTTTGTCCAGAATGTTTCACAGTATAGCATTAAAGGAGAATTAACATTTTTTACAATTTGAGCCTTATTTTGGTAAGAAAACAAGTTGTTTTACTCACCCATAGCACTTTGTGTCATATGGACATAATATACGCCCCGAGCGGTCTCCAAATAACACAAACTTTAGCACTTTTCACATCATAGAAGCTCGATGTCTTATGATTTATCCATAGTTTCGAGTAGATGAGGAGGACAGTGCGCATGTGCGGAGTCACAGCTTATTTCACTCTCAGCTCCCGGGACCCAAACATGAAACGCAAAACTGTAAATTATGGATAAATCTTTCATCAGAAACAGGCCCAAAGAGGTTTTAGATGTCATCCATGCAGGTTTGAGTAATTTAGTGATCTCTCCTGGGCCCTGTTCAAACCCTCCTTACAGTAAGCTGTAAGATTCTGCGTAAGCCTACATAGACGTGCGCGATTTATCAATTAAATTGATTAATTCGAATTTACAGTTCAGGACGATGTGTTTTTATGAAAATTGATTTTTAAATTATTTTTTACATGTGAGCGGAACTAATGCGCCGCCACGTTTTACACGGGTAAGTTAGCGGGGCGCACCCAAACATTGTACGAGCTAACGCAGCGGCGAGTGAGGGTGAGCCGGAGCTTGAACCAAACAAAGGTGTTGCTACATCTGTTATATGGAACTGGTTCGGTTTTCTTACGTCGGACTTAGAACAAACGAGTGCTCGTTGTAAGGTCTGTTCAAAAGCTGTTGCAACTAAAGGAAGCAGCGCGACAAAATTATTCTAGCGCCTAAAGCAGAGGCACGCAGCGGAGAATGAAAATAGCCACAGCGCAAGGACACCATCTAAAGTCCCTAAAACATTTTCGAACTGTGTGCCATATGATAAGCATGAGCCACGATGGAAGGCAATCACACACGCTACCACGATGTATGTTGTAAAAGACATGGTGCCCATATATACTGTGGAAAAGCCCGGATTCATTAACATGGTGAAAGTTTTGGACCCGAAGTATGTGCTACCAAGACGCAAATATTTTTCTTGTGTTGCCACAGCTGTTTACAGACTGCACAGTGCTGTAGGTAAGGGTCTACACATCAAATGAAACCTTACAGTCTCCTCTTTTTGACTATGATCCGGCAGCATGCTTGTGTTGTTTACCCAAAACCACGAGCCTTGCCGAAGGCGAAGGCGGAGCCCAAATGTCCTTCTGCGGCTCTCATATTCAAAATGGCTGCCTCTGCATGGGGAAGATCCCCCTTTTATGTGACTATATCTAAGTCCAAAAGAATACTTTGATTTCATGATAGGGCAGAGAAAAATCGATTAAAATCGGAAATCTGATTTTTTATTTATTTATTTTTTAATCTGAGATTTTATTTTTAGGCCATATCGCCCAGCTCTAAGCCTACATCACCCATGCTCCCACACAACAATTCTTCATAAATATACAAAAACATGATCCAAAACTGCACGCAGAAACTTGACAAACCTGATGAAATGCAGTAGTTTGATTATGATGTACGCTGATTGTGTTGTGATAGCGCTTTGAACGGGGAGTGACTTTTAAAAACAATAAAAGCTAACATGGCGATCTAAATATGTGACATGTTAATAACCCATAATAGGTAAGAAAATACCTTTGCATATGGCTGGAAGAAGCTGGAGAAAAATACCATATAGCTCTGAAATCTGATTCCTGTATAAGCTTTTCAATTCAAATTTCAATCTTTTTGTCAATTCTTGTGGACATGTTTCAAATATGAACTTTGAACAGAATCTTATTATTCAAACCTAAATCACGAATATAATCGGAATGAGACATTTTTCTCAAATTGTTCAGCTTTAGAAAATCCCTTCACATATGGCTTCGACTGTGAGAATCTTGAGATAAACATGAACTCCACCCACCCAACATACCGAAGAAAACTGTTTCTATAGCATCAACTCCACACAACCACAACTGGGAATTGAATGCTTTAAAAACAGTAAAACCTCTAGCAGGTCTAACCCCAAATCCAGAGTGAATACACATTTAGATAAAAGGCCTTAGTTTATAATTCTCTATACGCGGAATCAAACAGCCTGCGCCTCGTGGCCACAGCTCTGTTCTCACCTCCTCTTTCGGCCCCAGCGAGGCTGTGAATAGGAGGCGGTTTATTCAGGGCGAAATCCCATATGGTGATGTGGAGTAGGGTCTGTGAGAGCCACCGGCAGCCCCTCTACACCTCCTCTGCCCCGGCTGCTTCTGCTTGTTCCTCCTCTTCTTTGGCCAGAGGTTAAACTCAACTCTAACCCTTGCAGTGGTTTCATTCACTCTCTCATCTTCTCGTCTTTATTCCTCAGCGCTGGATTAGGGCCTCGCATGCCTCTGGACAAAAGTGGAGTTTTAGCTGGTTGAAGCAGGAGGAAGCTCTGGTGTGGAGAATGAGAGCGGTAGAAGCGATTTGGGAAAAATATGGAACTGTGATTTATTTTTTATATTTTAAAGGTGCATTGTGTAACTTTTCTGGTGGAGGGTTTGTCAAATGCTTGTATCCAATGCTTGTTATTGCTTTCTCTGGAATGTTTCACAATATGGCACAATACATTTTGAATGTATATTCCTCTGTACTGTAGTCTGATCTTAAAAAATACTGTATTGTACACTAATGTTTAGTCTATTTAGTACACTAATGTTTAGTCTATTTTTAATCTCATCTCATTGTAAAACAATGACAAATAAAGCTTCCATTCCATTAAATCTTTCTATCTTCATGATCAGACCAAGTTACAGGCTGGTTAGCTCAACTGGTAAGTCACTGATTTTCCCTGGGGGGACCTGAGTTCAAGTCCCCCTTCCGGCAATGAGCAAGCCAGTGTGTTGGGCAAGACCCTTCACGGTACTGCCCCCCAGGCGCCGAAAAAGATGGCTGTTCACTGCTCCTGAAAAGGATGGGTCAAATGCAGAAGTCAAATTTCTCCCGTGTGTCTCTGTGTGAGAGACCAAATAAAGACTTAATCTTAATTTTACAGGTCAGATCTGTGGAGAAGCAACACTGCCTCTTGCACCGCAGAATGCCTGTTTCTCGATTTTTGAAATGGGTGTCCACCAGTGCACGTGGCACCAGGACATCCTAGGCTGGAGGTCGACTTTGCTGTTGTGTCATCTGACCTCCGGCCGTGTGTCTTGGACACTCGGGTGGAGAAAGGGGCAGAGCTGTCAACTGATCACCACCTGGTGGTGAGTTGGGTCCGCTGGCGGGGGAGGAGGTCGGAAAGACCTGGCAGGCCCAAGTGTATAGTGAAGGTCTGTTGGGAACGTCTGGCAGAGGCCTCTGTCATAGGCACCTTCAACTCACACCTCCGGGAGAGCTTCTCCAAGATTCCGGGGGAGGCAGGGGACATGGGGTCCGAGTGGGCTTTGTTCTCAACCTCTATTGTCGATGCGGCCGCTCATAGCTGTGGTCGTACGATCTGTGGTGCCTGTCGTGGTGGCAATCCCCAAACCTGGTGGTGGACACCGGAAATAAGGGTGAAGGTCACCCTCAGGTCAGGCTGAAGAAGGAGTCTTATGGGGCCTTGTGGGCCCATGGGACTCCTGAGGCAGCTGGCGGGTACTGGCGGGCCAAGCATGCTGCAGCCCAGGCGGTCGCAGAGGCAAATACTCATGGTTGGGAAGAGTTCAGAGAGGCCATGGAGGAGGCAATGTCCACCAGCGTCTGACCAGAACTGCAGCTTGGATGAGCTGCGGAACGTATTCGACCAAATAAACTGTTGTCCAGTTGACAAATTGAATTTTTCCTTTTGCTACAGGTTTGTAAAAATGCATGTTTAATATTATGAAACATTTGAGGCCATTTTTTGCCAGTAAATTGTCTCATTACACCAGTTTACGGACCAAAATGAGATATCCACTTAACCGAAATCTTAGAAGCCGATATTTGACACACCAAAGTGTTCATGTAATTGTTGAAGTGCCATAAAATCCAACACAATTCTGTATAAAGCTGTTAGTACCGGTAGTTTACATCTGTAAAAACATGCTCTGAGATTCTTGTATTTCAGTCTTTTTGTTGATTCTTCTGGACGTGTTTAAAATGTGAAGCTTTGAACAGAACTCTATTGTTGAAACACAATTCTTATCGCTAAGTGTTCAGAACTAGTTTGGTGTTGTCACAATAATACAATTTCTCTATTTTGGTGCTAAGGAATACCAATTCTAATACCACAATGATAATATGCACTCTAATAAATGAACACTTTTTCTTTAGACAATAGAATGTGATTTTCCACATGAAATGGTAGTACTTTCTTTCTATTCCCATGTGTCCATATGTGTGTAGTTCCAGTGGTCCTGTAGGTTCCATAGTGGTTCATGAGTATATACTTGTCTATGTGCTCTTATACTTGTTCTGATACAGCTCAAGATCATTCTAAAGACATTCAGGAAAGCTCCATTTCTGTCCTGTCAATGGGACTTTTTTAGTATTGATACCTGCTCATATGAGTATCTAGTTTTGATACTAGTTTTCGTACCGATTAGAATCCAATTTTCGTTACCTTTGACATCCCTACAGTCTGTACAGTGAGAGTTTGTGAGCTAGAGTTGAGTAATGTGGGCACTTGGAATCTTCTGACACTGGTGGTATAGATGCCAACGTGCCCACTCTCAGCCAGCAGCACCCGGGCTGTGCCAGGGCAGTGCCAGGGCCGTGCCAGGGCAGCACGGGGAATGACATCTTCTGCCAACAGCTTCTTTTTAACCTACTTGGAAAAGATGCCAGATGCCAAGATGAAGATGCCAACATTATTCATATAATGCCTACTTGCGATTGCCAATACTCCTGGCCCCACGCAGAGAACAGGGAAAGGCCGAGCAAAGAGGAGACCGCTGCTTCGTTCACTGGTGTATTGTGCGTAGATTTCCCATAATTCATTAGGCTCACTTCCTGCAGTTTAGAGCAGGTGAGTGCACACTTTAGACCATGACAAATAGGTCAGTGGAGAAGGGTCTGGAAGAGGTTAGGATTCTAACCAAAACTTGAAATAAGATCAGGATAGTAACCGAGTTATAAAAATAATATTTATTAATATAGTATCATATTTATTTTTTGTGCCAGATTTTTGTGAAATTTGAAAAATGTGGATATGAATAATTAAAAAACCATAATAATAATCATAAAAATAATACAAAAAACAAACAAAAAATAAAATAAATAAAATAGTGATCACTAAATTGTCACACTCTAATTACACAACTATAATTTCCTGAGATAGTTCATTAAGGGTGTCCATACCTCTAAATTCCAGCTTTTCCAGTGTAACACATAATGTAATTTTTCTTATCCAGGACTGTTCCAAAGAAACGTCAGTCTCTCCTCCCGGCCCCCCGGCCTGCAGGAGGCTGAAGTTGATCAGAGCCGTACTTTTAGAGCTGACAGTAAAGTTGTCCGGATTTATTCCTAGGACACACAGTTTGGCTGAGAAAGGCACCCGGATGCCAACAATTTTACTTAAGGTGCAAACCCCCATTGGGTTTTGTAGCATTGTCAGCAAGTGTAGTTGGTGCCGAACTGGTTTTGGACCTCTGAGCACTGCGTGACCTGGAATTAATGTCACAATCTTTAATCATTGGTTGTTTAGACATATCGTGGACGTGGTGGAAAGCATCAATTACCAGGATTTTATGACTTTAAGCAGAGCTATGGAGGAGAACTCACATTAGGGTGCCATCTTGTTCAGCGGCTCCACAGCGCCCCCGAATGAAACATGATTTTTACTTTCTTTTCCTTTTTTAAATTGGATGAAGAAATTATCCTGGTAGGACCTATAAATTGATTACCTGGAAATCCAGAAGGGTATCTCTCTGTATTTGTTATGCAGACACTGGTATGGCGATGAGTCTGGATTTTTCCAGGCAAATAAATTGATGTAATGAGACTATTTCTGGTATAGTTTGCCCAGAAATTGTCATAATGTTTACATAATGTTTAATTTTTGTTTAAAGGAAATAAATGCTGTTATCAGTCTCTGCTCTGATATCGGTCAATATTGGGTATTTGCAGATACACCACACACCACGCTGCGTAACAGGGGAACTCCCTTCCTGGTGCGTAACAGGGATTCCCCTGTCAGCGTGGTGTGTGCTTCGGCTGTGTGCTTCGGCTTTTCTGCACTGAAAAATAGTTCCCACCCAAAATGACCAAGTCAAGCTCTCCGTGTTGATTTGCACATTTATTTGCACTCGATATGAATGCGCACTACACAGAAAGTAATTGGGAAAAGCATCGAGCAAATTAATTCCTTTTGGCCGAAATCTTTCTCTGGCGCCGTTAGACTCCAGTCTAACGCGGAGTAGCTGCAGATACCGCGGCGGTCAGTGCTGACAGACTCGGACAATGGCTGCGTCACCAGGAAAACGCTTTCCACCACTTATTTTAGTCTCTGGACTGTGGGGAGATGCCCAAGTTTGACCTGGGGGTGGCATATCCCTTTAAGTCAATTAGAAACAGTGGATGGAGCTGGAATCGGCTAGTGGGTTAGCGCTGTCCATTTATATATACATGTGTGTCTATGGCATTCGTAAACTAATCCAGTCCACTTTATTTCTATAGCACAGTTTACAAAGTGTTGCACAATACAGAGAAAACATATCCAATAGAAATAAAATAAAGCTCTGTTTAACTCCATTAGTCCTCGTTAAGACAATAAAACTAGTAAACATTAAATAAGAGCAAGAATACCAATGAATAATAAAAGGTAATTAACATCTCAAGGGGGATAAATTCACATTCACATAGTTCTGTCCACTTCCTCCTCTCTCTGGACCTTCACCTTCTCTATTCACACGTACAGTAACACTCAGACCCTAAGCACTGGCCCCTGTCACATTTACACCTCTGGATCTCCTCTTGTACGCACTGAAAATGAGAGACCCCAAACCCAGCGGAGGTGAATTCAATTCCATTTTCACCCACTGGATCTGTTTACGCTGAAGGAGCTCATCTCTCCATTTCACCTGTCACCGGTGTCACTAAACCGACCTGCTTTTGGACCATCTGCAAAAACTCTTTATAGAATCTGTCAAAACTGTAGAAAATAACAATAAACACATTTGGAATTCACAGCTTCGTGGTTTAACCTGGGAATACGAGTGCAGATGGACCCAGGGATGCAGGGCCCGCAGTCGAGATAGAAGATTAACTGTAAATATTTTGCATTGTTTCTTTTTGACATTTCGGCTGCATAATATGAAGAGGGTTGAGTAATGTGATGATGAAACTTAAATGTCTGAAAATAAATGTTCAAGTTTAGAATTTGTGAAAGTTAAAAGTGAAATCCCTCACTGAAACTTTATTTTTCTTTTCTAATTTAAAGGTGCACTATGTAACTTTTTGGTTGGGGGTCTGTTATTGCTCTGTCTGGAATGTTCTATAGTATGATATTAAACAGATCTACCTTACATTTGTTTAATTACAGCTGGTTTTATAGCTTAAAAATACCTAGAGAAACAGACATTCTGACTGTGAGCGGAGTCGCCTCTCCACAGATCTGATCTGGAACTTGGTCTGGTTTGGTCTCCGTGAAGATAGAAAGGTTTAATGTCACAATGTGAAGCATTCCAGACAAAGCGATAACATCTCCATGGACAAAAGCATGTGACGGCCCCTCCACCAGAAATGTTAACAATGCACTTTTAAAGGTCCCATGGCATGAAATTTTCACTTTCTGAGGTTTTTGAACGTTAATGTGAGCTCCCCTACCCTGTTTAGGCCCCCCCCCATGGTTAAAAGTTGCGAAATGTCTAAACTGAGCATTTGCGATCCTTTTCTGCATTACAAAAAATTGGAGCTCAAACGGGCGATTTTGAACAAGGCACCTTATTGACGTCAGATCGAAAAAAGAAATGCAAATGCAGTTCCACCCCCGTCTGTCTGTACTCAGCGTCTCTGTAAATCACGCCCAGAGAGTTTGGACTGCGAATGCGCTAGGCAATGCGAAATGCGTTTTTTTATTTGCCTGGAGGCACGTCTGAGTGTTTCTAGGCTCGGAAGTCCTTTATCTGAGCCTCTGGACCTTTGAACAGCAGTGGTTTAATTTTATTTTCTGTGGAAATGTGTTTATTTTTTAATGGAACGCTTCAAATCTCTCCCCCCGTGCAAAAACACGGAAATGGATCAGCTGAGAGCTCAGAGCGAGAGCGGAGTTTGGCCACGCCCCCACCCTCTACTATAGGCCAGCTCTTTTCTCCTCATTTGCATTCAAGCAACAACGCCCATTATGGAGTGTTCAGAGAGAGAAAAAATACTCTTGCTCATCTTATCTCTGTTTCTCATGCACTGAGTGTTGATTTTGAAGAAGGATTCATTTACAGTATTAGGGAACCATTAAGGAGCCATATAAAAGCATCAAGAAGTACCATGTCATGGGATCTTTAAAAAGAGATCATTTTACTATTTTCTGTGGAACACAGAGTTGTCAAAAGGAAATCTGATACCGATAAATACTAAAACTGATACCGAATCTGGATCCTCATTTTTGCAGGTATTGATACTAAAAAATCCCATTGAATGAATAGTTGTGTCTCAGTTCGCAGTGCGCACAGTTCGGAGTGTGGTTTTAAGGGCACTCCGGACTGTGCATACTTACACAGTCTTGAGTGCAGTCCGTGGACCGCATGGGCGTCGGCGAAATGGGACAGGTCCCAAGTACCAGATGCAGCCGCCGACTCCATTTTCTCCCGTAGAAGAAGTAGCGCGCGGTGCATGCTGGGATATATGAGTGTGCGAAGTGTGCATGGATGCACAGTTGGTCCACGCCCCGATTTCCATGGAAACGACTGCGGTTTTCAGGGTGCATTTTAACTGTGCATGGGACAAAAACGAAATGGGACAGCAGTTGTCTTGCCGGAAGTGACGTACGCGCCGCTAAAACTACACTCCGAACTGTGCACACTGAGAATTGAGACACGGCTAATGTCTTTAGAATGATGTGGAGCTGTATCAGAACAAGTATAAGAGCACATAGACTAGTACACGCCCATGACCCACTGTGGAACCTACAGGACCACTGAGGGAGTACACACATATAAGGACACATGGGAATAAAAAAGAAAGCACTACTATTTCATGTGGAAAATCACTTATTATTGTCTAACAAAAGAGTGTTTTTTATAATCATCGTGGTATCAGAGTCAGTACTGAGAATCAAGTCTATTCCTTGGTATCGAAATTCAGTGACAAAACAGTAGTAGATGTGCACTGAGCAACAGAAATGCGGCAATAAACCAACCCTGTGTAACTCTTCATTTTCTAATAACACACGCTTGAAAATATGTTTTTATCTGTTCTGTTGCATTTTCAGTTCTCCAAAAGTCTGTGCGTAACAATACCGTCTGGATGTGAATGGTAATTAAAGGCAGTCTTGGAGGTAGCTCAGTGGGCCCTTGTTTTGGATGAGTCCCGGTGACATTTTTGCCCCCCAGCCGCTCGGCAGGGGTCCCCTTCACCCCCGTAACCTTCACCTTTCCCTGCCCCACACCCCCCTGTGCTGCTCCCTCCCGTCCACCGCGCAGGCCAGTGTCTGTGGGGAGAGCAAGTATTAAAGAGGGATAAGAGGGGAGGGGGATAAGAGATGGGAGGGTGGGAATGGCCTCAGACTACAGATTTTGTATTTGATTAAAGGGCCTGTACCTGATTTCTTTCCTTGTGTTTGACATGCATTTTGCCTGTACAGTACACATACATTGTAAAAGCAGCTCTTGAGGTCAAAAGAAGTCTGCTGTGTCCTGTCTGCCTCTGATTCTGAAGTGTTCTGTGGTCAAATAATCTGATTCTGAAGTGCCCTATAGCATCCTACTTGTTAAAAAAAAAAAAAAAAAAAAAAAAGCACTTATGCTTAGAAGCTTAATAACTTTGAGGAATAACTTTGAATCACTGCAAACCATTTCAAATAAAGTACTTTTGTTTTTCATATTTTTAAAAAGTAACAATTTCCAAAAAGTAGGACTACACTGACCGCTAAAGGATTACATCAAATAAATGAAGCCAAAATGGCACTACTTACTTATTCCAAATGCATCTAATTCAATTCAGGTTTGAGTCAAATATATTTTAAAAATCCCTTTACACATACAAAAAATGGATAAAAAGATTCACTACACGATTCTGTATTCTGGACTGATGTCACCGCTTCTCTCGGCTCGTTATCAGACTGTTTTGATATCAACTTTTTTTTTTTATCAAGTTTTTATTGGCTGGAATGCCTCTCAGAGCATCTAGAGTTCAAAAATTGACCCCCTAGGTTTTCATCCCTGAGATTTGTACCAGGTATGTTTGTGTCACCACTAGTATCTGGGAATAAAATGTGGTTTGTGCTTTGACTTACAGTTTTACTTTATTGCAAACATAAATATTTGTAAAATTTTGTGAGAAGGTCGTGCAAAGTGGGATCATCAAGAGGGAAAGGAAATTTTTCCCCCAAAATGGGTAGTTGACGTCTTAGTTTTTATTTGCTGGAATGACCCCAGATTGCATCTCAGAGCATCTAGAGATCAAAAATTTTACGGGGGGGCATGCCTCCGGACCCCCCTAGGATTTCTGTGACTTTCAGCTTTTTTTTGGACTGGGCACTTTCATCCCTGTTAGCATTTAGTGGTGCATGTCAATGTCATGTCAATGTGCATGTCATGTCAATGAACTCGCGTTACAGAGATCGCTAATCTAAAACATCTCCGGAAATGCTCCATATGACACCAAAGTGATATGGGTGAGTAAAACAACTTTTATTTTATTACCAAAATAAGGCTCAGATTGTAAAAAACGTTAATTCTCCTTTAACACGCGGTCTGAAGATCGCAGTCGTTTCCATGGAAATCGGGGCGTGGACCAACTGCGTGAAAAAGCACACTTAGCGCACTCATATATCCCAGCATGCACCGCGTGCTACTTCTTCTACGGGAGAAAATGAAGTTGGCGGCTGCATCTGGTACACAGTACACATTTGGAGTATGACTCAGTTCCATACGGGGGCAGTTCAGATGAATACTAACATGTTTCTACTAAAAGTTCCCTAGTTTATTTAAGTGGTGTGAGTGTTTACCTGTTGAACACACTGGCCTGGTGCGAGCGGCAGGTGCGAGCGGCAGGTGCAGACAGGTCGTGGGGTTTTTGTGTGTGTGATGTGGGAGAGCTGCTCGTCCTGCTGCTTCTCTGCATGTTCTGCTGGTTTCCCTCTGCTCCCTGTTCACACCTTCTCCTTCTCTCTCCTCTCCCCCTCTTCTCCTAATCTCTCTCTTTCTCATATCCTAACCTGCTCTCCTCTTTCCTCTCCTCCCTCTCTCCTCCTAACCTATCCCCTCATCACTGTCTACACTCTCCCCCTCTCCTCTAACCTGCTCTTTCCTCCCTCCTCCCCTCTCTCACATCTCCTCCTAAGCTCCTCTTCCCTCATCTCTCTCTCCACTTTCCTCTCTGACCTGGCCCTCTCTCTTCCTAACCCGCTCTCTCGCTCATCCCTCTGTCTTTAGTCCCTTTAGTCCCTTTAGCCTCTCCTGTCTCTTCCTAACCTCGTCTTCCCTCATCCCTTTCTTTTTCTCCCTTCTCTCTTCTCCTAACCTCCTCTCCAGCTCTCTCCATCTCTCCCCCTAACCTGCTCACCCCTCACCTCTCTCTCTCCTCTCCCATTTGCCTCTCCTCATCTCCCCCTCTACCGTCTCACCCCTTCTCCCTCTCTCTTCTTGCTCCACCGCCCACTCTCTTCTCCTCCTCCTCTCTTCTCCCCCTCTCTGTTCGTTGAGTCTTGACCTTGGAATAGAAGCTCCGTGTTTACGACTGCTCTGCATGTTCTGCCTGGGTTTGAGGGGAGAAGAAAAGAATAACTTAAAAACAAGACAAAAATACAAAAAAAGGTCTTACTCCCATAGTATTTCTGAATAGGTCCTAAAATAATATAATAATAGTGATCATAGCAGAGATAAAAGTGAAAAGTGACGTTTTGTATGATTTTGAGAGCAATATTGATAAACACAAACATAAATTTAAAAAAAAGAACTGAAATTCTCTTGTCATCATCGTGTATCTGTTTGTTTATCTGTTTATAATAATTAGTGAATAATATTTTGTATGTATGAAAAAACAAACAAGCAAACTGTAATTTAGTGCATTTTTATTTCTCAATGAAAACGAGTTCTTACTGTGAGATCCAGAGATCTGACATGTTACTGGTGTTTAAAAGTCCCATGGCATGAAATTTTCACTTTGAGGTTTTTGAACGTTAATGTGAGCTCCCCTACCCTGTTTAGGGCCCCCCCCATGGTTAAAAGTTGCGAAATGTCTAAACTGAGCATTTGCGATCCTTTTCTGCGTTACAAAAAATCGGAGCTCAAACGGGCGATTTTGAACAAGGCACCTTATTGACGTCAGATCGAAAAAAGAAATGCAAATGCAGTTCCACCCCCGTCTGTCTGTACTCAGCGTCTCTGTAAATCACGCCCAGAGAGTTTGGACTGCGAATGCGCTAGGCAATGCGAAATGCGTTTTTTATTTGCCTGGAGGCACGTCCGAGTGTTTCTAGGCTCGGAAGTCCTTTATCTGAGCCTCTGGACCTTTGAACAGCAGTGGTTTAATTTTATTTTATGTGGAAATGTGTTTATTTTTCAATGGAACGCTTCAAATCTCTCCCCCCGTGCAAAAACACGGAAATGGATCAGCTGAGCGCTCAGAGCCGAGAGTGGAGAGTTTGGCCACGCCCCCACCCTCTACTATAGGCCAGCTCTTTTCTCCTCATTTGGATTCAAGCAACAACGCCCATTATGACCTGTTCAGAGAGAGAAAAATTACTCTTTCTCATCTTATCTCTGTTTCTCATGCACTGAGTGTTGATTTTGAAGAAGGATTCATTTACAGTATTAGGGAACCATTAAGGAGCCATATAAAAGCATCAAGAAGTACCATGTCATGGGATCTTTAATGCCAAGGCAAAGCAGGAGCATCTCCATGGAGACGAGCAGCGGTGACCTCACTCCTGAAACATAGTGCACCTTTCATTTTTGTGTCATTTTTTTGCTTTGTATAATCATTTTTAAATCCGTACCTTGGCATAATAATATTTGTAACGTGATTTCTAAGCCTGTACTTTCCTCATGCCACTGTCTCGCTCCCAACATCACCCCCCCCCCCACCCCCCCGCCAGAAACCTCGGCGTAATTTTTCGACTTCCACCTTCACATCAAAAGTCACCCAATCCTGTTTCCTCCACCTCTGCACAATTAGTCAAATCAAAATGATCTTATCCCGCCCTGATCTTGATAAAGTCATCCCTTTGCTCATCTTTTCCCGTTTAGGCTTTTGCAACTCCCTCCACTCCGGCCTTGACACCAAATCCATCTCCTGCCTTCAACTGGGTCAGAACGCAGTAGCTCGGCTCCTCAAGGGGTTTGAACAGACCTCAACACACTATCTCTGTTTTAGCTTCCCTTCACTGGCTGCCTGTGGGTTTTGAAATTGATTTTAAGAGTTTACTGATCACTTTTAAAGCTCGTTTAGGTCTTGCACCAAGTTTTGGAACTGCGAGCCCTCCCG
This sequence comes from Paratrypauchen microcephalus, assembly GCA_036785185.1. NCBI lineage: Eukaryota > Metazoa > Chordata > Actinopteri > Gobiiformes > Gobiidae > Paratrypauchen > Paratrypauchen microcephalus. The sequence goes on along the minus strand of JAVJIX010000144.1, from coordinate 2,089,788 downwards.
CAGCCAGGCAGGTCCCTTTCAGCTGCCTCCTGCAGCCTTAGATCCTCTGTAGGTCATTCCAAAGCCGAGGCGCCCGGACTGAAAAGGCTCAATCACCCTTCGTCTGGAGCCTGGACTTTGGAACAGCCTCAGGGAGCTCCCTGAGGATCTAAGGCTCTGGGAGAACAGCTAACAGGGACCTGAGGAGATAAAGCTTGCACCATCAGTATCATCTTTTAAATCACTTCTTAAAGGTCCCATGGCATGAAATTTTCACTTTCTGAGGTTTTTGAACATTAATGTGAGCTCCCCTACCCTGTTTAGCCCCCCCCCCCATGGTTAAAAGTTGCGAAATGTCTAAACTGAGCATTTGCGATCCTTTTCTGCGTTACAAAAAATCGGAGCTCAAACGGGCGATTTTGAACAAGGCACCTTATTGACGTCAGATCGAAAAAAGAAATGGAAATGCAGTTCCACCCCCGTCTGTCTGTACTCAGCGTCTCTGTAAATCACGCCCAGAGAGTTTGGACCGCGAATGCGCTAGGCAATGCGAAATGCGTTTTTTTATTTGCCTGGAGGCACGTCCGAGTGTTTCTAGGCTCGGAAGTCCTTTATCTGAGCCTCTGGACCTTTGAACAGCAGTGGTTTAATTTTATTTTCTGTGGAAATGTGTTTATTTTTCAATGGAACGCTTCAAATCTCTCCCCCCGTGCAAAAACAAGGAAATGGATCAGCTGAGAGCTCTGAGCTCTGAGTGGAGAGTTTGGCCACGCCCCCACCCTCTACTATTGGCCATCTCTTTTCTCCTCATTTGCATTCAAGCAACAACGCCCATTATAGACTGTTCAGAGAGAGAAAAATTACTCTTTCTCATCTTATCTCTGTTTCTCATGCACTGAGTGTTGATTTTGAAGAAGGATTCATTTACAGTATTAGGGAACCATTAAGGAGCCATATAAAAGCATCAAGAAGTACCATGTCATGGGACCTTTAAAACTCATTTTTACTGGTAGGCCTTCCTTTAGCTGATTTTACCTTGATTTTATTCCTTATTTATTTTTATTCCAATGTATTAATTAATTTATTATAATTAATTGATTTGTCTGCATATTTATACTGTACATACAGAATCTGAAATGCCCATCACAGCTCGACAGCTCCTGGTGTATTTTGTCTGATAATCTTTGTGTAACTCCTCATTTGTAAGTCGTGATTTCCAGTATCTGTATTTATAGCACAAACAATAATCTCCATTTAAGCTTCTGGAAAACACAATTCTCTGCTACAAAACTTAAAGCAGTGTGAGTGTGTTCAAACGCACATGATCTCGTGTGTAATGTGCACGGGGAAGAGGGGGCATTTGCATATTGGCAGCACAGCGGCGGGCTGCTGTCTCGTGCCCCCTCCCCTCTCATTAATATGTATATACGTGGAGCTAGCGAGCGCGCAGCTAGCCAACGCCGCGCACTGGTTCTCGCTGATTAATGCTGTCTGTCAATTTACCTCCGCAGATCCTTCTCTTCTGTGGAGCTTCCCCCAGGACGTCCAAGACCAGGTCTGTGCACAGAGCCTCCGTTCCACTTCTACACTCTCCTCCTCTGCTCTGCTCTTCCTTTCCTCTTCTCCTCTGTTCCTTCTCTCCTCTTCTACGCCTCCTTTCTTCTCCTCCGCTGCTCCTCTCTGCATCCACACTTACACAGAGTTGTCCAAAGTGTCGGAAATCACATACTAAATGATACTAAAACTAGTATTGTCACATTTTGAATGAACCATAGTAACAATACAAAAATAAATATAAAAATTAAACGTTTTTGCCCTTTAAATATCATGATTTAGGTTCATATCTTGGACAATTTGCGATTTGATATAATCACACACAAAAAAGGTGCATTGTGTATCTTTTCTGGTTGGAGGTCCGTCACCTGCTTGTTTCTATGGATCTGGTCTGTTTTTAATGTTCCGTAGTATGACATTAAACAGCTCTACTTTACATTTATTCAATCACAGGTGGTTTTACAGCTCAAAAATACCTAAAAAAAAACAAAACAGGCTGTCTGTGAGCGGGGTCGCCTCTCCACAGATCTGACCTGGAACTTGGTCTGGTTTGGTCTCCATGAAGATTTAGTTTAATGCCGTACTGTGGAACAATCCAGACAAAGCAGTAACATCTCCATGGAGAAAAGTTTTTGACGGACCCTCCACCAGAAAAGTTAAATGTTCATGTGTGTAGAATCCCTCAGTCTTCCAGGTAGAATCCATGAGCTGTGAAACGTATTCGACCAAATAAACTTTTGCAAAATTCACAAATTGAATTTCTACTTTTGCCTTTAAAGGTCCCATGGCATGAAATTTTCACTTTCTGAGGTTTTTGAACGTTAATGTGAGCTCCCCTACCCTGTTTAGCCCCTCCCCCCCATGGTTAAAAGTTGCGAAATGTCTAAACTGAGCATTTGCGATCCTTTTCTGCGTTACAAAAAATCGGAGCTCAAACGGGCGAGTTTGAACAAGGCACCTTATTGACGTCAGATCGAAAAAAGAAATGCAAATGCAGTTCCACCCCCGTCTGTCTGTACTCAGCGTCTCTGTAAATCACGGCCAGAGAGTTTGGACTGCGAATGCGCTAGGCAATGTGAAATGCGTTTTTTTATTTGCCTGGAGACACGTCCGAGTGTTTCTAGGCTCGGAAGTCCTTTATCTGAGCCTCTGGACCTTTGAACAGCAGTGGTTTAATTTTATTTTCTGTGGAAATGTGTTTATTTTTCAATGGAACGCTTCAAATCTCTCCCCCCCGTGCAAAAACAATGAAATGGATCACCTGAGAGCTCAGAGCAGAGAGCGGAGAGTTTGGCCACACCCCCACCCTCTACTATAGGCCAGCTCTTTTCTTCTCATTTGCATTCAAGCAACAACGCCCATTATGGAGTGTTCAGAGAGAGAAAAAATACTCTTTCTCATCTTATCTCTGTTTCTCATGCACTCATGAGTGTTGATTTTGAAGAAGGATTCATTTACAGTATTAGGGAACCATTAAGGAGCCATATAAAAGCATCAAGAAGTACCATGTCATGGGATCTTTAAATGTTCATATTAACCTCCTCTACGTGATTCTGCAGTTTTTTATTTTGCTATTTTGTCTGTAAATCAATTAGTAACAGACCAATGAGCTGCCCTCTGTCGCCCAGGTGGTTCCGACTTGCATTAGCAACAGGTTTGACTGACCTGTTCTGTAGTTTAGACTAAATGGATTCTTGGATTTGTTTCAAATTTGTTTTTCCCTGATGTGAATCCTTCTGAGCTCAGTGTTACAAATCAGATCAAAATCACTATAATTGTCAGATAAATTGCAATTACATATTTTCTTCATACTGTCTTCCCACACCAAACCATCAGACGCGTTACCCATCATGCTTCACTTCCTCTTGCTTACCCCCCCCCCCCCCGTCTCCCATAGTACGTCTGTTGCTGTAATGAAAAGCAGTGAGCAGGTCTTCAATAACTGACGAATGGGTAATTATCATGGCAGCGTGACAGGAATGCACACCTCTTGTTTCTCCACACCTCTTTCTCTTTCTCTCTCTTCCTTTGTCTCTCTCTATCTTTCTGTGTCTCCATTTCCTCGCCTCCTCTCTCTCTCCTTCCTTCTTTCCGTCTCTCCCTTCCTCTCCATCTCACATCTCTCTCTTCCTCCCCCTTCTCTCCCCCTCCCTTTCTTTTTCTCCTTGTCTCCTTTCCTCTCCATCTCTCCCTTTGTCTCTCTTCACCCCCCCACTCTCTCTCTCTCTCTCTCTCTCTCCATCTCTCCATTCATATGATCTTGTTGTTCCAGTCCTTTGTTTTGTGTTTATTTCTCTCAGGAGGAGGGCTGCTGCTCGTTTCTTACATTTCATAAAATGTGGGATTGCATGATTAAATATGAGGTTGTAATTACGGATGGTCCAATATGGATTTTTGTTTAGTTTTTATTTTTGAGCAGATACTGATTTTAAGCTTTCAAAATCTTATATTCAGGTATGGATATTTTAAGCTTACAATAATAACAGATATATTATCCCCAGTTGTAATTTAGTTGAAATCTCTATTTGAGTTTGTGCAATTCTCAAATAGCAAAAGAGGAAATTCTGTAGATAATATAATAAATTACATTCATTTAGGTTTTATTTGCCATTTGGAACACATAAAAAACACATAAAAAAAACACATGCAAAAAGTGCTCAAAATGCACCATGAGACATTAAAGGAAAAGTAACGTTTTTTACAATCTGAGCCTTATTTCGGTAATAAAACAAGTAGCACCCATAGCACTTTGGTGTCATATGGAGCACTTCCAGAGATGTTTTAGATTTGCGATCTCCATCATGTGAGTTCTCGGGGCACTGATTTGCCGTCTCCAAATAACACAAACTTTAGCACTTTTCAAATCATAGAAGCCCGATGTCTTATCCTACGATTTCGTGTGGTCAAAAGTGGCCTGCAATCCGAGATTTAGCCATAGTTTCGAGTAGATGAGGAGGCCAGTGCGCATGTGCGGACTGTGCTCTCAGCTCCCGGGACCCAAACATGAAACACAAAGCTGTAAACTATGGATAAATCTCGGATTACAGGCCACTTTTGCTTCAAACGAAATCGTAGACTAAGACATCGGGCTTCTATGATTTGAAAAGTGCTAAAGTTTGTGTTATTTGGAGCCCGCACGGGGCATATTACATGCTTGGGGAATGTATTATATGCCCCGAGCTATGGCTAGAAGTCGCGCTAGGCTAAAAAAATCTTTAAAAATCTAAAACATCTCTGGAAGTGCTCCATATGACTCCAAAGTGCTATGGGTGAGTAAAACAACTTGTTTTTTTTACCGAAATAAGGCTCAAATTGTAAAAAAAACGTTACTTTTCCTTTAAAAACAAACACGACATGTGTAATATAATACAATTATTATTATCGTCCGTGAACCAGGAAGTAATGCTGGTGCGCCGTTAGCATTCTAGTTGTTGTTAGCATTACTGTCACAGCCAAACTCCGTATTAGAGTGTTGTGAAAAGCGCTTATAAACTCATTATGGTGAATAATTATAATGCTCTGAATACATAAGGTAAGTGAGGAGTAACTGTGGACTATTGCAAATGAAATACTTCTGTTTTTCATCACATACATAGAAAGTTGTGTGTAAAATCCCTGAGTTGTCTAGTTAGAATCCATGGAAAAGGAGAAATTCAATTCAACCAAAATTTTGTGCGGTTGACAAAGTGAATTTCTCCTTTACCATACAAAGAACGGTGCAGTGTGTAAGGGTTTATCACACGGTTTCCATGGCGATGTTATTGCTCAACCACTGATGTTTCTTATGTCAAGAGCGGGATTTGAACCGCCAACCTTTGGATCAGTGGACAAACACTCTACCAACTGAGCTACTGCCGCCCAGTTAATTAAATAAATGTGAGGTAAAGATGTTTAATGTCATACTTTGGAACATTCCAGGCAGAACAATGACATATCCACAGAAACAAAGAGGTGACAGACCCCCCAACCAGAAAGGTTACACAGTGCACCTTTAAACTATAGCAAAAGTTTGTATTCTCCATGTTCAGACTGTTTCAAATATCCATTTGTATAACTGATTTGCATAACATCTCTAAGGGATCGATTTATTCCAGTTTAGAAGAAGCACCTTTAATTCTGGTGCCAACTGTCCGTCTGACCTTTAACGTGACCTTTTACACTGAGGTGAGTGTGAAGGACCACCTCTGCTATGATAATCACTGCAATTAGTTCCCCTAGAGCGCACATGCCAGGACTATCAGAGGCAATACATTTACGTGTAACTGGAACTGTCTGTTTCTATGGATATATCATTCCTCTGCCTGGAATGTTCCACAGCTGATATTAGAGCTCAAAAATACCTCGTTAGCTCAACTGGTAAGTTGGTAAGTCACTTGACTTTCACACGGGGGGCCCAGGTTCGAATCCCAGCCCGAGGAGCAATGAGCAAGCCAGCGTGGGTCCTTGGGCAAGACCCTTCATGGTACCGCCCACCTCATGCAATGATGAGAGACAATGAAACTTATGAGATGCCGGCTCAGACGTCGCCCGGCCAAACAAAGTCTGCATCAGGTACTGGGGGACCAGAGCACCGTGATGAAAAATGGTCTACTGGAACAAGGCGGAAATGGGCGAGATGCGAGAACAAGGCTCTGTTGGAATGCTACTACTACTACTACTTCAGTAACCCTCAGCAGAGAGGTTACATGAACAGGATGTGGGATGAATGGTCACTTCGGTACCCACAGTCCAAGCTAACGGCCAAACAACTAGTAGCTCAGTGTTCCAACATCCACAAACAGCAACTGCTATCACAACTAGAGATTGACGAGGTACAACACAAATGCTACGGTAAGGGTCAGAAAGGAGTTAAAACCAACTCCTTCAGTTACAGAGGCTAAGTGAAGTACCATCTGAAAGTCTCCTAGAACATGTGAATGCAGCACTGAGAGCGATCCCTACCACAACCATCACTGAAACCAATGAGCTGATATACACTTCAGCAGCAGTGATCAATCAATCAATCAATCAATCAAATATTTATAAGGCGCTTTTCATACAAAATTGTAGCACAAAGCGCCTAGAGGTGCTGGGCTATAAGAGCAACCATGGGAGCCATGAGAGACAGTACCCACCATGGAAAAGGCTAAAATCAAGGAGGTGCGGAGAGAAGTGACCCATTTGTCAGAGGCCTAGAAAGGTGCAATGAAAAAGCAAGTACCCAAGAGGTACAGCCAGATGCCCATACCTGAAGCACTCGAAACTGCCAAGCAAAGGCTACAAACCTTAGCCAGCCGCCTAAAGAGGTACACTCGAGATAATGAGGCCAGACGAATAAACCGGTTGTTCGCAACATAACCTGCGAAAGTGGACGCTCAGTGGCAGGGGAATATCACCAGAGCAGACCCACCAAGGCTGGAGACTGAAAGGTACTGGAAAGACATATGGGAGAGGGACGCATCACATAACACCGATGCACAGTAGCTGGTGGCTCTGAAGGAAGAACAAGATCCTGAACAAGATCCAGTCACCATCACAGTGGCAGACATTCAGGCATGAAGAATTGGACAGCACTGGGCCCTGACATGATCCACGCATACTGGGTAAAGAAGCTCACTGCTCTCCACGAGCGCCTGGCAGCACAAATGAACCAGCTGCTAAGAAGTGACTTTATTGATCTCACACTGGAGAAATTCTTCTCTGCATTTTAACCCATCCTATATATATATATATATATATATATATATATATATATATATATATATATATATTAGGAGCAGTGGGCAGCACACATTAGGGCGCCCGGGGACCATCTCCATGATCTTTTTGCTTCGGCTTGGTCAGGACCTAAGCTGGAGGTACCTATGGTGCATGTTTTGGGTTGGTGGGGGAAACCGGAGTGCCCGGAGGAAACCCACCCAGACATGGGGAGAACATGCAAACTCCACACAGAAAGGCTCGGGCGACCCGGGGATCGAACCCAGACCATGCATGCAAACTCCACACAGAACACACACAGAAAGGCCTGGGCAACCCGGGGATCGAACCCGGAACCTTCTTGCTGTGAAGCAAGAGCGCTAGCCACTCAGCTACCGTGCTGCCTAAGGGATGGGACTCACCCTGAATGGCTAACCCAAGGGTGTACGATCCTGATCCTGAAGGATCCCTCGAAGGGTACAGTCCCATCCAACTATCGGCCAATAATCCGTCTCTCCACAACATGGAAGCTCATGTCAGGCATCATGGCGGCTAAGATAAGTGGGCACATGGATCAATACATGAGCACAGCACAGAAGGACATCGGCAAAAACTCCAGGGGAGCCAAACACCAACTCCTGGTTGACCGAACAGTTGCCTGTGACTGCAAAACCCGTCAGACCAACCTGTGCACTGCCTGGATTGATTACAAGAAAGCCTATGACTCAATGCCACACACATGGATCACTGAGTGCTTGGAGCTGTACAATATCAATCGGACTCTAAGGGCGTTCATTGCAAACCCGATGCGGTTGTGGAAAACCACCCTTGAAGCCAATGGCAAGCCACTTGCACAAGTGTCCATCAAATGTGGCATATACCAAATAGATGCACTGTCTCCACTGCTGTTCTGCAGAGGTCTGAACCCCCCTCAAATCACTGAAAGCACTGGCTACGGATACCGACTCAGAAACGGGGCCACCATCAGTCACCTCCTACATGGATGACATCAAGCTGTACTCTTAAGAGCGAGCAGGACATAGACTCACTGATCCACACCACCAGGATCTACAGCACAGATGGAATGTCATTCAGGCTTGAGAAATGTAGTAGGATGCTGACAAATAGAGGAATGGGATTCACAAAGGGGGTCTCACTCCCAGAGGGAACAATAGCAGACATTGAGGACAGTTACAAGTACCTTGGTATCCCACAAGCAAAGGCAAACTTGAGTCAACAAGGAAAGCGGCTACAGCCAAATACCTGCAACGAGTAATGCAAGTCCTAAAAAGTCAGCTCAATGGCAAGAACAAGGCACAGGCAATAAACAGCTATGCCCTGCCAGTGATCAGATACCCAGCAGGAATCATAAGCTGGCCAAAGGAGGAGATACAGACCACAGACGTTAAGACACGAAAGTTCCTGACCATGCATGGAGGGTTCCATCCCAAATCCAGCACCCTGAGACTGTACACGAGCCAGAAGGAAGGAGGCCGAGGACTAGTGAGTGTGGGAACCACTGTCCAGGATGAAGCATCCAAAATCCATAAGTACAACAAGGACAAGGCCCCGACAGATGATGTGCTCAAGGAATGCCTCAGACAGTGGAGTGCAGAGGAAGAGGTGCTGGAGGGACCATCATGGCAGGACAAACCCCTACATGGTGCATACTCCCGAAACATAACTGAAGTGGCTGATATCAAGAAATCCTACCAATGGCTGGAGAGGGCTGGTCTGAAGGACAGCACAGAGGCCCTCATCCTGGCTGCACAGGAGCAGGCCTTGAGCACCCGAGCAAAGGCCCAGATTTACCACACCAGACAAGACCCAAGGTGTAGGCTGTGCAAAAAGGCTCCTGAGACAGTCCAGCACATAACTGCAGGGTGTAAGATGCTGGCACAGAAAGCATACATGGAGCAACACAAAGTGGCGAGCATAGTGTACAAAAACATCTGTGCAGAGTACGGGCTGAAGACCCCAAGGTCAAGGTGGGAAACACCTCCGAAGGTTGCAGAGAATGACCGAGCCAAGATCCTGTGGGACTTCTAGATACAGACTGACAGAATGGTGATGGTGAACCAACCAGACATAGTGGTGGTGGATAAGCAACAGAACAAAGCCGTGATGGTGGATATTGCAATACCAAGCGATGGTAATATTAGGAAAAAGGAACAAATACCAGGGGCTCAAGGAAGAGCTGGAGAAGGCCTGGAAGGTAAAGGCATCAGTGGTGACCGTGGTGATCGGAGCACTCAGGGCTGTAACCCCCAAACTGGAGGAGTGGCTACAACAGATCCCAGGCAAAACATCAGACATCTCAGTCCAGAAAAGTGCAGTACAGGAACAGCAAAGATACTGCGCAGAACTCTCAAGCTCCCAGGCCTCTGGTAGAGGACCCGAGCTGGATGAGAGAGAGAGAGACCAACCACCGTGGAAGATGAGGAGCACATTTTTATATACATCCATCCACCCACACATCCATTTTATTCCGCTTATCCGGGGCCGGGTCGCGGGGGCAACAGTCTAAGCAGGGACACCCAGACTTCCTTCACCCCGGACACTTCCTCCAGCTCCTCCGGGGGGACCCCAAGGCGTTCCCAGGCCAGCCGAGAGACATAGTCCCCCTTCCCTGGTGCCTCCTCCCGATGAGACATGCCTGGAACACCTCCCGAGTGAGGCGTCCAGGAGGCATCTGGAACAGATGCTCGAGCTGCCTCAGCTGGCTCCTCTCGATGTGGAGAAGCAGTGGCTCTATTCCGAGCTCCTCCCATGTGACTGAGCTCCTCACCCTATCTCTAAGGGTGCGCCCAGCCACTCTGCGGAGGAAACTCATTTCGGCTGCTTGTATCCGCGATCTCGTCCTTTCGGTCATTACCCAAAGCTCATGACCATAGGTGAGGGTAGGAACGTAGATTGACCGGTAAATTGAGAGCTTCGCCTTTTGGCTCAGCTCCCTCTTCACCACAACGGTCCGGTACAGTGACCGCATCACTGCTGACGCTGCACCGATCCACCTGTCAATCTCACGCTCCATCCTCCCCTCACTCGAGAACAAGACCCCGAGATACTTGAACTCCTCCACCTGAGACTCCCCACCCACCCGGAGAGGACAAGACACCTTTTTCCAGTCGAGAACCATGGCCTCGGATTTGGAGGAGCTGATCCTCATCCCCGCCGCTTCACACTCGGCTGCAAACCGCCCCAGTGCACGCTGGAGGTCCCGGTTCGATGAATCAGGACAACATCATCCACAAACATCCCCTGACTGCACCTAGAAATTCTGTCCATAAATATAATGAACAAAACCGGTGACAAAGGGCAGCCCTGGAGTCCAACATGCACCGGGAACGGGTCCGACTTACTACCGGCAATGCGAACACAGCTCCTGCTCCGGTCATACAGGGACCGAACAGCCCTTAGCAAAGAGCCCCGAACCCCGTACTCCCAGAGCACTCTCCACAGGACCCCACGGGGGACGCGGTCAAATGCCTTCTCCAGATTCATGTGGACTGGTCGGGCAAACTCCCACGCACCCTCGAGCACCCGATGGAGAGTATAGAGCTACTTTTCTACTATTGAGTATTTTGCTACTATTGAGATACTTCTCTCTCCCTCCTCATGTTTCTCCACACTTCTTTCTCTCCCTTCTTTTGTCTCTCTCGCCATCTTTCTCTGTCTCTCTGTGCGTGTCCATTTCCTCGCACCTCTCTCCTTTCTGTCTCTCCCTTCCTCTAATCTCACCATCGCTCTTTACCTCCTCTGTTCTCTCCCTTTTACTTCACACTCTCCTCCCTCTCCCTCTCTCTCTCTCCCTCCCTCGCTTCTTCTCTTCATTTCTCTCTCTCTCTCTGTATCTCTGTCTCCATTTCCGCTCCCTCTCCATCTCTCCCTCTTTCTCTGTCTTCCTTTATCTCTTTTCTATCTCTCTTCATCCCTCTCCATCTCTGTGTCCCCATTTCATCTCTTCCTCGTTCTGTCTCTCCCTTCCTCTCCGTTCTCACCGTCCTTCGTCCGTCCCCCTCTCTGTACCTTGGCCTTGTGGTATTTTCTGTTGTCTTCTCCAAGATAGAGAAGTTTAATCCCGTACTGGCAGACAGAGAAATCTTAATGCCATACTGGGGAACATTCAACAGAAACAACAGAACAATAACATCTCCATGGAGACAAGCAGGTGGCAGACGCACCAGCGGAAGAATTCCACAGTGCGTCTTTAAACACTTGAGAGTCATAGAAACATCGCGGTGCCATCTGATCTGATGTGAGCAGTGTTAAAGTTAATGAATTTAAGCTGGATGTCAGTTAGGGTTTCCTCTCTAACCCTCTTTGTTGTTTTCCAAAAAGCCGTACGATTGAACTGTCAAAGCTTACGCACTACACTTGCAGCAGATGTGAGGGATGCGCTGGGTTTTTTATACAGAATGTTTTGGTTTTTTTATATATTTTTATAGTCTTGTCAGGTATCATATTCTAATGGCTCTTTCATAAAAAAAAAAACAGTTCTTCTTTTCTCAAACAATAGCACCTTCTCAGCGGGGCGCCTTTGTTTCGTCTCACCAGGAGCACCCTCCATTCCACAGCCGCTCAGACCTGATCAAAACCATCTCACGTGCGCGTTAAAGTGTACGTTTAGCGCTAGCGGCTGGTCCTCTCGCCGTGAGCTTGACTTTTCACTCCCAGGGCTTCTCCTGCAGTCAGTTTTGTACACAAGGAGAGAGGTTTGCTCGTGAAAAATGCCAAAGAAAGGGGTGTCTTTTTGTTTTGTTTTATTTATTTAGCTTTGGGACTGTGTGGTTAAAGATGCATTGTGTAACTTTTCAAATGCTTCTCTCCATCAGTATGTCATTGCTTCATTTAGTATGTGTCACAGTATGGTACTAAAACTTTCCAGCTTCATAGAGACAAACCAGACCATGTTACAGGTCAGATCTGTGGAGAGGCGACTCCGCTCACAGTCAGAATGTCTGTTTTTCTAGGTATTTTGAGATATGAAACCACCTGTAATTGAATAAATGTAAAGTAGAGCTGTTTAATACCATACTGTGGAACATTCTAGGCATTTGATGGACCCTCCAAGGTTGTGTCTAGGCATGGTCCAATTTGTATTTCTCTTTAACAGTTCTTTTTTAAAGGTGAATTGTGTAATTTTTATGATGAAGGGTCCATCAGATACTTTTCTTTATGGAAATGTTCTTGCTTTGTCTGGAATGTTTCACAGTATGGTATTAAAGGAAAAGTAACGTTTTTTACAATCTGAGCCTTATTTCGGTAATAAAACAAGTTGTTTTACTCACCCATAGCACTTTGGTGTCATATGGAGCATTTCCAGAGATGTTTTAGATTTGCGATCTCCATCATGTGAGTTCTCGGGGCACTTATTTGCGGTCTCCAAATAACACAAACTTTAGCACTTTTCAAATCATAGAAGCTCGATGTCTTATCCTACGATTTCGTGTGGTCAAAAGTGGCCTGTAATCCGAGATTTAGCCATAGTTTCGAGTAGATGAGGACGCCAGTGCGCATGTGCGGACTGTGCTCTCAGCTCCCGGGACCCAAACATGAAAAGCAAAGCTGTAAACTATGGATAAATCTCGGATTACAGGCCACTTTTGCTTCAAACGAAATCGTAGACTAAGACATCGAGCTTCTATGATTTGAAAAGTGCTAAAGTTTGTGTTATTTGGAGACCGCACTGGGCATATTACATGCTTGGGGAATATATTATATGCCCCGAGCTATGGCTAGAAGGCTAGGCTAACCGCAAATCTAAAACATCTCTGGAAGTGCTCCATATGACACCAAAGTGCTATGGGTGAGTAAAACAACTTGTTTTATTACCGAAATAAGGCTCAAATTGTAAAAAAAAAACGTTACTTTTCCTTTAAAGCTTTTTATCTTCATGGAGACCAAACCAGACCAAGTTACAGGTCAGATCTGTGGAGAGGCGACCCCACTCACAGTCAGAATACTTGTTTTTCGGGGTATTTTTGAGCTATAAAACCATCTAAACTCAAAACTCATCTGTTTAGAAAGGCCTTCTCACTCTGACCACTCTGACCATAACTGCACTGTCTTTTACTGTACTGTATTATTTAATTAATGTATTTAATATCTTGATGTACGGCGACCTTGAGAGCCTTGAAAGGCACCTAACAAATAAAATGTATTATTATTATTATTACCTGTAAGTGAATGTAACATAGAGCTGTTTAATGCAGGCAGAGCAATGGCATATACATAGAAACAAGCAGGTAATGGACCCCAACCAAAAAGTTACACAATGCATCTTTAAAAACAGCCGCACCTTCTCTGTGGGGTGCCCTTGTTTTGTCTCACGTGCGTGTTAAAGTGTACGTTTGCTGATCCTCTCTCCGTGAGCTTGACTTTTGACTCCCCTGACTTCTCTTGCAGTCAGTTTTGTACCCGAGGAGAGAGATTTGCTGGCAGAAAAACGCCAAAGAAAAGCGTTTATTGTCTGTCAGAGGTGGGAAACTTGAGGTGAGTGCAGAGAGGAGGCAGGGGACAGCAGAGCGCCGTACGGTGGCCTGGAAGGTCAAAGCGTGATGACAGATTACACGACTCAAAATGAGAGCAGAGGGGAGAGACCAGCCTCGTTTGGGTTTCATAGAGACTACGGTGGCATAAATGTATAATTTTATCTTATATCATTTTAAAGGCGGGTTATTACACTTCTGTGGGATATTAACTGTTAACACATCACATATTTACATCACCATGTTCACTTTTTTGTTGCGAAATGCTATATATACCAAAAACAGTGTATTAGCATGTTTTATACATTTCATTTTCATTTTTTTAAACTCCGAGACTTCCCTCTCTTTGCTTCAGCTAATCAAACTACTGCTCATCACATCAGGTTTGTGAAGTTGTAGTGTGTTGTTTTGTGTCATGTTTTTGTTTATTTATCTAGAATTATCGTGTGGGAGCATCTGTGACGTAGGCTGGTAGGCAGAGCCTTGTACAGAATCTTACTGCTAACTTAAGGAGGGTTCGTAGGACCCAGGAGAGATCACTAGATTACTCAAACATGCATGGATGACATCTAAAACCTCTTCAGACATGTTTTTTGTTTATAACATAGTAGGAAGCTCCAAAAAGTTGTTTTTGCATAGTGTCCCCTCTTTAAGATGAATGCAGTTATAATATAACTAAATAAATAAATAACTATACTGCACATTTTTTTATTTTTTTTTTATTTTATTTAACCTTTATTTATCCAGGTAAACCAATTGAGAACCAGTTCTCATTTACAATGGCGACCTGGCCAAGAGGCAGCACAATTAAAAGATACATTCATAAAAACATACACAACATGAACAATAAAGACAATAATAAAAGACTACAACTAAAAGCAGGTACAATGATCTTAAAACAGTAATAAAAGATTACAACTAAAAACTAAAAACATGTGCAATAATCGTGGACAGTAGCATGTAGAAGGTTCTTAAAAGTGCTGATTGTAATAAAAGAGCTGAGTTTCAGTGAGCGCTGCAAACTATTCCAGTCGCTCGCAGCGGCGAACTGGAAAGACAGGCGACCGAAGGAAGTGCGGGTTTTAGGGATGACCAGATTAATCAAACTGCTGGAGCGCAATGTACGGATTGAATTGTGAATTTGGAGAAGAGAACGAAGATATTGTGGAGTTTTGCAAATGAGAGTTTTGTAAATAAAGAGGAGCCAATGGATCTGTCTGCGGGAGTGAAGTGAGAGTGTATAGTGTGCAGTGGTGAGTGTGAAAGGGAGCTCCAGTAACAAAACGGATGGCGGTGTGGTAGATGATGTCCAGTTTGTGCAGAAGGGATTTGGAGGCAGACCTGTAGGTGATGTCACCATAATCTAAAATAGGGAGTACTGTCATTTTGACCAGGAGGTGTTTGGCAGAGTGAGTGAGGGAAGATTTATTGCGATACAGGAAGCCTATGCGAGATTTGACTTTAGTGAGTACGGTGTTAATATTATTTTGAGCAGTATATGATCAAAGGAGAAGTTTAAATTTGTCAACTGGACAAAGTTTGTTTGGTTGAAAACGTTTCGCCGCTCATCCGAGAGGCTTCGTCAGCTCTTTGATCATGGATTCTACCTGGACGACTGAGGGACTTTTCACGCATCTTTTGAGCAGTATAGTTATTTATTTATTTATTTTTTATTGGTTGAAGATTACACAATAAGCAAGTTGTAGTTTTGCCAGTGCACTCAAGTCATTTCTGCATTCACAAAGAGTAGACTTAAAAACAAACATGTTAAGTCCATAAACATAATACTTACACAGTCACAATATTGGCATCAGCCCCACTGCAATAGGAAGTCCAGATCACTAGGTTAATCAATAATCAAGATTATTCACAATATAATCTTGTGGACCCTCAACAAAAACTAACAGAGCTGGAGTTACTTCATCAGTGCTTGTGTTGTTTTACTCTCTATATCATTTTTAGGTTGAGGTACACTTTACTGCCTCTGTAGGGAAATGTGTCCTCTGCATTTGACCCATCTTCAGTGTCTCTGGGTTATACCTGTCAGTGGGACCCATCTCCAGATCTTGAGCTAGTCTTGGTCAGGACTATAGGGCTAACTAACTGTGACTAGGTGACTGTAAGAAATAATGCTGTCATTGTATTTTGATAATCGTACTGGTTTTCTGGACTGTACAGACTCTAAAACACACACAGAAACACCCTTTAGAATGACATTATTAAGCCAAAATGTCAAAACAGAATACAAAAAAATCTGTTTTTCATTAATAATACACTTTAGTCATAAATATTCTCAATTTAGTAGCCTTCAGTCACTATATTTCCATCTTTTTTGGTTAAAAATGTGTTTTGAAAATCTAAATATACAGTAGAAGTAATGGCTTGACTACTGGATGACTAAAATAATTGTTGCGGTCCTATTCAGGACTATCTAAGCTGGAGGATGTGACCTATTGTGGAAACCCACCCAAACGCAGGGAGAAACTCCACAGAGAAAGACCTGAGAATTGAACCCAGAACCTTCTTACTGTGAGGCAGGAACCACTCGATCTTTTGAAAAAAACATTGGGACCGTTATAAAGCGACAATCAATCAAACATAACTGGTACTGCTGAAACTCAAATTGGTCCAATCATAATCAATGCGCAGCCATCTCTTTTGCTTTTGTCTATCGTCTCATGGCACTTTTTGATTTGTTATCAGGATTTGACCTCTGGGGACACCGTACTCCACACTTCTTAGCTGAGCATGCTGCATATGAACAAGACAGCGATGTGTGTCTATGGGCGCAGCAGTGGAGCGGGCTCGGTCTGTATCTCTCTTCTTCTTCTCTGATCCACATTGAGGAATAAACCGACTGGTGCAAAGATGCTGGAGGCTATGTCTGCTAACCACACTA
The DNA here is from genome assembly GCA_036785185.1 of Paratrypauchen microcephalus. Taxonomy (NCBI): domain Eukaryota; kingdom Metazoa; phylum Chordata; class Actinopteri; order Gobiiformes; family Gobiidae; genus Paratrypauchen; species Paratrypauchen microcephalus. The sequence goes on along the minus strand of JAVJIX010000144.1, from coordinate 2,073,189 downwards.
ACAACACAGCACAAGAAACAGCCAGACGCTACCAAGACCACGCTGCGCAGGCCCATCGGAAAAGCATCAGAAAGGAAAGATGAAACGCCGAGTAAACATGTGTTGACACAGGTTTGATCCACTACTCCAGATGCCCCGGCCCCCCACGTTTCTCTCCTCGCCCGGGCTAGAGGTACAAGGGGATTGGCCCCACGCGTTTACATAAGAGAGAGGATTACGCCGCTTTCAGGGCTTTTGGAGAAGGGGCAGAACAGAGCCCCACCGAGTCCAAGTCCCCAACAGTCCGTCTGTGTGCGTGGCATATGGCACTACTACCACAGCTCAGAGAGGGTTTGGTGTTAAAGACAGCTCTAACTCCAGTGTACTGTGTGGAATACTATAGTAAATGTGACTCATCCCATAACTAACCATTTGTGGTATTTACATTCCTGTTTGTATAAGTCTAAATTGTAGAAAAAACAAAAGTAAAAACCTCATTCTAAAAGGACTCTAAAGAAATAGACGCACGTTGAAAGGTCAGATCTGTTATAATGTTTCTGTAGCAGTGGTGAGCATTCTTGCCTCAGAGCAAGAAGGTTCTGAGTTCAACTCCTAGACCTTTTCTTTGTGGAGTTTGCATGTTCTCTCTGTGTGGGAGGGATTCTGTTGGGCACTCCAGTTTCCCCGTCAACCCAAAACGCCTCTTTTTTGGACACCTTTACACCTGAGAGCAAATGCTTTCATTCATTCACACGCTGATGCTCTGCAAATTTCAGTAAAAAGTTCAGATTTTTCAACTTCGCTGCTTGATTCTTCTGTCGTTAATTTTCAGATGCGCCACGGAAACATCCCCCATAGACAGTCCTGACCTAGCCCCATGGGGTCAGTAGTGTGTCCTGAGGCAGACTGACAGAGAACAGGCTACACGACTGAGGCCTGAGACCCTCACACACACCTCTACCTCCTACAACTCCATCCCGCTGTGTTTCATCAGGGATTCACACTAATTATGAGTAATGCTCTAATGAAAAGTCCCTGATGAAGATGGTTTGTTTTTGGTGACACCTGCTGACAGACAAGTGCATCTGCTCAGAGCTTATGCGGACACAGGCCTGACCCTGTCCTCCCTCCTCTCTCCTCCCGTCTCTCCTGTCACTCTCCTCGGCGCTCCTCCTCTCCTTAATACTCTTGTGTACAGAGGGATTGCCCTTTCCCCCGTTTACATAAAGCGGCATTCACCTCCCTCATTACGTGGATTAGGACTCCTTTACTCCTTTTGTGGCGGGGCATCCTGTTGTCCCGCCCGGCTCGCTCGCTCTCCAAACTTTCGCCTGGGCTCGGCATATGGCGGGGTGCACCTCAGGGCTCAGAGCTAGGCCCCCTTTTGTTTGGGCTGTTATTGTTGCAGCGCGTAATGACATTTGTAGACTGTTGGATTGGAGTGCTGGGGTTAGGCTACCGTACCCCTGGGGAGGAAGAGGAGCGAGGGATGGAGGAAGAGGAGGGTGGGAGAGGAGGGAGGGAGGTGTGGTGGGGGGGAGCCAGGCAAAAGACATGTAGACAGACAGGAGTGTGGATTATGGAAATATGGAATTGATTTTTTTTTTCCTTTTCTGGTGGTAGAATGGAAAGCTCAAAGGAGAACAGACTGTGAGCTGCTGGTTGGCACGACAAGGAGAAGCCGGGGAAAAGGAGGATGGGGAGAAGAGAGGCACTGCTGGCTTCCTCCTCCTCCTCCTCTCTCTTTCTGTCTGTCACTCTTTCGCCATCATCCTTTCATTTGCATCCATCCTCTCCTCTGCTTCCCCGTCTCTCGCCCTCCCTGCCTGTCTCTCCCCACTCTCTCCATTCCGCTTTCATTCGCATCAATCCTCATCCTCCTCTCTTTCCTGCTCTCTCTTCCTCTCCCCATCATCCTTTCATCTGCATCCATCCTCTTGACCTGCCTCTTTCTCCCTTTTCCTCCTCTTCATTTCACTTTCTTCCTCTCTGTCACTTTCTCTATCTCTTATCTTCTCTCTCGCTTCCTCGACTCTCAACATTTTTCTCCCTCTCCCTATCGCTCCTTGCCTACTCCTTCTCTCCTCCTCTCTCTCTCCCTCTCTTCCTCCCTCTCCCTTTTTGCCTGTCACTCGCTCCATCCTCACTTCATTCACATCCACACTCCCCTCCTCTCCCCCTTTTCCTCATCTTGTCTACCCCTCGTCCCGCTCCCTCTCTTTCTCTCCCTCTCCCTCTTTCTCTCCGTCTGTCACTCTCTCTCTCCATCCTCCTTTCATTCTCATCCATCTCTCCTCCACCCCAGAGACTCTTAAGCCCTCGCTGTCCACATATGCCACTTGGAAAAACAGACAGAGGAACAAAAACGTGGCAAAAACATACATTTCACATTTCAAACTCTTTCCTTTTTTTTCATTATTTCATTTTATTTTTTTATTTTTTTTGCAAATGAAGTCGACAGATGGAAATGTGTCCGCGTGCTTCTCAGATCTCATCCCAAAGTTGCGGTTTTGAAGAAATAACTGTAAAGAAAAAGCAGCAAAAACTCGTCTCAAACTGGGAATGCTGCTAGTTAATTCCAGCGAACCACAGCGCGCCGATGGCACTTCTGAACAGACGCTGATATGAGAAATACTGTGGAACACCAACGGAACACTGCGGAAAACTCACAAGGACTGGGACCAGCTTCAGTGTACAACATAGTGACTCACACATGGGCGTTAGCCGTTTGCTGTGTGGGCAAACAAAACAGAGTTTGGATTCAAGACTGTTTTAATTTAACCAGAAAATCAACTAAAATAGAAGTTTTTAAAAAAAATTATAGTTGTGTTTATTGCACTGAAAAACTTCTTTAGTCCTTATTCTGAGTTGGCTTGCATCTGGGTGACAATATCTTAGTTGGTAGAGTGTTTATCCCTTGATCTGAAGGTTGGCGGTTCGAATCCCGCTCTCGACATAAACGTCACTGGCTGAGCAGTCAGATCCACTGGTCCTCAGGCTGGTGGTATGATTCTTCGTCTGTGGGCAAGACACTTAACCCACCTCGCCCACTGTGTCTGCGTACACTGGTGTGTGAGTGTGAGTGGTGCCTTCATGTAAAGTACTATTTACCATCTCCACAAACCTGACTCGTACTTGGCCTGGAGGAGGGCGTCGTCCTGCTGGTTTCCTTTGGCTATAATATCCCACAGTATGAGAGAGAATTTATCACATGGACAACTCATTCATCTCAGTGGAATCAGAGATACTTTAGTGATCCTCAGGGAAAGGTCTCGGAGGATTTCCTCTGGAAGGTCTTCTGCCACATTTTGTGTAAAAAGCCTGTGGCATCTCAAATGCCCACAGCTAGCACCTTAGCTAGCATCTTAGCTAGCCTGTTGCACACATCCTGCAGGCAGGGCTCTCAAGTCTCACGCATTGAGAGTGTGACACACGCAATTCACACGCCACACATGGCATTTCTATCGCTGATTTTTTGTGTGTGTTTTTTTTGTGCCCAGAAAATCGGTCTGTGTGGCTCAGTTTATGCAGGCACCGCGCGTTTTCAGCGAAACCCCTAGTATTGAATTATAAATGTGTTTTTTCTCCTGTCCACATGTTTTAGTGTGGAGCCTCTGATCAGGGCCTCTGCACATGGCCCAGCTCCCTTCATGCTGTTTCACATTTAGGGTTCACTCATTTTAGCTTGGTGCATGTAAACTGTAAAACTTACACCCAGCCCTTTGATACAGGCTCAAGTGTAATCAATAATATTTAAAGAACACATATGTTTTCTGAGGGGCGGCAGCAGCTCAGTTGGTAGAGCATATGCCTCGTGATCCAGGGGTTAGCGGTTCAAATCCCGCTCTTGACCGTTTGGCCGCATGCGATCCCAGCTCCCACAGATGAGCGCTGCCGTTGTGTCCTTGGGCAAGACACTTAACCCCACCTCGCCCCCAGTGTCTGTGGACACTGGTAGCCCCATGGCAGAAGATACATCAAGGCCTGTTGTGACGTGAGCCGTCCTCCTGTGGACCCACCACCCGCGGAAGGATTCATGGGGGCTGGTGCATTGTGTTCTGGGCAGCAGAACACTGCTTGGACTGCTGCCCCCGCGACCCAGAAAATGGAAAAGCGGAAGAAAATGAATGAATGAATGAATGAATATGTTTTCTGATCATTTCTGATGTTCTAATGTCGTTTCCTCACCACAAACACACCTGGAGTTGTGTTTTGTTTCATTCGCACATGTTTAACACACAAACCCTGCAGATTTAGGCTGAGTTGTTCTTATTAAACGGAAAACTTTCTTTCTCTCCTTGTGATGTCATGTGGTGATGCAGAAAAGTGCTCCACTGTGTTTTCAAACTCCACACACCTTCACTAGAATCATTTGGATGTGTTAACTTAAGGTTAACTTGAAAACTGCCACTTCATGACATCACAAGGTGGAACAGAGCATTCTGAGCTTTGGAGAGAAAGACAGACTAATAATAAAGAGTTAGTGAAACATGTGTGAAACAAAACACACGTCCGGGTTTGTTTTTGACGAGCTAACGGTGTTCGGACAAGGCTTAAAGCTCACAAGAGTCACATTCGTGTAATATCGGACGTTTAAACTATTCCAATTGGAGAAAGTGCATTTTGTTCCATCACCTACTTGTTTCTATGGAGATGTCATTGCTCTATCTGGAATGTTCCACAGTATGACATTAAACAGCGCTACCTTATATATTTTTTCAGTTACAGGGTTTTTTTATACCTCAATACCTAGAAAAACAGGCATTCTGACTGTGAGCGGGGTCGCCTCTCCGCAGATCTGACCTGTAACTCTGGTTCGGTCTGCATGGAAATAGAAAGGTTTAAAGCCATACTGCGGAACATTCCAGATGAAGCAATAAGATCTCCATGGAAAAAAGCATTTGATTTAAAGCCCCAGTGTGTAGGATTCGTGGCGCATAGGTGGATAGTCGCTATTGCACTTCCTGTTTTAGCTACGGCAGACCTCGAGGGTCACCCGGGCGCGCCGTAGCGCGGACAGCTTGCGTACCGGCGCATGAACCGCGCGCCACTACTGTATACATAAAACGCGGTCCCGTTCACTTTTTTTTTTCTTTTCGCATGAAAACACACATTCCTGATCATGTGCCATGACAATCTACACATCAAATGAAACCTTACAGTCTCCTCTTTTTGACTATGCAATTCATTTCCCGGCACAACAATCACTCCCCGAGCACATGGGGCTTTTATACGGAAAAGCACAAAACGAGGTTAGCTTACCTTAGAATGCTTTGCACAGGTCAAACTCTGTATTTCACCATAAACTTGCTCTCAATCTGTCCGTAAGGATCCAGCGAATAAAATCCAGTAAAACAATTTAGTCCAAAACACGTGTTAGATCCATTACGACGTGTGATCCGGCAGCATGCTTGTGTGGTTTACCCAAAACCACGAGCCTTGCCGAAGGCGAAGGCGGAGCCCAAATGTCCTTCTGCGGCTCTCATATTCAAAATGGCTGCCTCTGCATGGGGAAGATCCCCCTTTTATGTGACTATATCTAAGTCCAACAGAATACCGGTTATTTTTAAAAAAAAATTCTCATGAAAACACACATTCCCGATCATGTACCATGACAAAGAATACTTTGATTTCATGATGGAAGTGAAAAGGCTTGGAAAACACTGTATTTTTGAATGGGTATCTTCAATTTCGGTAATTAACGGGTAAAAATCTTACACACTGTCCCTTTAATGGACCCTCCACCAAAGAAGTTACACAATTCAAGGGTTATTGTGAAAAGAAACATCACTACACAACAATTCCTCAAGATTATTGACGCGTAACAAAACAAAAGCGAAAATTATTCTAATGAGTCTAAATCTTTGTTTACACAGATACTTACAAATGTAATCCCCCAGAACCATTCAGCCTTATTACTTACTGTTCAGAGAATACGATTTACAGAAGGCAAAGGGCAACTAACTCTATAATCACACTAAATATGATGCTGCATGTGCTTTGTGTGTTTTACTAAGAACTTTTATTGAATATTTAGACTGACCATAGACCCGTGTTGGTTCTTAATGCAGTTTCGTCCAGATGTGTTGGAATTGTGTTGCCAAACTCAGAGCATTTGAGGCACTTGGGAGCCAGCCAGATGCTAATGATTTCAACCTATTTTTGAGTCGAGTGCAGCTCTGACCTTCTCCTCCGTCCTCCTCGAAAGTTTTACATAATATTTTACACTTTGCATAATTATATTTCCAACAACATTAAAAACTTGGACGTAGAAAACGTGAACCTTCACCAAGGCAGTGTCCGCTTCTCTCCTAATCGGAAAATTGGATATTTTAAAGAAAAAAAAGATGATTGTTTTGACTTGGCTGTTTTGTCCATTGCCAGTACTGGTCTTCACAGTACGGCATTAAACCTTTGTATCTTCATGGAGACCAAACCAAGTTACAGGTCAGATCTGTGGAGAAGTGACCCCGCTCACAGTCAGAAGATTTTCTATGTGTTTTTTTCAGCGATAAAATCACCTGTAATTGAATAAATGTAGCATAGAGCTGTTAAATGTCACACTGTGGAACATTCCAGGCAGAGCAATGACATCTCCATAGAAACAAGCAGATGATGGAACCTCCACCAGAAGAGTTACACAGTGTAGCTTTAAAGAGGCAGTATTATCTCCTCTGGGATATTAACTCTAACACATCACATATTTACATCACCTTTTTTTTGTTATATGTTATATCCTCCTGAGACCCGCCCATTCATTTGTGTCCTTTATAGTGGACATCTTTTAAGTTTTGAGACAGACTCTAGTTTGTGGCTGCACTATGATAAAAATTAAAATTAAAATAAAAAAATAATAATAATAAATAAATAAATAAATTCAGAAATAATAATAATAATAATAATAATAATAATAATAATAATAATAATAATAATAATAATAATAATAATAATAATAATAAATGAATAAAATAAAAATATATAAATTAAATACATAAATAAGTAAATAATACATAAAAATAAAACATAAAAAAATAATCAATAAAAAATAATTAATTAATAATAATAATAATAATAATAATAATAATAATAATAATAATAATAATAATAATAATAATAATAACAATGTATAAATAAAATACATTCATATGTAAATAAATAAATAAATAATACATACAAATAAAAATAAAAAAAAATTAAAAGGGAGTCTAAAAACATTCTGAGGCGACTGTAGAACCGACCGAAAAAAATGTTTTTGTGAGGTTGTAAACTTCACATGGATTTAACACTATTACCGTCCATTACAGAGGACATGTGACAACATTATGGAAAAAAAAATGTAAATGCTAAGGTGTTTATTTACCTCCATATAGAAAATGTAAATAATAATAATAATAATTTAGATACACTTTTATTCTTCGGGTCCCAGGAGTATATTGCTCCCTGTGCTAAGTCACTCCTCCTTCAGAGCACTATTAAAAAAAAAAAAAAATCATTGCACTTTGCGAATGAAACCACTGCAGATTGTGTCAGGTTTGTGAAGTTGTTGTGTACAGTTTTGTATCATGTTTTTGTATATTTGTGGAGAATTGTCGTGTGGGAGCATGCAGGACGTAGGCTTGTGGGTGGAGCTTTGTACAGACTCGTACAGCTAACCGTAAGGAGGGTTTGAGATCACTAGATGTAAGATAAGTAAGATAATATTAACAAAAAAATTAAAAACGTAAAAGTAGAGACTGTAAAAAAGAAGACGCAATAATTTGAAGCCGCTTTTCGATCGTTTTCAGGCATTTTTCTAACCGTGAGCGAGGATGGCATCTTGAGTGATCTCTCCTGTCATCAGCAGCTCCTCACGCTAAACCTACTTCCTGGTCCTGTTCTTGTCTCCTGGTCCATCATCCATCTTTGAGCTGTGGAGCTCTGTGCCTGAGTCAGGGGCAGACACACACCAGCACCAGCCTGGGGAGAGGCATCCGAGTCGGGCACGGTCTGACGTGTGTGGGGGAGGTCGTCTCCTGGGGGTCCCTCCGCCATGACACCACCCTCCATCACCGGCGCTCCCATGACAGGCCCTGATTGGTGGAGGAGGCTGCGGACCACGGGGGGTAGAGAAGGGGTATGGGGGGGTAGAGGGGGCAGTGGACTGGGAGGTCGATCAGTGAGGATGGCAGATGATTGGTGAAGATGTCCTGGGACAGTGTCGACCTGGAGGAGCGAGATGTGGCAGAGATTTTGGGGTCAGATAAAAACCATGACAACAAGACTACATCAACATCTGTGGACTGTAAAAAAGGCACATTACAATGAAAAAATACTGTAAATGAGAACTCAGTAGGGTTGTCAAAAGTATCTAAAATCAGATATTAATCAATAATACTATTTCCTTTTTTATACTTTTTATATTTTTTAAGTTTTAAAGGTACAGTGTGTAGGATTCGTGGCGCATAGATGGTGTAGGTACCATGCACTTCCTCTTTTGGCTACGGCAGACCTCGAGGGTCACCCGGGCGCGCCGTAACGCGGACAGCTCGCGTACCAGCGCGCACCCGGCGCTGTGCGAGCTCTCGCCGACAACTACGGTATAAATAAAACGCGGTCCCGTTTTTCTTTTCGCATGAAAACACACATTCCCGATCGTGTACCATGACACTCTACACATCAAATGAAACCTTACAGTCTCCTCTTTTTGACTATGCAATTCATTTCCCGGCACAACAATCACTCCCCGATCACATGGGGCTTTTATACGGAAAAGCACAAAACGAGGTTTGTTACTTGGCTTACCTTAGAATGCTTTGCACAGGTCAAACTCTGTATTTCACCATAAGCTTGGTCTCAATCTGTCCGTAAGGATCCAGCGAATAAAATCCAGTAAAACAATTTAGTCCAAAGCACGTGTTAGATCCATTACGACGTGTGATCCGGCAGCATGCTTGTCGTTGTTTACCCAAAACCACGAGCCTTGCCGAAGGCGAAGGCGGAGCCCAAATGTCCTCTCGTATTCAAAATGGCTGCCTCTGCATGGGGAAGATCCCCCTTTTATGTGACTATATCTAAGTCCAAAAGAATACTTTGATTTTTGAAAAAGGCTTGGAAAACAATGTATTTTTGAATGGGTATCTTCAATTTCGGTAATTAATGGGTAAGAATCTTACACACTGTCCCTTTAAGAAAATTTTTTTCTATACAAATCATAATCAAATCATATATGGTTTATTCTAAACCATATATGCACAATAAAAATAAATACAAAAGAACCTAAAAGATAATAATAATAATAATAGCAGCAGTAGCTGGTGGTTCGAATCCCGGACGGATGGACCGCGTGTGATCCCAGCTCCCACAGATGAGCGCTGCCGTTGTGTCCTTGGGCAAGACACTTAACCCCACCTCGCCCCCAGTGTCTGCGGACACTGGCAGCCCCCATGGCAGAAGATACATCAAGGCTGTTGTGACGTGAGCCGTCCTCCTGTGGACCCACCCCCCGCGGGAGGATTCATGAGGGCTGGTGCATTGTGTTCTGGGCAGTGGAACACTGCTTGGACTGCTGCCCCCGCGACCCAGAGAATGGAAAAAGCGGAAGAAGATGAATGAATGAATGAAGATGAATAATAACAATAATAATAATAAATATAGCCGCAAGCGGCGATGATCGGCCCTCGCTTGCACTCGCAGGGGGGGTGGCGCTAACGCGCCATTTTCCTATTCCCATGAACCATCTATGTACCAAATTAGGTGTGGCTACACCAAAGTTTTTGCCGGGCATCCTAATGGCAGGGACAGATGTTTGGCCTGTTACCATGGCAACATGATGTGAGATGGAGTGGGGGTGTCACTGTGTTTTTTGATCGAGACCATGTCACGAATGTGTGGTCCAAATTTGGTGTGTCTACGGCAAAGTAAAATTTTTCTGTTCCATGCAATCTCCCTAGGGGGCGCTATTACGGCCAATTGAGATTTTCTTATATCAATCTGTTCAGGGCCGGGGTGTCCACCAATGATTAAAGTTTAAGTAAAATCGGCCAAAGTATGCGCGAATTATCACTCGTCGAAGTTTGACAGGAAATGGCGCCTTCGCCACCAGGTCACATGGTCTATCCAATATGGCTGGTTGGTTGCCTAGCAACAACGTAATATACTTTTTTGTTCCTCTTCCCATGATGCATCTGTGTACCAAATTTGGTTTGGCTATGACAAAGTTTTTGCAGAGGATCCTAATGGCGAGGACAGATGTTTGGCCTGTTGCCATGACAACACGATCGGAGCTTGCGTGGGAGCGTCATTGAGTTTTTTGATCGAGACCCCGTCACGAATATGTGTACCAAATTTGGTATGTCTATGACAAAGTAAAATTTTGCACATCCATGCAATCTCCCTAGGTGGCGCTATAGTGTCCATTTCAGATTTTCTTATATCAATCTGTTCAGGGCCGGGGTGTCCACCAACGATTAAAGTTTGAGTGAAATCGGCCAAAGTATGTGTGAATTATCGCTCATCGAAATTTGATGGCGAGCTGCAAAAACGAACCCGAAATTTGTGGCGTTGTCACGGAAACACCGTTCACTCTTTCAGAACGCTTTTAACAACTTTTAATGTCCCACTTGTCTAGATGATACAGCACTATTCTGGTGAGTCTGGGTCAAAAACCCTAGGAGGAGTTCGTTAAAATGCGAGGACAGGAAAATGCACCCTCGGTGCCAGGTCACGTGCTCGATCCAAAATGGCCGACTTCCTGTTGGTCGCTTAGCAACCGCATAATATACTTTTTTGTTCCTTATCCCGTGATGCATCTGTGTACCAAATTTGGTATGGCTACGACAAAGTTTATGCCGGGAGTCCCATTGGCGACGACAGATGTTTGGCCTGTTGCCATGGCAACACGATGGGACATGGCGTGTTGACGTCATTAAGTTTTTTGATCGATACCCCGTCACGAATATGTGTACCAAATTTGGTATGTCTACGACAAAGTAAAATTTTGCGCTTCCATGCAATCTCCCTAGGTGGCGCTATAGCACCTATTTCAGATTTTCTTATATCAATCTGTTCAGGGCCGAGGTGTCAACGAACGATTAAAGTTTGAGTGATATCGGCCAAAGTATGCGCGAATTATCGCTCGTTGAAATTTGATGGCGAGCCGCAAAAACGAACCCGAAATTTGTGGCGTTGTCACGGAAACACCGTTCACTCTTTTAGAACGCTTTTAACAACTTTTAATGTCCCACTTGTCTAGATGATACAGCACGATTCTGGTGAGTCTGGGTCAAAAACCCTAGGAGGAGTTCGTTAAAATACGAAGACAGGAAAATGCACCCTCGGTGCCGGGTCGCGTGCTCGGCCCAATATAGCTGACTTCCTGTTGGTCGCCTAGCAACGCCGTAATATATTTTTTGGTTCGTAACGACATGACCTATCCACCACCCGAATTTCGTTTGCCTACGACAAAGTTCATTTATCGGGTATAGCCATAGGCGCAATGTATTTTGATTTTTGAGGTGGCGCTGTGGAGCCATTTTTAAAGATTTTTTAATACAGATTATTTGTAAATTCCTTTTTTGGCGTTCTTGAATTTTGCGCAAAATTTCGTGAGTTTTCGTCCGTGGGAAGTACCCGAAACCTGAAAAAGTGGTCGGGAAAATAATAAGAATAAGAAAAACCAGAACAGTAACAATATAGTGCCACGAATGGTGGCACTCAATATAATCAATGGAAAGGGTGCGCGTCCAGTAACGCACCCGTGGGGTCCATTGACAACTACTAGCGCGTTGCACGCGTTCCACGCTGGTTCTGCAGTGCTTCGCACCGCAGAACGGTTACAATAGGCCCTATGCGCTCTTCAGCGCTCGGGCCTAATAATAAATATAGCAGAGTTTTATATTATACACACACACATACATTGATATTAACTAGATACTGATATGAGCAGGTATCAATACTACATTTTTGTTTTATTTGTTTTTTCAACGTTTTTCTGCACAAATCTATTAATAATAGTGTACTATTTTAATTGAATTATACGTGTTATATTACTCACTACATCCTTAGTGTGAACAAGCTTGCCTCTTTGCAGATCTGATGTGTAACTTCGGCTGGTGGTGGTGGGGACACTACCCACTATGTCAGTATGCATTACTGAGAGCATGATTCGAACCACAAACCTTTGAGTTTTAATTCATTTTGATTAGTAAACTCTGCCTTTTTTGTTTTTGTTCTAAATGTCCATCCATCCATTTTCTTCCACTTATCCGGGTTCGGGTTGCGGGAGAAACAGCCTAAACAGATCTGCTGCCCAGGTCTCACTGCACCAGCCCCTATGGATCCTCCTGCGGGTGGTGGGTCCACAGGAGGACGGCCCCACGTCGCTCCCCACCCTGGGCCTGGGTCCAGGGTGGGGCCCCGGTGACGCTAATCCGGGCGATGTAACTGGCCTTGCTGTGTTTCATAGAGGCTTCTGAACCGCTCTTAGTCTGACCCATCCCCCAGGACCTGTTTGCCTTGTGTGACCCTACCAGGGGCATGAAGCCCCCGACAACTTAACCCCCGGGATCATTCGGCCACTCAAACCCCTCCACCACGTTAAGGTGGCGGTTCAAGGAGGGGTGTTCTGAATGTACTGAAGGTAAATGGATTCCAGTCTCTCTACGGGAGCTCTATAAGAGCCACGTGTATGTGAAGAATCATATCTTTATGTAGAAGAGGTGCTGGTGGTGGAGGTGAGAATGAGGTGCAGACATCAAACAGCAGGAAAAACGAGCACACAGATAACACATGCACAAGTCAAAGTTTAGCAGTAGCACTTGTACAGTAGTAGTGGCTGTAGTAGTAGCTGTACAGTAGTTACAGCAGGGCTCTCAAGTTTTGAAGTTTGGTTGGAGTGAGATTTATTTATTTTTTTCCACCTATCCACCTAGCGACCCATTGACCCTTCAACCCAGCTTATTAAAAAAAAAGTTCAATTATATCATACACTGTTTATTTATTCTGTGACAAATAATAATAACCACAGTAGGCAGATTGCTAGTTGGTTACCTAAAATAACGCTAGCTTGAAATGGACAGGTGTAAATGTTGGTCTAAAGAGCAAAACTACAAAGCAACTAATGAGAGTTCTATAAATGAAGTTATTACCTGATGGTTCTCAGTCCTGAGTTGGATGTTCGTTTGTTTTATCATTCACCGTTTTGTCATCATTCGTTCGTCTCACTCGTGTTCAG
>JAVJIX010000144.1:2035000-2052500 GCA_036785185.1 Paratrypauchen microcephalus | reverse complement strand
GAGGGAGAGAGGAGAGGGACAGAGAAGGAGAGAGAGGGGGAGAGGAGGATGGAAATGGGGAGAGGGATTGAGAGAGAGAAGGAGAAATGGACAGAGATGAGTGAGGCATGGGTCAAAAAAAAGGTTGTAAATAATAAAAATTAAATATAAAAAGAGGATGATAGAGGGAGAAGAGGGGTAGCGGGAGAGAAAGAAGGGGAGAGAGGGAGAGTAAGGAAAGAGGTTTAGAAGGAGAGAGGGAGAGTGTGGGTGAAATGAAGAGGAAGAAGGGAGACAGAGAAGGAGGGAGGGAGAGAATAAGAGAAATCAGAGAGAAAAAGTTAGGAGGGAAAGGGGCAAATATATTCATTCAAATAGAAAAGAAAGGGGAGAGTGGACTTGTGGCGAGAGGTGAAAGGGCATCAGGGTTTTTCTCTCATGTTTAGTGCTACATGAGTCTTTATGGTGCTGTTGTCATCCGTGTGTCCGGATTTTCTAACTACATATCCAATATTTGTAAAGATGCTCAGAAGTCAGTTTGTTTCATTCATACGGAGCTTAAAAATGCGTCACCTGGACTTTTGGAAACGACATCTCCTTTCAGCTGGTTCATTCACAGTGGCAGTTTAAGGTCTGTTAGTTGCTGTAGGTGTGGTGCATATGCAGCTCACACAGGAACACGAGCGTTAGAGGTTTAGAAGTCTATACAGAACATTTTAAGCCATTATGTTTGTGTAAAAATGTAACATGGAAGTGTATCTGAAGCACTACAAGGAGAGCTATCCTGAAATGGAATCACGTCTCAGTCATGATCTGCACTTTTGAAATTTAACATCAGGAATTTTATTGTTCTTACATAGCAAAACATGCGCTACAAAAGAACCTTTGTTCCAGCAGCCGTCAGTGCCCTGAACAAGTGACTTTATCGTATTATATTTATCTTATTTATGCTCGCTTTGCACATATGGCATATTTGTAGTCTTGTTTTTAAAGATCCCATGACATGGTACTTCTTGATGCTTTTATATGGCGCCTTAATGCTTGCCTAATACTGTAAATGAATCCTTCTTCAAAATCAACACTCAGTGCATGAGAGAGCCTCGTGAACACAGTCAGAGTCATTTGTATTTTGTATATTTTGTATTTTAAGTCTTGTTGTGAAGCACCTTGTGGCTCTTGTCTGTGAAAGGTGCTATATAAATAAAATTTTACTTTTACTTACAGAGTCATAAATATGTCTCTCAAACACTTTGTTCTGTTCTACACTTTGTTGCTTGAATGCAAATGAGGAGGCCAGAGACAGGCCAGTGCAGCGGGTGGGGGTGTGGCCAAATACGCAGCTGTTTCCTGGATTAGCGGTACGCTGTGTGCTGCCACCCACTTCCGTGTTTATTCACGGAGGAAGATATGAGACGATTTCCATTTAAAACACATTTCCACATAAAATAAAATTAAACCACTGCTGTTTCAGAGGTTCGGATGCTCGGATAAAGGACATCAGAACCTGGAAACACTCTCATGTGCCTCCAGGCAAATAAAAAAACGCATCTCGCATTTTGTAGCTCGTTCGCGGTCCAAATTCTCTGGGCGTGATTTCCAGAGACGGTGGGTAGACATCCAGACAGGCGGTGGAACTGTATTTGCATTTTTGCTTCAGTGTGACGTCACATAGTTCCCTTGTTCAGAATCGCCCGTTTGGGCTGTCTTTTTTTCAAACGTGGAAAAGGATCGCAAATGCTCAGTTTACACATTTCGCAATTTTTAGCCATGGGGGGTGGGCCTAAACAGGGTAGGGGAGCTCACATTAACGTTCAAAAATCTCAGAAAGTGACAATTTCATGCCATGGGACCTTTAATGTATTGTTTCTAATGGGGTTTTAGTTCTTTTAGCTGCACTGTGTGTGTGTGTGTGAATGCAGGACAGAGCTGTCACACTGCATTTGCGCACCAGTATCCGGTTATTAGCCTTATTCCGGTTCTGACAGTATTCTGGATTTGGTATTTACCATTGCTCAGAGAAACCAGGATACTCATATCTCTGTGTAAATGAGGAATCAGAGTATCCTAGATATTTAGACTGGTTGCTATGGTAACTATGGTACAGATATGGCAAGGAACTAAACATGTAGCAACTTTGCAAACTTAACACATAGTTACTTACATTCAAGTAAGAACATCAGACTGTGAGCTCTGTCACAGCTTTGTAAAAGTCATTACTAAAAAAATATGACAGCCTCAGTTTAGTTCAAGAGCACAAACTGACACAGAGTTGAGCCTGGTCTTAAAAGAGGGTTGTATTAAACAGTAGACTACTTTATTTTGTTTATAAGTATAAAATAGTATTACTTAAAACATCCTGGTAGGATTTTGAGTCGTTTTGGGAATGTTGACGCTGCTATCATATCTGTTACTTGTGTTTGCACATGCTCAGTAAGGCCCCTGTGGTGAGGAATCATATAATCAATACTGCGTCTACAGACCACAGTATTGTGGATACTCTCTGAAAAACCCAGTGAGAATATCCTGGCTTCTCATAGCCATAATACTGACATATCCAAGATACTGAAATCAGGATACTGTGTTTACATGGACACACTGGCATAACGAGAATACTCAAAAAACCTGATCATAACCAGGATACCCGAGCACATGCGTATGCACACTTTGACTTGTCCTTTAATGGAGCAGTGCCACAGTGCCGCGCCTGGGACCCATCTCCAGTAGAGTTGGGCGGTATCCAAATTTTGATACCGTTAAACCGTGTCCACATTTTCCCGGGGTATACGGTATTACTGTTGCTAAGGCTAAAAAAAAAAAAAACACTTGGTAGCACTACAGTGGAGTGGCCTCGCCAAATGGCAGCTTGCACCTATACCGTTCAGAAACAGAATAGCAAGCATTACATAGGCCTAATGATACTGAAAACATAACAAAACATGTACAAAATTAGTAACTTTTATTAACAAATGTTTAAAGTGCAAATACACCAGCCAACCGATGGAACAAAATGACATTGTCTGTGGGCTAAAGCTAACAAACCAACAGGAATCAAATAAAATACTTGATCTTATCAAATAAGAAAATCTGAACAATAAATAACAAGACATAACCAAAAATGTGCATATATAACCCTGTCCTGAGAACGCAGTGGAAAATACTGCTCGTTTGTATATTTTTAAAATCTATTAACATGAATCAAATAAATTAAACCTACAACTATACAACATCCCGGAGCGTTTTCGTCCGTCAGAAAAAGCTACTCCTTATTGAAAATAAAAATATTAAGCTATTGAATGCAAAACCAGCATGTTCACTTTTTCCGGCTTGAGTAAGGCACGTTGTGGATTGACAACTTTGCCCGCGGTGCTGAAGACCCGTTCCGATGGAGAGCACAGGTATTTTCGGGCAACCCTCGTTCCACCAAAGAAGGGGGTCTTCATCTCCCAGAATAACAGCCTCGTGTGGAAGTTGCGTTTGTAATAAGAAACCCGAAAACTTCTCACATTTCAGACTCAAAAACGGAGAGTTGTTTTTATTAACACGCGAGGATATCAGAAAAGGAGCTGCGTTGGAACACAAAAGCAGCGTGTCAAACGTCACGCCTTTCTTAAAGGGACCGCAACTATTATCAGAAGCAGGGACTTTATAACCGAACGTCATCTCTCCGATAGTAATATGAGTTTTAAACTTTAATAGTATTAAATTAACAAACACAACCACACATACATAGGTGCTGGACAAACACTCTTTATTTAGGCATTAAATCATTTATAGTTAATATTATATTAGGGCAAGATTTTTAATTTTTTTTAATGACGGTAATGAATCTGATACCGTTGCTATTTTTAGATACCGCAGTATACCGTATTACCGTATTACCGCCCAACCCTAATCTCCAGATCTAGAGATAGTTTAGGTGAGGGCTTGATGATTAACATAGAAGAAAAGCCTTACGTGACTCTGGAACTGAACCTGGAAACTTCTTGCTGTGACTCCTGAGTCTGTCATTGTCCCAGAGCTGCTGGGTTTTGCTTCATCTGGGACTCGCTGAAGGCAGACGAGACTGTACAGCCGACGTCATCAACATTCCCTGAAGGGTGAAGCCACTGTTCTCTCTGAAGCTCTTTAATCAGAGCTTTGATTTATCACAATTTGACCATAAAGAAATGATTTATTTGGAACTACACAGATGCTTTGTGCTGTTAACGGTACTATATTACACAAAATGCACTCCTTTGAGCTTAAAGTCATGTTATAACCTCATCAAAAGCAGACCTGGAGTTGTGTTTTGTTTCATTCACACATGTTTGAGTAATCCTTTATTAGTCTCCACCTTGTGATGTCATGAAGCAGTCATTTTCAAATTTGCAGCTCCTAATTTAAGTTACCTTAAATGCCTAAATATGCAGGGTTTGTGCGTTAAAGGTCCCATGGCATGAAATTTTCACTTTCTGAGGTTTTTGAACGTTAATGTGAGCTCCCCTACCCTGTTTAGGCCCCCCCCCCCCATGGTTAAAAGTTGTGAAATGTCTAAACTGAGCATTTGCGATCCTTTTCTGCGTTACAAAAAATCGGAGCTCAAACGGGCGATTTTGAACAAGGCACCTTATTGACGTCAGATCGAAAAAAGAAATGCAAATGCAGTTCCACCCCCGTCTGTCTGTACTCAGCGTCTCTGTAAATCACGCCCAGAGAGTTTGGACTGCGAATGCGCTAGGCAATGCGAAATGCGTTTTTTTATTTGCCTGGAGGCACGTCCGAGTGTTTCTAGGCTCGGAAGTCCTTTATCTGAGCCTCTGGACCTTTGAACAGCAGTGGTTTAATTTTATTTTATGTGGAAATGTGTTTATTTTTCAAATGAAAGCTTCAAATCTCTCCCCCCGTGCAAAAACACGGAAATGGATCAGCTGAGAGCTGAGAGCTGAGCGTTTGGCCACGCCCCTACCCTCTACTATAGGCCAGCTCTTTTCTCCTCATTTGCATTCAAGCAACAACGCCCATTATGGAGTGTTCAGAGAGAGAAAAATTACTCTTTCTCAGCTTATCTCTGTTTCTCATGCACTGAGTGTTGATTTTGAAGAAGGATTCATTTACAGTATTAGGGAACCATTAAGGAGCCATATAAAAGCATCAAGAAGTACCATGTCATGGGATCTTTAAAACATGTGTGAATGAAACAAAACGCAACTGCAGACGTGTTTGATGAGGAAAACGGTGTAATATGAGCCACCGTGATGTAACTGCAAAACACAAAAATAGTTGTAAAGGTGAATTATACTGAAAACTAAAGTCGTGTTTGTCCTGAAGGGCAGTTTCTCAAATTAAACCCTTTCAGGAGCTGGCATTTGTGGTTTTGCTGCTTTGTTTTTGTCTTGTAGTTTGAGCTGTAGCGCCTTCATTTCGTCCTTGTTTTCTGTGTTACTGCCCGCAGCTCCATCTCAACAGATTGGAGTTTCTGTCTCTGGGCTTCAGTAAGTGACACATACAGTTAGGCGCGTGGACCTGCCGTACCCGTCCGCGCCTGCCGTACCTGTCCACGTCTGACAGGAGCTCAATCCACCTCCTGTGATTGTCTCCGACGGACTCGACCGACCGCACGGATCCTTGTTAGCCAAAATAAGCTCTCCCGACACTGCTGAACAGCTCCACAAGGGGGCGGCGAGAGCGCAAATTAAATAAATAAATGAAAACGGTGAAAGACAAAACTCCTCGGTGCAGAGATACTGGAGAAATAAAGAGACAGAGGGAGAGAGAGAGCTTACATTTTCAGATATTCCTCTCTTCCTCTCGCCCTCCATGTCAGTTTAAAAATGCACTTTGGCTCCTGGCCCACACACATATTCAAATATTTCTTTCTCTTCATCTTTCTCTACCTCTTTCTCACACATTCACATATATTTCTCCTTCTTTTGCCCTTTCTCTCTCCCACCATTTTCTCTTCATTTCTTACAATTTCCACCTTTTTGTCAATTTCTCTCTACTCACACATTCCTCTTCTCTATTCTCTCTCTCCTTGTACCTCCCCCATCTCTTTCCCCCTCTCTTTCCCCCTCTCTCTCCTGCCAGTGTTGTGTTCCTCTGGTTCTTTTCTGAAGGCCGTTCTTCTCCCTGGCAGAGCTCAGGAGCAGCCAGCAGCACACACTGTTACAGATAATGAAGGGACTCTGCCTTTCTTCCCCCTCTTTCTCTGTCTCTTCCTCACATATTCCCATAGTCCTCTCTTTCTTTCTTTCTTTCGCTGTCCCTCTTTTTCTCTCTTTCTCTTTCACGCTCTCTCTCTCTCTCTCTCTCTCTGTCCTTCTCTTTCCCTCCAGTAATCCATAATCAGGTAGTACTGTCTCCAAAAACAGATAAAGTCTTTATATTATTGGACCCACTGGACTAATGCGTACTCTGTTTCTCTGCATTTGACCCATTCTTCAGTACATATGTGTCCAACCGCGGCATTTCAGGACACAAGTCGTCCCGGAGGCGTTTTGAGTTATTCAGAGATTCTGAAAGTGTAGATTCTAAGATTTCCAATGATGTCTTTAGCCCTATTCGGATGGGATTAGTTTTATGGGGTGACATGGGGTGAAATCATAATTACCAGGTAATTTATTCCTGTCTGAACGCGCCATGTCCGTAAACATAACGGAGTATGTCTGTGAAATTTACAGCGAGTTTCACCTTCTGTAAAACGGTCTGGGGGAATTACCATAGGTAATATTAATCCCGTGTGAATGCGACCCTCGGTAAAGATGTATGTAATATATCGTCACATCCGTTTAAAGAAATAATTTACCGCAATTTTCAAACACGGAGGAGCTTGAAGCGCTTTGTTTTGCAGGCAAACAAAATGATCTACCGGTACTCTCAAACAAACGCACACATCGACCAATGAAAAAGACCAAGAGGTATAAATCAGTCGTCAGAGGCATGAAACTTCTGCTTGTTTTAGGTCATGTATGCTCTATTAGTCCTGATTATGGGCAATAATTTGCATAGTTCGCTAATATTACACATAGGCTAATCATGACGTGCACGGCAACAAATACGTGACGGCAGAGCGTAAACAAACTCCTCCCATGTCAAATGAATATTACGGACATTTCTTGTCCTGTGTGAATGGGGTCATTTATATTACAGAGGTCCTGTGATAAACCGACATTACTCTACATCCCCCTGTAAAACTAATCCCGTCCGAATAGGGCTTTACACATGAAAATCTGACCATATTTGAAGAAGTTGTTTTCTCACAACTTGCCTCATTTGCATGACATTAAGCTAAGCCCCTCCCCCATCATGACTATCACTGTGGTGTGTTAATGTCCAGGCAGGTCAGAATCATTCAGTAATTTAATAATACACAGGATAATATGTTAAGTCAAAGTTTACTACAAAATTTAGACTGCCAAGATTCAAGATTGTTTTTTTTGTCATATGCAGGATCAACACAAGATCAATAATGCAATGAAATACTTAAGATCAAGAAGAACCGTTAACTCCCCAAGATAGTCAGGAAGTACTAATCGCATAGCAAAGTAACCAATATAATTTTAAAAAATTTAATAAAATGTGTAAAAAAATACCAAGGTACAGGTAGGGTTAAATAGGGTATTTAAGGAGTATTTCACAGGAGGTAATACTGTGCTGCTCACATGAATTTCGTATTGCACATAATATAGCACAGTATAATATACTATGCTTTAAATAAATAACAATAAATAAATACATGCCATATATCTACCTATAAATAAACTTTTGGTCACATCAAAATGGACTTTAATAACAATTCAATAATTTCAGTAAGCTAGCTTTAATTCCAAAAACAAAGTAAAGTGCACTTTCAAAGTTCTATTAAATAAATCAATTAGTATTGGCATTGCAGCCTAATTCATTCAAAAAAAAGTTACAAAAAGAAAACATTTAAGGTTCAAATGCTGCGCGTCACATTCAAACCCTCATGGCTACATTAGCGCCGAGTCAAAAAAAGTTACAAAAGTACTGAAACGGGTCAAATTGAATAAAGTATTTCTCTACCGCTATAGCCTATGGCAAAACGTTCGGCTTTTATATAAACAAAAATAGAGTGGAAATTAACCTAAAGAGGCTGTTTTTGATCGCTCTGATCACGTTTGTATCAATGCTAGCATTAGCATTAGCTTCAATGCTAGCATTAGCATTAGCTTAGCCGTATTGTTATATGGAGATCTGCAGTGCCACAATATGATCCCCACACGAAAGCTGAATTAGTATTTAAACATGTCCTAAAGTCTATAAAGTAAACGTGTTCTGACACATACTTACCTGTTGTTTGCCTCGTTGTCCGTGGATCCATATCCGCGCTCTTTCCCCAGTAAAGTATTCGATCGCATTCTGTACATGAGCTCCGGAGAGTTCCGGAGAGCTCCGGAGAGCTCCGGAGAGCTCCGGAGAGCTCCGGAGAGCTCCGGAGAGCTCCGTGTCCCATGTCCCGAAGAGAGCGTTTACAGCATTTCCTTATGTAGTATTTACAGTCAACGTTAAGGATTTTTAAGTTACGGATGCAAATGCAGCCTATGAAATGCAGCTACATATTCAGGAGCTGAGCACAGCTGATAGGCGGAAAAAGTAAACAAAAGAGCACAATTGTCACGTGATTGGTCCGCAGCGGTAGGATGGTAATTTAGACACACCTCGATTCTTTCCGAAAAACAAGCCAATTTCACAGACAAAATGTATGCTTTTTAAGCAGCCAATGCTGTTATCTGAAACATGGAGAAGCTTCTTCATCATCTCAACTAGAACATTCTGAAAAAAACCCCGAATATCACAAATTTTGGGGGAAAAAATAGTAAAAACGCGTGTATCTAGGATTCCCTAATCCCGAGTTGGGGACAGTTTGGCCGTACTCAGTCACATATGGAACAACCTGGTAATGACCCCGCCCCATGTCACCCATGTGTACAAGCAGTGACAGGGCATCAGGGACTTTGTTGGACAAATTCACAGTTTTGTTTTGGAATGTGGAAGTATAAAGCAGCTTCAATAACAGAGACATGAATCTGAATCTGAACCTTCACTTTTATGACCGTTATCAGTGAACACAATTCACAAACAGGAACTGGCTTCTGACATATGGGGCAACATAAAATGATTGATAATAATATAAACTATGACCAAATAAAAATAAGGTAAATAAAAATAGGCTTTGATAGAAATAGCAAATAGACTGTAGGGCAGAAGTCACCATCCTAGACACCCACGACCAGCCAATGTTGTCTCAAAACATCTTATGTTATTACCCTTGTACAAAGCTGTTCTGTCGTTACTAAACTATATTTTCATTCTCTGCCCTGGTATCGGATTATATCGGCATCAGCAGATAAAACAAAAGTCTGAAGCCCGGATCAGTGCCTCTCTCCTCCTCTTCATCAGATCCTGAATGATTTGGTGTAAGTGAATGGACTTGTTGCTGTTTCACTCCCAGTGCTTCTGCAGCAGTTTCATCTTCAGCTCCATGTGAACAGAAAGAGGAGGTGAAAAGGAGGAGAGAGTTTTTGAGGCCTTGTCTGAATCCAGCTCTCGTTCCAATCAGTATCTCATGGCCCTGTACATATTTTTTGCATATTATTCTGCATTATTTATTTAGCAGCTTTTTTTTCCGAGCGCCTCAGCTGTCCTTGTGCCTTTTACATGGTAAATGAATGCAGATCCATGCAGATTCTTAAAAAGAAAGGCTCAGAATTTGAATATTTTGCTTAAAGCTGCACCCAGGTCGACCCTGCCATTCGCCGTTTGAAAGCAGAGTCTGCGTGAATACTGAGATCTCTCTTTGTCATGTTTGCCAGAGGGGCTGGGTGAGCCAAGCGGCACCAGCACGGCTAGCCACACCGCTAATTGGGGAAAGGGGGGCAGAAGGGGGCAGGAGGGGGGCAGGAGGGGGTATGGAGGCTTCTGTGTGTGGTGTGGCAGTGGAGGGGGTAGGGAGGTGGAGGTGATGGAGAGGGCAGCCTAGGAGCGCACAGGGAGGAGGGAGGGTACCTGTGAGGGCAGAGGGAGGGGGACATCCTCCTGGTGTCATTAAACAGACACACAGACACACAGAGGAGCTACAGGGAGAAGCACCGGAGAGAGGAGGAGGAGGAGGAGGAAGAGGAGGACGGAGAGGAAGAGGGAGAGGAGAAGGCAAAGGTGGCACGCTCCACACAGACTGGAGAGTACTGCTCTGTTCACATATATTATGCATTATTTGTATTCTTACTGACATTTAAAGATACACGGTAAAACTTTTATGTTTTGGGGTCTGTCACCTGCTTGTTTCTACGGATGCATCGTTTCTCTGTGTGGAATGTTCCACAGTATGACTTTAAACAGCTCTACCTTACATTTTATTCAGTTACAGGTGGTTTTATAGCTCAAAAATACCTAGAAAAACAGGCATTCTGACTGTGAGCGGGGTCGCCTCTCCACAGATCTGACCTGTAACTTGGTCTGGTTTTGTCTCAATGATGATGGAAAGGTTTATTTTATTTATTTATGTCGTTTATTTGGAAGGGACAATGCATATTAAAGGTCCCATGGCATGAAATTTTCACTTTCTGAGGTTTTTGAACGTTAATGTGAGCTCCCCTACCCTGTTTAGGGCCCCCCATGGTTAAAAGTTGCGAAATGTCTAAACTGAACATTTGTGATCCTTTTCTGCGTTAGAAAAAATCGGAGCTCAAACGGGCGAGTTTGAACAAGGCACCTTATTGACGTCAGATCGAAAAAAGAAATGCAAATGCAGTTCCACCCCCGTCTGTCTGTACTCAGCGTCTCTGTAAATCACGCCCAGAGAGTTTGGACTGCGAATGCGCTAGGCAATACGAAATGCGTTTTTTTTATTTGCCTGGAGGCACGTCCGAGTGTTTCTAGGCTCGGAAGTTCTTTATCTGAGCCTCTGGACCTTTGAACAGCAGTGGTTTAATTTTATTTTCTGTGGAAATGTGTTTATTTTTCAATGGAACGCTTCAAATCTCTCCCCTCGTGCAAAAACAAGGAAATGGATCAGCTGAGAGCTGAGAGCAGAGAGTTTGGCCACGCCCCCACCCTCTACTATTGGCCAGCTCTTTTCTCCTCATTTGCATTCAAGCAACAACGCTTGAATAGAGTGTTCAGAAAGAGAAAAAATACTCTTTCTCATCTTATCTCTGTTTCTCATGCACTGAGTGTTGATTTTGAAGAAGGATTCATTTACAGTATTAGGGAACCATTAAGGAGCCATATAAAAGCATCAAGAAGTACCATGTCATGGGATCTTTAATGAACGCACAATTTGTATAAGATCACACAGACTGACGTAAATATGCCGGATTTAGCACAGTGCTAATTTCCATACTGTGGAACATTCCAGACAAAGCAATAACATCTCCATGGGAAAAAAAAAGCATTTGATGGACCCTCAAGCAGAAAAGTTCCACAAAGCACCTTCTGAAGTGGCAGTAACTGTCTGGACTTAACATCTGCTGCGAGAAAAGTACAATTTGTTTAAAAATTACGCAAGTAAATGTAACTGGAGTGCTCACCTGTGTGTAAAACTTTGAATATTGTGCTTACATCAGTTTGCCGTCACCGTGACAACTGACCAAACGCAGGTCTATAAATGATCAGTGTTTTATTATAGACTCCTGTATCTCCGGCTCCGCCAATCGTCACACACTTTAATTGAAAACATGAGTAAAACTTGTCAGCGCATGAAGGAGCTCGGATGGCGAAAGTTGGGCCAGTTTGACAGCGTTTCCCAGCATGCACCGGGGCTTGCGGACATACAGACAGCGTCGCTCATGGTGCAGTATTCCGGGCTTTAAATGGAACATAAGGTGGACATGTGTCAGAGAATTCCAAAATGACACGGCTGATTCCCGAAGAGGAGATGTACTCAGACACGGGGACAAATGAGCGAGTAAAAATAAGATTGTAATTTGCCTATGTGTGACAGTGGAGCTTTAAATGGAAGAGCAGATCCTGAGCCTGTCCTTCTCTTGACAGTCTGTCACTTAGACCGGCCACACGCTATTTCAGCCCCGCTCTGGCCCACAGCTCCTCTGGTCTAACTAGAATCACGTCCAAAGATTTGTCTCAGAAATCCTGCAGAGCCTTGAATCTGAAGTCTGCTCTGGTGTATTTTTGTATCAGCAAATTAAGAACAAGTTGGAAATGAGTAGTGAAAAGTTGTTTTGGGGGAAGATCTTCAAATGCAGTGAGTTAATGAAGATGGATTTTTGTTCTGCTGATGCCTTTTTTTCTTTTTCATTCTAAAAATACAATATTGTTCTAAAACTACATTTCTGGTGGAGGGTCCATCAAATGTTTTTTTCTTCATGGAAATGTTATTGCTTTGTCTGGAATGTTCCACAGTATGGCATTAAACTTTTCTATCTTCATGGAGACCAAACCAGACCAAGTTACAGGTCAGGTCTGTGGAGAGGCGACTCCGCTCACAGTCAGAATGTTTGTTTTTCTAGGGATTTTTGAGCTATAAAACCACCTGTGATTAAATAAATGTAAAGTAGAGCTGTTTAATGTCACACTGTGGAACATTCCAGACAGAGCAACGACATATCCATAGAAACAAGCAGATGATGGACCCCCAACCAAAAAGCTACACAGTGTAGCTTTAAAGGAAAAGTAAAGTTTTTTTTTTACAATCTGAGCCTTCTTTCGGCAATAAAACAAGTGGTTTTACTCACCCATAGCAGTTTGGTGTCATTTTGAGCAGTTTCGTAGAAGTTATGTTGTAGCGTATCCG
Organism: Paratrypauchen microcephalus; assembly: GCA_036785185.1. Taxonomy (NCBI): domain Eukaryota; kingdom Metazoa; phylum Chordata; class Actinopteri; order Gobiiformes; family Gobiidae; genus Paratrypauchen; species Paratrypauchen microcephalus. The sequence continues at coordinate 2,039,770 of JAVJIX010000144.1, read as the reverse complement.
TTAACTTGAGTGCTCGGGGCATTACTTTGTGGTCTCCAAATAACACAAACTTTAGCACTTTTCAAATCATAGAAGCCCGATGTCTTGGTCTACGATTATGTTTGAAGCAAAAGTGGCCTGTAATCCGAGATTTAGCCATAGTTTCGAGTAGATGAGGCCGCCAGTGCGCATGTGCGGACTGTGCTCTCAGCTCCCGGGACCCAAACATGAAACGCAAAGCTGTAAACTATGGATAAATCTCGGATTACAGGCCACTTTTGCTTCAAACAAAATCGTAGACTAAGATATCGGGCTTCTATGATTTGAAAAGTGCTAAAGTTTGTGTTATTTGGAGCCCGCACGGGGCATATTACATGCTTGGGGAATATATTATATGCCCCGAGCTATGGCTAGAAGTCGCGCTAGGCTAACGCAAATCTAAAACATCTCTGGAAGTGCTCCATATGACACCAAAGTGCTATGGGTGAGTAAAACAACTTGTTTTATTACCGAAATAAGGCTCAAATTGTAAAAAAAAAACTTACTTTTCCTTTAAAGGGACAGTGTGTACGATTTTTACCCGTTAATTACTGAAATTGAAGATACCCATTCCAAAATACATTGTTTTCCAAGCCTTTTCACTTCCATCATGAAATCAAAGTATTCTTTTGGACTTAGATATAGTCACATAAAAGGGGGATCTTCCCCATGCAGAGGCAGCCATTTTGAATACGAGAGCCGCAGAAGGACATTTGGGCTCCGCCTTCGGCAAGGCTCGTGGTTTTGGGTAAACAACGACAAGCATGCTGCCGGATCACACGTCGTAATGGATCTAACACGTGTTTTGGACTAAATTGTTTTACTGGATTTTATTCACTGGATCCTTACGGACAAATTGAGAGCAAGTTTATGGTGAAATACAGAGTTTGACCTGTGCAAAGCATTCTAAGGTAAGCTAACCTCGTTTTGTGCTTTTCCGTATAAAAGCCCCATGTGCTCGGGGAGTGATTGTTGTGCAGGGAAATGAATTGCATAGTCAAAAAGAGGAGACTGTAAGGTTTCATTTGATGTGTAGAGTGTCATGGTACATGATCGGGAATGTGTGTTTTCATGAGAAAAGAAAAAGAAAAAAAACGGGACCACGCGGGACCTCGAGGTCTGCCGTAGCTAAAACAGGAAGTGCAATAGCACCATCCACCTATGCGCCACGAATCCTACACACTGGGGCTTTAAAGTAATAGTAGGGAACTTTCTGGAGGTGTGCAGGATTCCATGAAAATAGAAAGTGAATTTGCTTCCACACATTTTCCATGGAGATAGAGAGGTTTTATGTCATACCACGGTGTGACATTATAGCCAAAGAAATAACATTTCCATGGAAACAAGTAGCAGAAGGCCCTCCTCCAAGCCAAATAAGAGTCAGGTTTGTGGAGATGCAAGCCCACTCGGAGAAACGATGCATGTTTTTCTATTTTTCTCATTACAATAAATCCAATCCATTTTATTTATAGCACATTTTATCAACATGATGCTTCCAACGAGCTACACAGACATAAACACACCCATAATAAAAGAAACACGCTTTTTATTTTTTTTGTTTTTTTTTTAAGCAAAAAAAGTGACTTACAAGGGCTTTAATAATTGAATAATAGACACACAATCACAAGGGTTGGTAGTTGTTGGTAGTGAGCAGTGGATTTTAAAAAAGCCACAAAGATAATAATAATAATAATAAATAATTTCAACATTAAACGTTTTGATTACCGTATTTTTCGGACTATAAGTCGCTGTTTTTTTCATAGTTTGGCCATGCGACTTATACTCCAGTGCGACTTATATATGTTTTTTTCTTCTTAATTATGCATTTTTTGGCTTTTTGGATTTGGAGTGAAACTGATTTTGGTAAACTTGTTAGCATGTTCTTTATGCTAGAGTTATCTGAATAACTCTTAATATGTTACGTCATTACTGACATTACCAGGCATGTCTGTCATGTAACGTTAGTATTCCATACACTTATTCAGCCTGTTGTTCTCTATTTTATTTTTATTTTTAAATAAATAAATAAATAAAGATGACATGTATGTTTTTGGTGTTGGATTTTATCAAATAAATTTCTCCCAAAATGCGACTTATATATGTTTTTTTCTTCTTAATTATGCATTTTTTTTTGGCTGGTGCGACTTATACTACGAAAAATACGGTAGTTGTTTTTTGGTTGGCCTGTCACCTGCTTGTTTCTATGGATATGTCGTTGCTCTGCCTGGAATGTTCCACATTATGACATTAAACAGCTCTGTGTTACCTGTAATGGAATCATTACAGCTGGTTTTATAGCTCAAAAATACGTAGAAAAACAGACATTTTGACTGTGAGCGGGGTCGCCTCTCCACAGATCTGACCTGTACTTGGTCTGGTTTGGTCTCCATGGTGATAGAAAGGTTTAATGCCATACTGTGGAACATTCCAGACAAATTTCCACGGAGAAAAGAGCTCCAGATCATTCTAAAGCTGTCCAGGAAAGCTTCATTTCTAATCTGTGAATGTGACTTTTCAGTATCAATACTTTCTCCAATGAGAATCTAGTTTCGATACCAGTTTTAGTGTCTGATTTTTGATCATTCTGACTTGTTTTTCGGAGCCTTTTTATTACACATGTGAAATCCTGATTTTAATGTCTCAAAGCAGCTGAAGCAGCCTGTTCTCCCGTTCTCTGCCATCTTGTCTGTATTAGTTTGGGCTTCGTGTTTTTCACATCACAGTCGCAGGAAACTATAAATTCTCTTGGACACAAATAAGAGTCTGCACATGTTCGAAACGCACCCGGAAATGTCCAACACTCAAAGCCACCAGCCTGATCTGATCTAGAGTCTGTGTGCAGCACAGGAATGGGGCTCATGTTACTCTGATTTCTAATGTCGTTTCCTCATCACAAACACACCTGGAGTTTTTGTTTCTTTTACTCAAGTTTAACACACAAACCCTGTGTATTTAAACTGAGTTCTTCTCTCAAACAGAAAAAAAAACACTGTTCCACCTTGTGATGTCATACACCTTCACTAGAATCATTTGGATCATTTCACTACTGGAATTCTCAAGCTCTGCTGAACTAAATGTAAAAGGAGCTGTTCACTTGAAAACACCACTAATAATAAACAAAGTCCAGTCTGTGTTTGAGGAGAACACAACATTATAACACAACTTAAAGGAAAAGTAACGTTTTTTACAATCTTGAGCCTTATTTTGGCAATAAAACAAGTAGTTTTACTCACCCATAGCAGTTTGGTGTCAATTGGAGCAGTATCGCAGAACTTATGTTGAGCCGTTCTGTTCTACTCATGATCCCGTATCCGTTAGCGTGAGTGCTCGGGGCATTACTTTGCGGTGTCCAAATAACACAAACTTTAGCACTTTTCCAAATCACAGAAGATCGCTGTGTCAGCGTAGACTTTTAGTAGATTCCAAAACGGCCTGAAACCCGATATCGCAACAGAAAAGTAAAGTTCAGAGCGGTGTTAGCTTTCGGACTAGCAGTGTTTACAAAACAGCTGAGTTCACACATGCACACTGTCCTCTCTGATGACGTCATCAAATGAAACTATAGCTGCATATCGGGTTTCAGGCCGTTTTGGAATCCACTAAAAGTCTACGCTGACACAGCGATCTTCTGTGATTTGAAAAGTGCTAAAGTTTGTGTTATTTGGACACCGCAAAGTAATGCCCCGAGCACCATGTTAACGGATACGGGATCATTAGTAGAACAGAACGGCTCAACATAAGTTATGCGATACTGCTCCAATTGACACCATACTGCTATGGGTGAGTAAAACTACTTGTTTTATTGCCGAAAGAAGGCTCAGATTGTAAAAAAAAACGTTATTTTTCTTTTAAAGCTCACAAGTGTTACGGTAGTTTTGTGTACTGTAGAAGCGTTAAACCATGTTTTAACGCTGTTACCTCCTCAAAAAACAGACCTACAGTTGTGTTTTGTTTCTTTCACACGTTTGAGTAACACTTTATTATTAGTCTGTCTACATCTCCAAAGCTCAAAATGCTCTGTTCCACCTTGTGATGTCATGAAGCTGTATTTTTGAAATGAACAGCTCCTTTTACCTTTGGTTCAGTAAATATATAAATATTGACAATTCTAGGGCTGAAATTATGGTGTGTGTGAAGGTGTGTGAGTTTATGATAAAAGAAGAAATTCAATTTGTCAACTGGACAAAGTTTGTTTGGTCGAAAACGTTTCGCCGCTCATCCGAGAGGCTTCGTCAGCTCTGGTTCTAGTGCTGGTTAGACACTGTTTATATCTCGCTGCAGGGAGGAGCTCCCTACACTGAAATAGTTCTGAAACTATCTCAACTAATTTGTTTCTTTTGTTTTTTGAATTTCTCTGGCATCTAGTTTAGTATACCTAGCAGAGGTGTGGACTCGAGTTATGTGACTTTGACTCGAGTCAGACTCGAGTCACGAATTTGATAACTTTAGACTCGACTCGACAAAATGTACAAACACTTGCAACTCGACTTGGACTTCAATATCAATAACTCGTGACTTCACTTGGACTTAGGCCTTTAGACTTGTGATGACTTGCTACGTCCAATGAAAAAAAAAAAACTCTAAAAGTATGTTGATAAAGACCGCACTCGTACTTGTGAATCTGCGAAAATGTATGCAAAGAGCATGTGCGCGCGACTTGCACAACATCCAATCATGAATACAGATCTTGCAGACATTATATGATTCGTAGAAATTTTATTTCTTTGTAAAGGGGACTCGAAATGACTCGAA
>JAVJIX010000144.1:1995000-2030000 GCA_036785185.1 Paratrypauchen microcephalus | reverse complement strand
GAAAACCAGTAATTCTCCTGATTTAGGTAAATGTGTTTTCTAATTTGGGTGAATGTTTTATACCAAGAAGAACCTGCTAATCTGTGCGGTTCTGTCGCGTCCAGTGCATCATTGTCTTTCTAAACTCTCTGTTAGTTTAAGCTGCATTGTGTAACTTTTCTGTGTGTCTTCATTGAAATGTTATTTGCCTAAATTTCTTCACATTATGACAACTGTCTTGCATTTATTTCAGTACAGATGTTTGCATTGTTCACCTCTCCACAGATCTGACCTGTAAATTGCCCTGTGGTGTTCCATTGAGAAGGATAGTTTAATGACATACTGTGGAACATTTCATATAAAGCTATAACATCTCCATGGTGACAAGCAGGTGGCAGACTGTCTTCTTGAAATGTTACATAGTACACCTTTTAAAGCACTTATGTTGGTCTATGTTGAAGCAAAGTTGAAGTAAAGTGAACTGCAGGCCTGGACTGGTAATTGGGCATACCGGGCATTTTCCCGGTGGGCCGACAGTCCTAGGGGCCGATGCCCTTCTTTCTTTTTTTTTACTTAGAGACCGGCCCACAATTTAGGACTGAACCAGGACTAAACCAGGACTAAACCAGGACTACATCAGGTCTGAACCAGGACTAAACCAGGACTAAACCAGGACTACATCAGGTCTGAACCAGGACTACATCAGGTCTGAACCAGGACTAAACCAGGTCTGAACCAGGACTAAACCAGGACTACATCAGGTCTGAACCAGGACTAAACCAGGACTAAACCAGGACTACATCAGGTCTGAACCAGGACTACATCAGGTCTGAACCAGGACTACATCAGGTCTGAACCAGGGCTACATCAGGTCTGAACCAGGACTAAACCAGTTCTGAACCAGGACTAAACCAGGACTACATCAGGTCTGAACCAGGACTAAACCAGTTCTGAACCAGGACTAAACCAGGACTACATCAGGTCTGAACCAGGACTACATCAGGTCTGAACCAGGACTACATTAGGTCTGAACCAGGACTAAACCAGGTCTGAACCAGGACTAAACCAGGACTAAACCAGGACTACACCAGGTCTGAACCAAGACTAAACCAGGTCTGAACCAGGACTAAACCAGGACTAAACCAGGACTACATCAGGTCTGAACCAAGACTAAACCAGGTCTGAACCAGGACTAAACCAGGACTAAACCAGGTCTGAACCAGGACTACATCAGGTCTGAACCAGGACTAAACCAGGTCTGAACCAGGACTAAACCAGGTCTGAACCAGGACTAAACCAGGACTAATCAGGTCTAAAACAGGATTGAACCAGGACTAATTATGAGGGGCTGGTCTAAGCCAAAAATGCCAGGGCCATTTTTTGTCCCAGTCCAGACCTGGTGAACTGTATACATAATGCTACACTCTGGAACATTCCATACAAAGCCATAACATCACCATAGTCCAATAGATGGCATATTCAACATAGCATGCTGGCCGGGTCTTTCTGTGTGGAGTTTGCATGTTCTTACTGTGTCTGGGTTTCCTCCATCACAACAGGGCACAAAATCTGCAGGGTTTGTGTGTTAAACATGTGTGATCCTCCAGCATTTGGAGATGGGTGGAAGGATGAAGGATGGACAAATGCAGCCAGATCTCTCTATGGGGATAATACAATAAAGAACCTTAACCATTAATCTTATCCACAGGAGAAAAGTTACTCAATAGGACTTGGTTGCACCAAAAAGATTGTTTCGGAGCAACCCTACCAAGTGTATTATAGTATATGGCATCATGTGTGTTTAGACAGAAGAAAAGCATCCAAAAGTCCCTATTCTGTGTACATTAAACTTCCAAACAGCAGTCTAACCTCTCCCACACTGCTCTTTCCCAGTGGAGCCTGTCCATGCCCACACACCGGCCCCCCGAGTCCCTCCTCTCCTGCTCATACGCCTTTACTGAGCTTAACCCAGCGCTACACTCTACAAACTCATACAAATGTTCCTACGTCTGCTTTAAAGGCTCTATATCACACTATTTTTTGATCTACCATAAGTTCTAATGTGGTTTCCTCATCACAGACAAACCTTTAATGGTGTTTTATTTCATTTGCACATGTTTAACACACAAACCTGCATATTTAGGCTCTAAGAAAACACTTCCACCTAAACTCCATACACCTTTACTAGATTCATTGGGATGAATTCAGCCCTGGAATTGCCGATCTCTACTGAACTAAAGGTAAAAGGAGCTATTAACTTGGAAAATACCACTTCATGACATCACAAGATGGAACTGGAGGTAAGATGGCCCTGTATTACACAAAAGTGACGCTTTAAGTCATGTTATAATGCTGTTACCTTCTCAAAAACAGACCTGGAGTTAACCCTTTATTATTAGTCTGTCTACATATCCAAAGCTCAAAATGCTCTGTTCCACCTTGTGATGTCATGAAGCAGTAGGTTTCAAGTTAACAGCTGCATTTATTTTTTAGTTCAGTCGAGATCGGCGATTCCAGAGCTGAAATGATCCAAATGATTCTAGTGAAGGTGTGTGGTCTTTAAAGATCCCATGACATGGTACTTCTTGATGCTTTTATATGGCTCCTTAATGGTTCCCTAATACTGTAAATGAATCCTTCTTCAAAATCAACACTCAGTGCATGAGAAACAGAGATAAGATGAGAAAAAGTAATTTTTCTCTCTCTGAACAGTCCATTATGGGAGTTGTTGCTTGAATGCAAATGAGGAGGACAGAGATGGCCTATAGTAGGGGGTGGGGGCGTGGTCAAACTCCGCTCTCAGCTCTCAGCTCTCAGCTCTGACCCATTTCCGCGTTTTTGCGCGGAGAAAGAGATGAGAAGCGTTCCATTGAAAAATAAACACATTTCCACAGAAAATAAAATTAAACCACTGCTGTTCAAAGGTCCAGAGGCTCAGATAAAGGACTTCCGAGCCTAGAAACACTCGGACGTGCCTCCAGGCAAATAAAAAAACGCATTTCGCATTGCCTAGCTCCTCCGCAGTCCAAACTCTCTGGGCGTGATATACAGAGACGCTGAGTACACAGACGGGGGGTGGAACTGCATTTTTCGAGCTGACGTCAATAAGGTGCCTTGTTGAGAATCGCCCGTTTGAGCTATGTTTTTTTCTAACGCAGAAAAGGATCGCAAATGCTCAGTTTAGACATTTTGCAACTTTTAGCCATGGGAAGGGGGCCTAAACAGGGTAGGGGAGCTCACATTAACGTTCAAAAACCTCAGAAAGTGAAAATTTCATGCCATGGGACCTTTAAAAACACAGCAGAGAAATTCCTGTGAATGTTTTTTGAGAGTTTTCTGTTTAAAAGAAGAAATCCGCCTAAATCTGCAGGGTTTGTGTGTTAAACATGTGTGAAAGAAAAAAAAACACAACTCCAGGTGTGTTTGTGCTGAGGAAACGACATTAGAACACAACATGGGCCCTTTAAAGCTCACAAGAGTCAGTTTTGCGTAATATAGGACCTTTAAGCAGACGGGAGGTGGTTTTATCCATGATGCCACGGTGTGCTTCTGTGGGGGGCATTAAGCTGCTTGGTGCTCTAGTCCACTGGGGGAGACGGGGAGTGGTCTATCTTCTTGACTGATATCCCTGTCTCCAAAGACGATAAAACACACGCTCCAGCTCCAGCGGCCCCTCGCTCCCCTGCGCCAGCCTGCAAATATACGAGCTGTCTCCTGCTCTTTTGTCTGCTACTAGGGATGTAACGATATACAACTCTCTCTCGATATGTACGATGTTTTCATGATATTTTTTTGCTATGTTTTGCGATATTTTGTGACTATGCTATCTTTTCCTCTTAAAATGCTTTGACAACACAAGAACTCGGAATTAAACGTGCTAATAACTAGGATTGTTCTGATCCCAATGCCACCGTGTGTGTTCCATAATGAGGACCTGTGCTGTAGATGCGAGCGGCCAATGCTAACGCCCAGAGAAGGTTAGACGTTAGACTATAGAGGCTCTGCACACACTTAAAACACGCTAATAGAGTGCAGCCAAATAACAGTGGCAACGGTGCAAACTCTGACTTTATTTACTCTGCAGAATGATCCATGTGCTCCAAAGATGAGCGTGTTTTTACAGCCCTCACTGGTGTTTTTATCGGCTCTGTGGTAGAACGTGAAAATGCTTAAATCAGCACTACTTATCATCAAGATCATTATACATTCCGCTAATATTTTAAAGGGATATGCCACCCCCAGGTCGAACTTGGGCATCTCCCCACAGTCCAGAGACTAAAATAAGTGCGTTTCCCAATTACGTTCTGTGTAGTGCGCATTCATATCCAGTGCAAATAAATGTGCAAATCAACACGGAGAGCTTGACTTGGTCATTTTGGGTGGGAACTATTTTTCAGTGCGGAAAAACACAGCCGAAGCACACACCACGCTGCGTAACAGGGGAACTGCCTTCCTAGTGCGTAACAGGGATTCCCCTGTCAGTGCACTACACAGAAAGTAATTGGGAAAAGCATCAAGCAAATTAATTCCTTTTGGCCGAAATCTTTCTCTGGCGCCGTTAGACTCCAGTCTAACGCGGAGTAGCTGCAGATACCGCGGCGGTCAGTGCTGACAGACCTGGACAATGGCTGCGTCACCAGGAAAACGCTTTCCACCACTTATTTTAGTCTCTGGACTGTGGGGAGATGCCCAAGTTTGACCTGGGGGTGGCATATCCCTTTAAACCAAACTGTGCTAAAATGTGCTCTCCGGAGAGAGTAGAATCTGACAGTCACAACATGGCTGCCACACGTAGGAACTGAATGTCTGTTCCTGTTGGTTACCATGGCAATGATTCCTGTAGCTTTATTTCATAGCTGGTTGGTTGTGAGTTTGCGGAGGGAGGGAGGGGGGGGGCAGCGGCAGGACCAAACTACGGCAGGTGCGGGGTGTACCTGTCACTGGGAGCTTTCAAACGCACTATTGGTTCTTATTCATGAAATCAGAGAGAATAAAATGTACATCTGGATGGAGCCCAGTGCCGTGTGTGTTTGGAGCGGGAACTGGAGGAAAATGGAGGAAGTTTGTGTTGGAGCAGATGTGAGGAGTTCATGCACGATTCACTTGTTTAAAGGACTAAAAATAAAAGTCTTGATTTTTTTCCTTATTTTTATTAGTTTTTTCTGTTTTAGGTTAGATTTTTTTCCTCGAGACTCTCTTCTACACGGCTTCTTTTTTTTTTTTTTAAGACGGAAATGTCAGAAAATGTGGTGGAGGAGAGAGGGGTAGGTGAATCACATAAAGCAAATGGGCCATAGAGGAGTTACGATGTTAGTCACGATAGACAAATACTGATTCTGAAAAAAAATATATATATACTGAAAAAAGAAAAAAAAACACTCTTTAGACAATCGAATATGATTTTCCACATTAAAGGAAATGTAAGTTATTTTTACAATTTGAAGTTAGGCCGTTAGCCTAGCGTGACTTCTAGCCATAGCTCGGGGCATATAATATATTCCCCGAGCATTTAATATGCCCCGTGCGGGCTCCAAATACCACAAACTTTAGCATTTTTCAAATCATAGAAGCCCGATATCTTACTCTACGATTTCGTTTGAATCAAAAGTGGCCTGTAATCCGAGATTTATCCATAGTTTACAGCTTTGCGTTTCATGTTTGGGTCCCGGGAGCTGAGAGCACAGTCCGCACATGCGCACTGGCGCCCTCATCTACTCGAAACTATGGCTAAATCTTGGATTACAGGCCACTTTTGACCAAACGAAATCGTAGACTAAGACATCAGGCTTCTATGATTTGAAAAGTGCTAAAGTTTGTGTTATTTGGAGCCCGCACGGGGCATATTACATGCTCGGGGAATGCCCCGAGCTATGGCTATAAGTCGCGCTAGGCTAACGGCGTTAGCCTAACGCTAATCTAAAACATCTCCGGAAATGCTCCATATGACACCAAAGTGCTATGGGTGAGTAAAACAACTTGTTTTATTTCCGAAATAAGACTCAAATTGTAAAAAACGTTACTTTTCCTTTAAATGGTAGAACTTTCTATTCTATTTCCATGTGTCCTTATATCTGTGTAATCCCTCAGTGGTCCGTGGGCATACACTTGCCTGGTTTACACCAGATCACAAGTGTGATATGGTCTGTGAATGTCGTACATTTGGCGTATACGTAGCCCATAGCCAATCACGTCAGTTGTACTCAATGACGTAGTTAGAGCGACGACTGGGGAGAAGAGAAGGAAACACCGCCACTTTCCCCAATCTCCAAAACAAAAATACGATTAAACAATGGCACCGAACCATTACTGCCGTTTGTGTAAGATAAATATGAGAGAAGCTTCCGTTTGTCGTGTAGTACTCGTCACCGTCTTTCCACCCCTCCCCGCGCTCTGATTGGCTCCCCCGCTCAGGATCCCTCGCTTAGCCTCGTTGCCAGGTCGTCTTTCAGATCGGAACGATTGTGCAAAGCAGCCTGGGATTTCCCAGGTTAGGTGTACACTAGTCTATGCGCTCTTATACTTGTTCTGGTACAGCTCAGGATCATTCTAAAGACATTCAGGAAAGGGTCATTTCTGTCCTGTCAGTGGGACAGTATTGATAGTATCAATACCTGCGAAAAATGACTATCTAGTTTCATTACTAGTTTTGGTATCGATTAGTATCAATTTTTTTTTTGTACTTTTGACAACCCTATGAGCTGGTACATAAAAATGTATTTATTATTATTATTATTATTTTCATTTATCCACCTTATTGGCTCTATTCACGCTTACGTCATAAAACTGGAAGATGTTTGAGAACATGCAGTGACGACTTCCTTTGGGCTCTGTTGGCGATAATAATCTGGGAAAACTGAGAAAATGACCCGGTTTTCTTCATCTACATTGATGGGTGCTGGTAAAAACCCAACATATTCTGTACACAGGAAAGGAAGACAAGAGAGATTAGGTTTTTTTCACTTGCAAGTGGAGAACAGTCAGAGAAATACGACCAGGTTACAACATTGCTCTCGGCCCATATTTGCTCTGAGCGTCCTGGTTCTCTGTGCCCCCAGCTTGCTATTTATTCAGTTTTTCACATCCCTAGTTTACACGTGGTCTGTCCTGCCCATAAGGGGTGGGGGAACATGTGGCAGGACAGCCGACAAAACATAATCATTAAAACCAAAACATAATCATAACACCCAACACACTTATAAGATAATTCCCAGATATGACATCTCTCACAGGAACAATGTCCCTGAAACTTAGATACTGGAGGAGCCGAGCTGTCTGCTTACGTCTCCCCTCAGATATCTGGCCTTTCTGCAACTCAAAACATATCACAAGTCATGCACACATTTGAAACTTCATTTCTAAAGATTAAAGAATCACAAAAGTTAATAATATATAATTATTCCATCATTTCCCTCCTGTTTATTAATTTTGTTATATCCCGTGTAACCTCTTCTTTGCAGATTTTCAGTTACCCGTTCATTGTTATTGTACACTCAGAGGGTGTCTAAATCCTTAGACTGTTTCTTGGAATAAGTCAGTTAATTCATTTTGTAAATCTGTTTCTTCGTCAATGGGTGTCGCTAGAGTGCCATCATAACCTGCCAGCAAATGCATCATCACTTCCTTGTCTTGTGTTAAGGGTGAGATGGCAGTTGTAATTAGTCTATTAATTAATGCTCTTAGACATGGAATACAACAACACCCACATAAGGTCAAAATTGCTGCAAATACTGCTACTGACATTAGGACTGATGTTACCAGGGCTTTGTATTTTCCAAATACATCCAGGCAGCCGTCCCACATGGAAGTATCTACCCCCGATTGGTCCTTCATTCGCTTGTTCATAGCTCTTAGGCCATCCAAAGCCTTAGTGAGTTTACCTTCGGGAGCGGTGTTATTCGGGATAAACGCACAACACACATCCCCAAAGATTGCACAAACTCCTCCTTTCTCGGCTAATAACATGTCGAGCGCTATGCGATTCTGGAAGGCCATGAGTGAGGTAGCTTTAAGTTGGTCGTGTACAGCAGATAGTGCAGTTTCGGTGTAGTTGCCAAGTTTTTGGACGTTATAGTGGATGTAGTTGATTCTGTCTACATTTTTGTTAGGCGTAATTGGAAAGAATGCAACAACTACTGGTATGTTTTCAAATCCTGCTGCTATTTGATTTGCTAATTTATATTCGTCAGGCACGCCCCTAGGGATCCCCACCGCGTCAATATAGGTTGGGTCATCCTCTCCTAACCACGGGGTGTGGCTAGTTCGCTTCCTTCTATTTAAATGTCCTGGACGCACAAGTTGGTAATGTGCACTTATCTCTTCTGCAGTCATTGGTTGGACTGTCACTGGCATAATCAGTGTAATCAAAGCACAACGAGCTGAAGTATTGGACAGTATTTTGTCATAGATCTTGTCTTCACCGCACCACCACCACACGTCTGATCTGGATATTACTTTCATGTTGTCACCTCCACTAATGCTAGTTTCACAAAATTCCTGCTGGATTCTCCCTAAGATGTTTTTTGTTCCATTGAAATTTATACACATAAACATTTTTTAAGTGCTACTTTAGCATCAAATACTGATTTAATCTTTACAGGTTGGGTGACTGGAAAAGTTTTATCTAAGTCAGAACAGTTTGGTGGATTGGTGTTAGTCATTATAGGTATTATACATGTCTCGTTAATGGGTGCAGGGACTACTTTCAGAACTGGTCTAGGTCCCAAACATACTAAACAGTCTGATGGTGTTGAATTAGCTGCTTGTTCCGCCATTAACAACCAGTTGTTGCTGAGTCCTGATATTCCTGTAGCTATTAGAAACCAATCATCTGTTTTTTGCTCGTTGTTGTTATTTATTCTAATCTTTGTACTAGTCCTAGTTTGTGGTCCTATCACTAGACTTTCCTTCTGCTGAGGCAGTTCTGTCGAGTCAGCCTGTGTTATGTTAGAACATAAAAAAAACTTTGTGCATGGGTCGTCTCCTGATTTATGAATACATAACAATAAGGTATAACATGGTACTTTAAAACCATAACCTCCTGATTCTATTCCTGCTTCTAATGGTTCTGCTGTTGTGTTAAAGAACATTACTAAAGTTAATTTGCCATTCAATTTAATCACTTCTATCTTAAGTCTTCTAGCCCATTTTTTTATCTGATACCATACTAGTAGGAATGTCATTACAAAGAATGTCAACAATATCCAACACATTATAGCTGTCTTTAGCCATTTTGGTATTCTATTCCTGTGATTTATCGGCATCTTTGTAGTTTATAACCTTTTTGCAATGACTTTGATGAATCCAAGTTGCTCTCTCAGCTATTTTTAGTGCTGTTGGGGTTGTTAACAATACTTGATAAGGACCTTCCCACTTAGGTGAATACCAGTGTTTTTTCTTAATGCTTTTCACCAAGATCCAGTCCCCTGGTTCCACTAACTCTTCTTCCTGTTGAGAACAGGGTTGTTCTAATTCAGTATTTTTGTTTATTTGCTTTTCAAACATTTTTCTCATGTGTGAAGCTAAGTCCATATCTTCCCCATCTTCCCATATTTGTTTAAATTGTGGTATTTTATATGGTCTACCAAACAATATCTCAAATGGAGTTAACCCTTGTATAGCTGTAGTATTTAATTCTAACTTGACTAAATCTAAACATTTAGTCCATGGTCTTTTAGTTTCTTCCATACATTTTTTAAGTCTGGTTTTTATAGTACCATTTCTTCTCTCTACTAGTCCTGCTGACTGTGGGTGATATGAACACAAGTTTTTTAGTTTTATATCAAATTTCTTTCCTATCAATTCTATGGTTTCATTAACAAAATGTTTAGCATTATCCGATCGGATCACTTCCACTAATCCATATCTAGGTATAATTTCTTTCCATAACGCTTTTGCTACTGTTAATGCATCTGGATGTCTAGTTGGAAATATCTCTGTCCATTTTGAAAACACATCTATGATTACTAAACAATATTTCATACCTTCACTTTGATTTAGTTGAATAAAATCCATCTGTATTTCTTGAAATGGGTATTGTGGTTCTGGAAATTTACCTCTAATTGGTCTAAGATTTCCTTGTGGATTATGTTTTGCACATATTAGGCATCTTCTACAAAAATTTTTTGAGTAGTTATTAAATCCATAGGTTGTATACTGCGTATTTATCATAGATACCATCCCTCCTGTTGAGACATGTGATTTACCATGGCTCAATATTGCTGCGTATCTATATAAATTCTGTGGTAGTATTGGTTTATTTTCTGGTCACATATATATGTCGTTTTTTATTTGTGCTCCTTTTCTTTTCCATAAGTTTATTTCAGTTTTAGGGCTTTGTTCTTGCATGTCTTGTAGTATTTTTTTGTTTAGTTGGGTCCCTTCCATTAAAGAATATGTATTTATTTTGTATTCTGCTGCGTCTTTAGCTGTTTTATCTGCCATTGCATTTCCTCTTGTTACTTCATCTGTTCCTGATTTGTGTGCTACACATTTACAAATAGCTATTTTATTTGGTAATTGTACTGCTTTTATTAATTCTGTTAATAATTCAGCATGAGTTACTGGTTTTCCTGTAGAAGTCTTCATTCCTCTATTTTTCCAATATTGTGCAAATACGTGAGTTGTCGCATATGCATATTGACTATCTGTATATATTGTTACGTTCTTGCCTTTAAATAATTTGCATGCTTCTGTTAGTGCTACTAATTCTGCTGCTTGTGCTGAATAATTTGGAGGTAATTTATTTGCTTTTAAAACTTTATCTACTGTTGTTACCGCATACCCTGTCTGTGTTTTTCCATAATTGTCTTTTCTAGATGATCCGTCTACAAATACAATTTCTGCTCCTTCAATTGGAGTATCTAATAAATCTTCTCTACATTTTGTCGATTGTTCTACTAATTCTTTACAATTATGTGGGATTCCGTCATCCTCAGTCGGCATTAAAGTGGCTGGACTGGACTTTAAAACTGTACATCTTTCTATGGTTAAATGTGGTTGTGAATATAAATTTGTCATACATGAAAGATGTCTTGCTGGTGATAAAAATGAGTGATTGCTCTGTAATAGTAATACTGCTACAGCGTGTGGTACTTTGAGTGTTAATGGGTGAAATAACACTACTGTTGCTGAAGCTTCTACGGCTATAGACGCTGCTACTACGGCTCTAAGACAGTGGGGCATCGCTTGCGCTACACTGTCAAGTTTAGTTGAATAGTAGGCTATAGGTCTTAGTTTGGTTCCATGCAGTTGTGTGATAACTGACGTCATAAATATGCCTTTACAATCTACCATTTGCACAAAGGGTTTTGAATAATCCGGTAAGGCTAGACTTACACTTGAGACTAAAGTTTGTTTTAGATCACAGAATGCCTTTTCTGCCTCCTGCGTCCATCTTAATTTATCTTTCATTTCTATTGGAGTCTCATATATTAGTTGGCTTAACGGGTGTGTTAATTCTGCATAGCATGGAATCCATTGTCTGCAGTAATTCGTTAATCCTAAAAAAGACATCATTTGTTTTTTGGTTTCTGGTTTTGGTGCATTCAGGATAGCTGTTTTTCTGTCGTTAGTAATTGTTCTGCCTCCATTACTGAGAGAATGTCCTAAGTATTTGACTTCTTGTTTACAAAATTGTACTTTATTTTTACTTGTTTTATGTCAGTTTTCTGCTAGATATTTTAATAACGGTATTGTATCCTTTTGGCATGTTTCCTTATCTGGTGATGAAATCAAAATATCATCCACGTAAAGTAAGATTTGACTTCCTCCTGGAGGTGTAAATTTAGACAAATTCGAACTCATAGCCTGTGAGTAAATTGTAGGAGATTCACAGTAACCTTGTGGTAACCTGGTATAAGTATGTCTTCTATTGTTATAGGTAAATGCGACTAAAAACTGGCTATCTTCACGAATTGGAATTGAAAAGAAAGCATTTGAAATGTCTATAACCGTAAAGTATTGTGAATTTGGTTGTAATGAATTTAGAAGTGTATGTGGATCAGGAACACATGGTGCTCTCTGAATCACTGCTTGGTTTACTGCTTGTAGATCTTGTATCATTCTCCATCCTACAGATGGCGCTGCTTTTTGTACTGGAAATGACATGTATTGGCCAAAATAATGCTTGTCTAGTCCACTTGTGACATCCTGTCTCAGCTGTTGGTCTTGTAGTTATCCAGTCTGTACATTTGAGTGTTTTGAGATACTCTCTAGTTTGTGGCTGCACTATGATAAATAAACTAGGACTAAACCAGAACTGAACCAGGTCTAAACTAGGACTAAAAGAGATCTAAATCAGGTCCAAACCAGATCAATGCAAAAAAAACTAAAAAATAAAAAAAACTCTTTTTCTTCGGGTCCCAGGAGGATATTTGATATAATATGATAATATGAAAAGCAGAATTAGACGTATAATAGATTTGCCAGGCGGAGGCGGAGTGCAAACATGCGCCCTGGACACGGCCAAAAGGTGAGCCCGGTGCGGCCAAAAGGTGAGCTGTTGTACAGTTGTAGGGAGTATGTATGAAGGTAGTCCTGTATGTGGAGTTTGCGTGTTCTGCCTGTGTCTGGGTGGTCTTATTCCATATGGTAAACAACTCCAGAAGCATTATCATTTGAGAATCTGAATCTGATGTTTCTAGGGGCCTAAATTCCTCAGCTCAAGTAACTATTGTAAATATTTTTTACTCTAATAGTCTGCATAATAATCTGCATAGATCTTTTCTCTTAACTGTATTATCTCTACAGTGTTTAACTTCCCTTTAAAATTATATTTTGTTGTCCATAATTTCAGGTATTTTATTTTGTCTTTATTTTGTTGCGCAACAATTTTATAATCCTTACTCTGAAGTTTTGTCTGTTTGTTTCCCATTTTTTGGTCAATTTGGTCCAACCATTTGTCCAAAGGGGAGCCTACAGGTTGGGATGTGTTTTTGTTCAGACAGTAATAATCAGTATTGTAGTATTTTTCACTTCAACCTGTCACTGTGCAATGAGCAGGTGGAAAAATCTTGCCTCTGCATCTACAATACGTTACTGTATTATTCTGAACAGTTTATATGAATTACAGTGTTAACGGCCTGTAATTCCAGTCATACACACTTTCACACAGAACTTTTATTCCTTTGAGTACGATTTTCACGGTCTTTTATTATCTAGCCAGTAACTAACCTGTTACCCGATAAAGGGAAACCGCTTCCTTCAGTAATTTACTAACTGTATGTGACTAACCTGTCACCCGTTAGAAGGATACTACTCCACCCAGTGTTTTACTACCTGCCAGTGACTCTCCCGCCACCCGATAGAGGGACACTAGTCCACATTTTACCTAATAGAGCCTAGGATTTTTAGGGTTTTCTACGCGCTATGACCCTCAGTCACACACGTTTTAAACTTAGACGTACTCACTCAGTTCTTTTAGTCTGGTTGTCTTCCTCCTTCGGTATCCCGTCAACCCTCAGACTCCAAGCGATGGTTGAGAGTCGGCCGGTAAAGGTTTCAGATGCAGTGGCCACTGTCTTTCCCGAATCTCAGACACCTCCTGGAGTCTTTAGGTGTCTTGGGATCCGGCTTACGAAGGACCATTTAATAGGTGTTAAAAACCCAATTGTATTCTTTCATTTTTCCTTTTATAAACTGTGTATTGATTTGTGTAATTTAATAAAATAAAAAGCCTCTTTGATGCCTGTAAGTGACATTGAGAATACGATTAGAATCCTGTCCCCCATGGAAAGCTTTGGCAGGTTGTGAGGACACTGCTGATGAATCTAAGGTTTTATCACATGTCCAGTGTCGGTAACTACACCGGAAGTCATCATCCACATGTTTCCAACGTCTTCCAGTAAGTGTGAATAGAGCCGATTCCAGAAGCTGCCGTGGGCGCCACCATCATCCTTCTGGTTGTATTATTTTGTATGGAGCAGCCGATCTCTACAGCAAATAAGTTTAAAGGGACAGCGTGTAAGATTTTTACCGAAATTGAAGATACCCATTCAAAAATATTGTTTTCCAAGCCTTTTCACTTCCATCATGAAATCAAAGTATTCTTTTGGACTTAGATATAGTCACATAAAAGGGGGATCTTCCCCATGCAGAGGCAGCCATTTTGAATACGAGAGCCGCAGAAGGACATTTGGGCTCCGCCTTCGCCTTCAGCAAGGCTCGTGGTTTTGGGTAAACAACACAAGCATGCTGCCGGATCACACGTCGTAATGGATCTAACACGTCTTTTGGACTAAATTGTTTTACTGGATTTTATTCGCTGGATCCTTACGGACAAATTGAGAGCAAGTTTATGGTGAAATGCTGAGTTTGACCTGGGCAGAGCCTTCAAAGGTAAGTTTTGTGCTTTTCCGTTTTGTGCTTTTCCGTATAAAAGCCCCATGTGCTCGAGGAGTGATTGTTGTGCCTGGAAATGAATTGCATAGTCAAAAAGAGGAGACTGTAAGGTTTCATTTGATGTGTAGATTGCCATGGTACACGATCGGGAATGTGTGTTTTCATGCGAAAAAAAAAGTGAACGGTACCGCGTTTTATGTATACAGGGGGTCCTCGGGTTACGACGTTGATCCGTTCTTAAGACGCGTCGTAACCCGAATTTCATCGTAAGTCGGATTTTGACTTTGATCTTCCAACCAAAGCACCAATAACCTTTCCATCTCAATAATTAGACCACTACGCTGCTTGGTTATCACTGCCGCTTTCATAGGAGCAGATCAGAGCCCACATCAGGTACTTCCGCCCACATTGGGCACGCACACGAGGCCGTCTTCTCCGCCCTACAACCACAACAAAGCGTATTCTTCCGCCGTGCGCCACGCGCCGTTCGCGTTTGTTTACGTCTCTTACCACGCTAAACCGCGTAAGACGGAATGACGCGTACTATATATATATATATATATATATATATTTTTTTTTTTATGGGGGCGCGTTCGTAACCACGAAACGTCGTAAACCGAGACCGTCATAATCCGAGGACCCCCTGTACAGTAGTGGCGCGCGGTTCTTGCGCCGGTACGCGAGCTGGCTGCGCTACGGCGCGCCCGGGTGACCCTCGAGGTCTGCCGTAGCTAAAACAGGAAGTGCAATAGCGACTATCCACCTATGCGCCACGAATCCTACACACTGGGGCTTTAATACAGACAACAAAGCCGTTTTAAAGCTCCCAGAGAATCGGTGAGGTGTTTACGTTTGTTGCACATGAAAACTGAACATTTTACACAAATGAACCGACTTTATGTCAGATTTAAGATGAAACCTTTTCCCAAATTCTCCATTGACAAGCGCAGTTTAGAAACAGAAGTGGACGGGGCGGATAAGGTGGATACTCTCCTCTGAAAATGCTCATCACATATTGTCAAAACAAAAATACTGTGTGTATAATTATTTCACTTCAAGTTGTAGTGCAAGTAAATAATTGTACCTTCTTGTCTCCATGGTGATGCCATTACTTCGCTTGGAATCTTCCACTGTATGGCATTAAAGTTGTCTCATTTTTGACAAGCAGGAAACACCGCCTGCCTGTAGTTGAATAAATGCAAGGATAAGCTTAATGCCATACTTTGGAACATTCCAGGCAAAACAATAACACCCAATGGTGCAATATGGTGACAGATTCTCCACCGGGAAAGTTACATAGTGAATCTTTAATTTGAGCTTATAAATCACTACATAAAATGCACGGAACTGTTCCAGTGAAGTGGTCTGCCAAAGCTCGTCTCCATGGAGATATTACTGCTTTGCCAAGAATGTAACACAGTGTGGCATTAATCTTAGCTTGGAGGCATCACATGCTCGTCTCCGTGGAGGTTGCCAAGTTACAGTTCAGATCTGTGGATACAGGCACGTCCACTCATAGTAAGTCAAAAGAAATGTCATGTAAGAAATGTCAAAAATGAAGGCTTAGAGGTGCACTGTGGAACTTTTCTGGTGAAGGGTCAGATGCTTCCTCTAGTTTCTTTTCTCCATGGAGATATTACTGTTTTGGCTTGAATATTCCACATTATGGAAATAAACTTGTAAATCACACCGGACTATGGACCAGAAAAATTGCATAGTGCACCTTTCATTTTAGTTGGATTAAATGCACTTTTAAGTTTTGCTTTGTCTTAAAAGTGTCACAGTATGGCATTAAACGTCCAACCTCCATGGTAACAAGCAGTTGGTGGATAGGCAATCTCTCTCACAATAAGAATGCATGTTTTTCAAGGGCTTTTTAATTGAATAAACAATAAATGAGGCAAGTAGCAGACTACTAACTAACTAACTCACTAACTAACATAGTGACAAAACTGCCACAAGATCGTGCACACAAGAGAAAAATGATCTTGTGAGATTTTTGGATTGGACAATAAAGGTTTGAGTATCTTGTACAGTTCCAAAAATGACAATGTAAACAACAATACAAAATCAAAGAAATAAAAAATTGTGAGGCTGAATGATGTTAAAATGTCGTCTTGTCTCATCCTCGTGGACCCAACCTCGTCATGTTTTTCAAGGGATTTTTATCAATAAAAACAAATGTTTGATAGATAAATTGAAATGCATACTGCGGAACATTCCAAACAACACAATCATGAAAGCAAGAAAGCAGCAGAATCCCCACCAGAAAAGTGACATCATGCAGGTTTAAGTTTAGGTTAAAGGGATAGTTCAGGTTTGTTGATGTGAATCTGTACGGCGCCCCCTTCAGCAGTGTCGTGCATTAACACTGACTTACCCCTGACAGTGTCCTCTGAGCCGAGTTCTGCCCCGGTTCTGGAGCTAATGAAAGTAGTTCCGGCAAGTTAGCGGGGATATTTAATAAAGCTTGTTTTTCTTCTCAAAACAATATTTGTCCAAAGTGATATATTTGCGTCACAAACAGTTGTCTACGAAAAAGTCAGCAGTCGGAGTTGCTTGGTGCTATTTTCTGTCGATTCGATCACTGCGCACCTATTTGTATTATTAGCCTGTTCACTTGTAAGTTGCGATGTTTACAGGTGAACAGGATAATAATACAAATAGACGCAGACAACTGTTAGTGACGCAAATATATCACTTTTTGGACAAATACTTATCCTGTTTATCCCATTTATCCTGTTATTAGGAGCAGTGGGCAGCACATTACTGCGCCCGGGGACCATCTCCATGATCTTCTTGCTTTGGTTTGGTCTGGACCTTCTCAAATAGTGGGGCGGGCCCCCCTGGGGGGGCGCGGTGTGATGCCGGGGGGGCGCGTGTGACCCGGGAAACATGCTTTTTGCCGTACTGTACTAGAACTAAGTGTAATTGCACATCCACAACAGTAGTTGGCAGTGGCGCTCTCATTGTTGCTCTGGGGCAGGGTCGGAAACCTTAAATACGCAATATACAGAACAGACTCACCATCAGCAGACCATCCTCTGTCACAAAAAAAACACGTATATTCCACTGAGTCGTGTCCTTTAGTCCGACAGAAGCTGACGCATCAGTGGCACAAGGACAGAGCTTTTTTTCCCCAGCGCTTTTAGGTTATGCAAATGGGCCATGTGATTTTAAGTTTTGTTTCTGTAAAATGTAAACAAATGTGCGCAAAGCTGCATTAAAAACACATTAATATTTGAGTCCTCAGTGCAAAAAGACAGAGTGCAGTCTTTGTTGGAAGATTCTTTCTTTTTTTGTTTTTAACATTAATAACATTAATAAAGGATACAGTGTTAATCAGAGGTGGGGGGGGGGGGGTCACAGAAAATAATTGAGAAGCTTAAGGCCACTTGTACACAACCAGGACAGCTCTACCCAAGGACTATTAAAGCTTTTATACGTCAGAATAAGTCCTCTAATGTGAACATTTTTGTATGAATAAAATTAAACTATAAAGACTAGCAAACTTCCTCATTTCCATCTTCAATTTCAGATTTTTTGTC
Source organism: Paratrypauchen microcephalus (assembly GCA_036785185.1). Lineage (NCBI taxonomy): Eukaryota > Metazoa > Chordata > Actinopteri > Gobiiformes > Gobiidae > Paratrypauchen > Paratrypauchen microcephalus. The sequence goes on along the minus strand of JAVJIX010000144.1, from coordinate 2,012,136 downwards.
TCCAACCATTGAAATTGAGCTCTTAAAAACCCATAACTGTGATCAGAAAATTACAGCTTTGAATATATTTTTTCACAAACTTTTAATAATAATAATAATAATAATAATAATAATAATAATAATAATAATAATAATAATAATTCATAGCATTTATATATCGCCTTTCATGACACCCAAAGTGCTTTACAGTTCATTGTTCATTCACTCCACACTTGGTGGTGGTGATACTTTCTGTAGCCACAGCTGCCCTGGGCCAGACTGACGGAAGCGAGGCTGCCAATCTGCGCCATCGGCCATTCCGACCACCTCCAACACTCACGCAAACTCCACTTTCATACTAGGCAAATGTGAGTGTGTCTTGCCTAAGGACACAACAACAGTTTTTGCGGCTGGCGCCTTCCTGTGGCACCTGGAATTCCCAGTGTCTCCCATCCAAGTACTGACCAGGCCCTGACCTGCTGAGACTCTGAGATCTGATGAGATCAGGCTTTGACAAGCAGGTTTGGCCACAACTTTTGATTGACTGAAAACAGTTCCACTATGTTCCTGCTGTTTTTCTGTTTTGATGATTGATTGATTTTGTTTTTATTTCGAGTTTGAACCAAGAGAGAAACAATAATACTACACATATACTACATATACAATGTAAACAACAGAAAAGCCCATTTCTCAGAAAGGAGAGGGAAGAAAAAACACCACTAACTCACGACATTCAAATATTTCATGTTTCAAATATTATGTGTTTGCTTATGTACTTTACAAATATTTACATATAAGCAAAATAAATTACACACTATGCATACTAAATATAATTTTAACTTATTTTCTTTCTTTTTTGTATATTTATGTTTTACAGTTATTATTCTATCTGTTTACTTTTTAAGTTTATTATTATTATTATTATTATTATTATTATTATTGTTGTTGTTGTTGTTTTTATTATTATTATTATTATTATTATTATTGTTGTTGTTTTTATTACTATTATTATAATTAGATCACCCAGTGCTGTCACTCTTTTACCACAAAAGCAAAACCTCTTTATCATTTTTTAAAGCTATATTTTTTTAAGCTACGTATATTATATCCTCTAATATTTGGGTACTTTTATTTTTTAAATGTATTTATTTAAAACAAGGACAGTGCACAGAAAACATGCTCTGTGCCAGATTTATCTACAAGCGCCTTTCCATCTGCAGTCCATAAACAGGTACAAAAAACATTAAGGACACATTAGACCAACTCTAACAACAACATTTCATCATTAACACTGTCTCCTTCAAATAAATCAATAGCCGTATCCCAATTCTCAGTGTGCACAGTTTGGAGTGCGGTTTTAAGGGCGCATATCACTTCTGGGGCGACAACTGCTTCTTCTTTTTTGTCCCATGCACACTTAAAATGCACCCTCAAAACTGCAGTCGTTTCCATGGAAATCGGGATGTGACCCAAGTGTGCATCCATGCACACTTCGTGCACTCATATATCCCAGCATGCACCGCGCGCTACTTCTTCTACGGGAGAAAGTGGAGTCAGCGGAAGTGTGCACACTGAGAATTGGGACACGGCTAATTTTAACATTAAACATTTAAAACAATCAAAATGACTTCATTCTAATTTCCATAAATACAAGATTTCAAATACATAATTATCTTCTAAAAATACTCTTAAATTCCATCGTCAAATTCAGACATTTTGAAAAGTCTCCAACCACTGAAACTGAGCTCTTAAAGATCCCATGACATGGTACTTCTTGATGCTTTTATATGGCTCCTTAATGGTTCCCTAATACTGTAAATGAATCCTTCTTCAAAATCAACACTCAGTGCATGAGAAACAGAGATAAGATGAGAAAGAGTATTTTTTCTCCCTCAGAACAGGCCATAATGGGCGTTGTTGCTTGAATGCAAATGAGGAGAAAAGAGCTGGCCTATAGTAGAGGGTGGGGGCGTGGCCAAACTCTCCGCTCTCAGCTGATCCATTTCCTTGTTTTTGCACGGGGGGAGAGATTTGAAGCGTTCCATTGAAAAATAAACACATTTCCACAGAAAATAAAATTAAACCACTGCTGTTCAAAGGTCCAGAGGCTCAGATAAAGGACTTCCGAGCCTAGAAACACTCGGACGTGCCTCCAGGCAAATAAAAAAACGCATTTTGCATTGCCTAGCGCATTCGCAGTCCAAACTCTCTGGGCGTGATTTACAGAGACGCTGAGTACAGACAGACGGGGGTGGAACTGCATTTGCATTTCTTTTTTCGATCTGACGTCAATAAGGTGCCTTGTTCAAAATCGCCCGTTTGAGCTCCGATTTTTTGTAACGCAGAAAAGGATCGCAAATGCTCAGTTTAGACATGTTGCAACTTTTAACCATGTGGGGGGGGGGGGCTAAACAGGGTAGGGGAGCTCACATTAATGTTCAAAAACCTCAGAAAGTGAAAATTTCATGCCATGGGACCTTTAAAACAATCAAAATGACTTCATTCTAATTTCCATAAATACAAGATTTCAAATACATAATTATCTTCTAAAAATACTCTTAAATTCCATCGTCAAATTCAGACATTTTGAAAAGTCTCCAACCACTGAAACTGAACTCTTAAAAACCCATAACTGTGATCAGAAAATTACAGCTTTGAATGTATTTTTTCAAACACGGACAAACTTTTGATGATGGCTGAAGACAGTTCCACTTCCTGTTCCTGCCATGTGTCTTTGATTCCCACGTACAGAACGCTCCAGCACCTGCCTCACACTTGGCATCAGCCTTGAGAATTATGATTTTAATTTGATCTGTAGTGTGATTTTCTACAGTAAAGTTGTCAGTGTGGCTTCCCCTGCATCTCTGCTCACCACTGAACACTTAACACTCCTATATGTTGTCAGTATAAGCGTATAGTCCGGCGTATATACTGTGTTTATATATAGAACATGTCACCGTTTTCTAAGCGCATCATCCGTCCCTCGTGAGATCAGACCTCCCCCCTCCGCCTCCCCCCTTCTCAACCCCGGCTGTCACTCAAACCCGTGCTTCATAAGTGGGCGGGACCATGACAACTCTGGAATCCGTATCTGGCAAGCGGCGTGTTTGTGTATTCCCTTGTTTTCGTTGCGGGAAACCGGGGAGGCGTCTCTGGAACATATTGGCGGCCGCGCGTACGTTGCGATGCTAGCTGGTGGTTAATAATAGCGCGTGCTAGCGACGCGGCTACGTCTGCGATGCTACCTCTGATGTTGGTGACAGTTTTGCACATGCCAAGACTGCCTGCTCCTGCTCCTCCCGCCTCACGCCCAACGCCTTTTTCTTTCTTCGTCACTTCACACACACATGTACAGATAAGTAAAATACGCCAAGCAGCAACCAGCCCGCCAACTGACCCACTCCGCTACACCCGACACTGCCTGCCCCCCTCCCTGCGCGTCGGTGTGGGCATAAACAAACGTTAAAGGCCTGCACGCTCACCCGCCGCCCACGCGCATCAGCTCACGCTCAAAGATTATTTTTAGAATGTAGATTTTCTTTTCCTTTTTTTTAAAGATGGAAATGTCAGAAAACGTGGTGGAGGAGAGTGACGTAGGTGAGTGACATGTAGCAAATGGGCAGTAGAGGAGCCGGGGTATTTTGGGGCTTTTAATGATCCTCACGACAAACAGGTTTGAGTTATTTTCATTTAAAGGTCCCATATTATGCAAAAGTGACTCTTGTGATATTTACGTCATGTTAAAATGCTCTTTCCTCCTCAGAAACAGACTGGAGTTGTGTTTTGTTTCATTCACATGTTTGAGTAACACATTATTATTCATCTGCCTGCATCTCCAAAGCTCAAAATGTTCTGTTCCACCTTGTGATGTCATGAAGCTGTAGTTTTCATCAATTATTTTTGTCCTTAAAGGTGCTTTTCTGGTTAAGGGTCCGTCAAAAGCTTTTCTCTATGGAGATGTTATTGCTTGGGGGTGTCAAACTCATTTTGGTCTGGGGGACGTATCCAAACTACTTTGATCCCAAAGGGGCCGGATCAGAAAACTCATGGCAAATACACCCCAAAAATAGCAATAAGTCCAAATATTTGTGCAGAGAAACACAAATCTATTACAGAAGTCTTTTTTATTTGATGAACTCTTTCTTTTACAAAATATTATAATATTATGAACAAGCTGAAACTTTAAAGGAAAAGTAACATTTTTTTTTAACAATCTGAGCCTTCTTTCGGCAATAAAACAAGTAGTTTTACTCACCCATAGCACTTTGGTGTCATTTTGAGCAGTTTCGTAGAAGTTATGTTGTAGCGTATCCGTTAGCATGAGTGCTCGGGGCATTACTTTGCGGTCTCCAAATAACACAAACTTTAGCACTTTTCAAATCATAGAAGCCCGATGTCTTAGTCTACGATTTTGTTTGAAGCAAAAGTGGCCTGTAATCCTAGATTTAGCCATAGTTTCGAGTAGATGAGGAGGCCAGTGCGCATGTGCGGACTGTGCTCTCAGCTCCCGGGACCCAAACATGAAACACAAAGCTGTAAACTATGGATAAATCTCAGATTACAGGCCACTTTTGCTTCAAACACAATCGTAGACTAAGATATCGGGCTTCTATGATTTGAAAAGTGCTAAAGTTTGTGTTATTTGGAGCCCGCACGGGGCATATTACATGCTTGGGGAATATATTATATGCCCCGAGCTATGGCTAGAAGTCGCGCTAGGCTAACCGCAAATCTAAAACATCTCTGGAAGTGCTCCATATGACACCAAAGTGCTATGGGTGAGTAAAACAACTTGTTTTATTACCGAAATAAGGCTCAGATTGTAAAAAAACGTTACTTTTCCTTTAAAAAAAATGCAGTTTCAACACGAGTGTACAGGTTTCCTATTCACCTCTGTGAATAAATAGGAATTCGTCAATTTTTCTTGGAAAATCCTGCACTCGGCGTCCACTTTTCTCATCTTTAACATTTTGCTGATGAGGGTGTCACGATGTCAAAAGTCAAAACGATGCTCCTTTAAGAGCGTTTGGAAAGAGGCGAGTCTTCATTTGTGCTGCTCTGGTGGGAGGGGCCACGCACAGAGGCGCTGGAGACGCTGCTATGCTAAACTGCACAGGAAAGAGGCAGAAAATGACCAATATTTTAATAGAAATTTTAAATATAATTAAAATATTTTAATAGAAAATCAGCCGAGGGCCAGATTAAAGGTCTTGGAGGGCCGGATCTGGCATATTTAACATCCCTGGTCTACAATGTTCCACAGTATGGCTTTAAACCTTCCTATTTTCATGGAGACCAAACCAGACCAAGTTACAGGTCAGATCTGTGGAGAGGCGACCCCGCTCACAGTCAGAATCTGTTTTTCTAGGGATTTTTGAGCTATAAAACCACCTGTGATTGAATAAATGACGTAGAGAGCTGTTTAATGTCATACTGTGGAACATTCCAGGCAGTGCGATGACGTATCTATAGAAACAAGCAGGTGACAGCCCCCCAAAACAAAAAAAGCTACAGAATGCACCTTTAATTGAACTGATTTGCATCTGATTTGAGTGTTTTCCGTTTGAGAAAAGTGTGCTAAACATGCGTAAATGCAACAAAACACAACTCCAGGTATAAGCTCACTCTGCAAAGCTTGGTCCCACTGCGTGATGTCATCAGGTGGTCCTTTTTGTTTTTTTAATTCTCTATATACACCACCTGTGAATGGAAAAGTTTGGACAAGACAATAATACTCTTTCTTCTTTCTTGAGATCTTGAGTTAGTTTTGGTCAGGATACGCCGTCTGTAGCTGCCCGTGTTTTAGGTTTAATCTGTGCTCATTATCGTTTTGAAAAGTTGTTGTTTTTTTCTTGTCATTCTGAATCCACTGAACAAAATTCCTCTCACTCAAAACTCCATTTTTACAAAACACATGGGAGATTTTTTGTGTGAATTTTGAGCAGAAGAGAAATGAGACCACACTGTACTTTTGTTTTTCTCATCATTATTAACACATGCAACATCTGTTTATCTTTTATATATTTTCACCACTGAATAACCTTCTTAAAGGAAAAGTAACGTTTTTTACCATTTGAGCCTTATTTCGGTAATAAAACAAGTTGTTTTACTCACCCATATCACTTTGCTGTCATATGGAGCATTTCCGGAGATGTTTTAGATTTGCGTTAGGCTAACGCCGTTAGCCTAGCGCGACTTATAGCCATAGCTCGGGGCATTCCCAGAGCATGTAATATGCCCCGTGCGGGCTCCAAATAACACAAACTTTAGCACTTTTCAAATCATAGAAGCTCGATGTCTTTAGTCTACACTTTCGTTTGAGTCAAAAGTGGCCTGTAATCCGAGATTTATCCATAGTTTACAGCTTTGCGTTCCATGTTTGGGTCCCGGGAGCTGAGAGCACAGTCCACGCATGCGCACTGGCGTCCTCATCTACTCAAAACTATGGCTCGGAAATCTCGGATTAAAGGCCACTTTTGACCAAACGAAATCATAGACTAAAGACATCGGGCTTCTATGATTTGAAAAGTGCTAAAGTTTGTGTTATTTGGAGCCCGCACGGGGCATATTACATGCTCGGGGAATGCCCCAAGCTATGGCTATAAGTCACGCTAGGCTAACGGCATTAGCCTAACGCTAATCTAAAACATCTCCGGAAATGCTCCATATGACACCAAAGTGCTATGGGTGAGTAAAACAACTTGTTTTATTACCGAAATAAGGCTCAAATTGTTAAAAAAAAAAACGTTACTTTTCCTTTAAACATCTGACCTTATATTCAAGCTCATGTGGTGTGTGCACAGTGGAACTTTTCAGTTGGGGGTCCGTCACCTGCTTGTTTCTATGGACACGTCACTGCTCTGCCTGGAATGTTCCACAGTGTGACATTAAACATTTATTAAATGACAGGTGGTTTTACAGCTCAAACATTGTGACTGTGAGCGGGCTCGCCTCTCCACAGGTCTGACCTGTAACTTGGTCTGGTTTGGTCTCCATGACGACAGAAAGGTCTAAAGGTAGAAATCCTTGACGAATTAACTGACAGGAGCCCTCCACTTTCCCTCTGTTCCTTCTCTCCTCCATCACTCCTCCTCCTCGCCACCTCCCCTTCTCTTTTTCCTTCCTATCTCGCTCTCCGTCTCTTTTCCCTTTCTCCTCCTCCCTTGCTTCTCCTCCCCTCTTCTATCACTTCTCCTGTCCGTCTCCTCTTCTCCCTGTCTCACTCGTCTCTGTCGTCGGCCTCGCCTCCTTTCCTCCTCCATCTCTCCTTCCCCTCTCCCTCTACTCACCTTCCTCCTGTTCTACTCCTCTCCTCCTCTCTGTTTTTGCCTTCTTTCCTCCCCTCCACTATCTCCACTTCTCCTCCTCCTCCTCTTCTACTTTCCTCCTCTCTTTCCCCCTCTCCTCCTGCCCTCCCCCTCTTCTGGTGCTATTGTCACTGCTGCTGTCTCGTCTGGGCTGATCTGAAGTTGGGAGGAGAGGCGGAGGGGCGGAGGGGAGGAGGAAGGAGGGAGGGGGTGATAGCGGAATCGATGGCGTCTCCCCAGGGCGAGGGTCTTAGCTCAACGGCACGACGGCAGAACGCACACACATGCACGTGTTTGTCAGTGGTTTAAACTTTGACAGGTGGAGGAGGAGGCTGCAGCTGGAGTTCAGATGAATATTTAATACATCCACATTTGTAGTGCAGTAATAAGAATGTGGGGGTCGCATTGCATTTATTTAAAGGTCCACTGCGTAACTTTTCTGCTAGAGGCTCTGTCAGCTGCTTGTCTCCATGGAGATGCGGTTACGTCTGCAGTGTTCCACAGTCTAGCTAACATGTGTAGCATATTCCAGCTTTTCCTGCTTTCTTCCTGTAAGCGGCTGGGATTGCCTCTGCACAGATCTGACCTGTAACTCGGTTCAGTGTACAGTGAACCCTCGCTCTATCGCCGTTCACTTTTCGCGGCCTCGCTATTTCGCAGAATTTTTTTTTTAATTTAAATTTTTTTTTTTTCTTTTTTTTTTTATAGTGTAACATTTTTTTTACAGTGTAACATTGTGTCCTGCGTCCTGATTGGCTAAGAGACTAGACCAGGTCTAGACCAGAACTAAACCAGGTCTAGACCAGGTCTAAACCGCTCTTTGCTGGTTTCGTGCGGCTGTTTTGTGGCTCGGGCTGAGAGCACGCGGTCCGGGCGCGGCGGTTCTATCTCGTGCTTGCGGCGTCGCGCCGGTCACGTTTCTCTGTCACGGATTTGTCCACGATGAGGGGTGCACGTGTGGAGCTTCTCCAAGGGGTTGGTGCGCGTCGCATCACGTCCTGGGACGTGGTGGTGCTCCTCGCACGTCCAGCGGGGCTTCCGGGGCCGTGTCTCCCCCCACGCGCGTCACTATTAATCCATTTTGTTGAAAATCTACAAAAGTTTGAGTGTTTAAACAAGAGAAAAATGTGAGAAAATATGTATGTGTGTGTGTGTGTGTGTGTGTGTGTGTGTGTGTGTGTGTGTGTGTGTGGCTTTTTTAACCTTAAAATAGAATAGAATAATTGTAGAATAATTGTAAAACCGGGACTAGACCGGAACTAGACCAGGACTAAACCAGGACTAAACCAGGACTAGGCCAGGTCTAAACCAGGACTAGGCCAGGTCTAAACCAGGACTAGGCCAGGTCTAAACCACGACTAGGCCAGGTCTAAACCAGGACTAGGCCAGGTCTAAACCAGGACTAGGCCAGGTCTAAACCGGGATTAAATCTTTGCCTTGTTTCGTGACGGTGCACGTGTCCGAGTTTGAGTGTTTAAAGAGAGAAATGTGAGAAACGGTTAATTCCAGTCTGAGAAAGGTGTATAATGCTGCCGTTGTGTCCTTGGGCAAGACACTTAACCCTCTCCTCGCCCCCAGTGTCTGCGTACACTGGTGTGTGAATGGGTGATTGGTTCCTTGTTGTAAAGCGCTTTGGGTGCCTTAAAGGTGGAAAAGTGCTATATAAAGATGTGACCATTTACCATTTACCATATAATGTGTGTGGTGAGGCATTTACAGCCTTAAAACATGTAGAATAATTGTAAAATATAAAGTTGTCCTACTTCGCAGATTCCACTTATTGCGGGTTATTTCTGGATTATTTCTAACCCCCGCGATAAACCAGGGATTACTGTAATTGACAGATTATACTTTTCATATTCTTACCTTGTTTTGGTGTCCCATACAAATCAATGTTTTCATTTATTTACGTTTTTCTAATCCATAACTATTGTGTAATTTAGACACGTTTTGGCCTGTGTTTACATCATGGTTGCTAGGTAACAGTTGTGGAATTACCTCTATTTGTGTCACATCTGCTAAAAATGATGACATTATAAGCCCAAATGACAAAAATAGGATTATGTTAACTTTGTTTTAGTCTAACCTGTCACATGTGCTTTAAATGGAATACTGTAGTGTGGAACATTTTAAGCAATAATAATATCTCCATGGTGATAACACACACACACACACACAGTAGTAAACACCTGTATTCTGAGTTTTGGAGTGTCTCTGTAAACCACTGTTATATATATAGGGTTCGTAAATCTCTCCATCCCTTTACCTGCCCTTCTGTCTCTTTCCCTCTCTCTTTCTCTACCTTTCTCACCTACCCTCCTTCCCTCTCTTTCTCTATATTGGTCTCCCTCCCTGCTTCTTCTTCCCCTGGTCCCTTTCTCTCTCCCCCCTCTCCATCTCTCACTTTACCACCTTATTCTATTCTATTCATATCTCTCTCTTTCTCTTTTGCTCTCCCTCCTCCTCTCTCTTCCTTCTCTCTGTAACTCTTTCTTTCCTCTTTATTCTTGCTCTCTCTCTCTCTCTCTCTCCCCTCTCCCTCTTTCTCTCTCTTCTCCGTTGTGTCCGGACTGAAGCGGAGCTGGCTCACCCATATGGCGCCCCCCTTCCTCCCTTCCCCCTCGCTCTCCATGGTTCCTACTTCAAGGGACCCACCACCGGCACCCCTCCTCTCCTCCTCCACCCTCTCCCCCTCTCCGTTCAGTCCCCTGGCTCTTAACCCTTTCTTTAGAGCAGCTTAGTCCATTGTCGCAGTCCAATCTGCTGCTGCCTCCTTCACCCCCTCCTCCTCTCTTCCTCCTCTCGTCTTTTCATCTCCCCTCAGCCCCCCATAATCAATGAGCGTAATAATAGCTCATTATGCCAAACGTGGACTGATAAGATCACTTAAAGAGTAAAGTAGCAGCTTTTTTCTATTGTGCTTTACAAAATGAAGTGACTTCCATTTGGATTAAGTGTGTTTAAAGGTCCTGTATCGCACCACTTTGACTCGTGAGCTTTAAGGCGTGTTCTAACGCCGTTACCTCCTCAGAAACGTACTGGAGCTGTGTTCTGTTTCATTCACACATGTTTGAGTAACTCTTTATTATTAGTCTGTCTACATTTGCAAAGCTCAGAATGCTCTGTTCCACTTTGTGATGTCATGAAGCGGTAGTTTTCAAGTTAACAGTTACTTCAGCCCATCAATTGTATTTTTACTGTAATTTACTGAATTATATGCTACTATTGTATAGATACTAAATTGTTTTTATGTTTGTGATCATAACACATGTACTAAACTGTCTAATGTCTGCAAGTGCAACATATTTTCTGTTGTCTGCTGTATCTTTATGTCTGGGACTGTGGATGGAAATTAGCACTGTGCTAAATCCGGCATATTTACGTCGGTTTGTGTGATTTTATACAAATTGTGCGTTCATTAATATGCATTGTCCCTTCCAAATAAACAAATAAATTAAAAATGAAATAATACTTTTAGCTTTAGTTCAGTACAGATTGGTAATCCTCAGACCAAAATGGTCCAAATGATGCTAGTGAAGGTGTGTGGTGTTTAAAAACACAGTGGAGCACTTGGAGGTTTAATGCCACATTGTGAAACATTCCAGATAAAGCAAGAACATTTGACGGACCCTCCAGAAAAGTTACACAATGCACCTTTAGCAGATTAGCAAAATCTTTTTATTGTAAAAACGCTCTCTTCCACCTTGTGATGTCATTGGGTGGTGATAAAATGAAAGCTGTTTACACTGGCCACTAAAAAGAGAAAAGAACGGAAAACAGTGAATGAGCGAGTACTGTATTTGAGGGGACATTTCTGATGCACTGTGGAACTTTTTGGTTTGGGGTCCATCACCTGCTTGTTTCTATGGAGATGTCATTTCTCTGCGTGGAATGTTCCGCAGTGTGACATTAAACAGCTCTACAGTATGTTACATTTATTACATTACAGGTGGTTTTATCGCTCATAAATCCCTAGAAAAACAAACATTCTGTCTGTGAGCATCGCCTCTCCACAGATCTGACCTGGAACTTGGTCTGGTTTGGTCTCCATGGAGATAGAAAGGTTTAATACAGCGGTGGGCAAACTTTTTGACTCGTGGGCCACAAAGGGTTCTAAAATTTAACCGAAGGGCCGGACCAGGAGCAGGTGGATTTAGTGGATTTTTGGTAAAAACACTAAAAATAACATGGGACATGTAGAAAACATGTGCTTTATTTCAATTAAAAATTAACCAAAGCATTACAACAAAATGTCCATCTTTCAAGTTCCACGGTATTTAGCTGTTTATTGAAATGACTCTTAAAACACAGGAAATTTAATTAATAAAATACAGCTTTTTTAAAATTACTAACAGTTACTATTTTAAAGCACTGAAAGTTCTGTTCTCCTTCAGGTTCTTTCGTTCTTTCGTTGACTGCTTGCTAGCATAGTTAGCATGTTTTGTGGCAAAGTGACGGCTGATATTATATTCTTTAAAAAAACGCTACAGTCTCTTGGCGTATCAGGCATACAGCAGCTGATAAAAATATTTACTTGTCCACTCCTTATTGAACACTTGACATTCTCTGTCCACTTTTCTTTTCTTTTCTTAGCTCCGCTCATCTTTACAGGAGGGCTGAGAGGTCAAAGAGTAAAACACAAACGTGGAGCAAAACGCCACACCTCAAAAAAAGGTCAATGTAACTGTGCGCCAGCTATTGGAAAATGCCAGAACTGCAGGGAAATTAAAACATTAACAAGGTTTATTAATATAATTTCTTTAAGTTCGGCGGGCCGGATTAAGAAGCTTAATGGGCCGCATATGGCCCCTAGGCCGTAGTTTGCCCATGCCTGGTTTAATACCATACTGTGGAATATTCAGAAAAGCAGGTGGTGGACCCAAATGTTCCACAGTGCACCTTTAAGTATGAATATGTGATGTTGTATATTTTGGACGTGTACCTGAGGCCCTGACACGTGCTCACACTCACGTCTCCTGTGTCTGCACTTGTGTTTTGTGTGTTTGTTTTTGTGTTTAGTGAAATGTGACACTCTTTTGTCTCTTGTGTTTCTCAGGAGGTCCTTCAGACGATCCCCAAGTTCTGCTTTCCCTTTGACATCGAGAGGTACGAATCCTCACACACGCACACGCAGACGCACACGTTGAGTTTCTTGTGTTTTTGTGGCTTTTTTGTTGCTTCATATTTACAGAGGTGAGAAATAAAGTCAAACGTTTAACTTAAAGCTACAGTGTGGAACTTTCTCAAGGTGGAAATGTAAAGTTAAAGCCACACTTGCTCCATGGAGATATGGTACATACATTTTATTTCCATGGAAACAAGCAGGCCAAATAAGAGTCACGCCTTTATTTTATTTTATTTTATAGTCTGTTTTCTGGCTTAAAGGTTACACAGTGTGACTTTAACTTAAAGCCCCAGTGTGTAGGATTCGTGGGGCATAGGTGGATGGTGCTATTGCACTTTCTGTTTTAGCTACGGCAGACCTCGAGGGTCACCCGGGCGCGCCGTAACGCGGACAGCTCTCGTACCCACGCACGAGCCGCGCGCCCCTACTGTATAAATAAAACGCAGTCCCGTTTTTGTTTTGTTTGTTTTTTTCTCATGAAAACACACATTCCCGATCATGTACCATGACACTCTACACATCAAATGAAACCTTACAGTCTCCTCTTTTTGACTATGCAATTCATTTCCCTGCACAACAATCACTCCCCGAGCACATGGGGCTTTTATACGGAAAAGCACAAAACGAGGTTAGCTTACCTTAGAATGCTTTGCACAGGTCAAACTCTGTATTTCGCCATAAACTTGCTCTCAATTTGTCCGTAAGGATCCAGCGAATAAAATCCAGTAAAACAATTTAGTCAAAAACACGTGTTAGATCCATTACGACGTCTGATCCGGCAGCATGCTTGTGTTGTTTACCCAAAACCACGAGCCTTGCCGAAGGTGAAGCCCAAATGTCCTTCTGCGGCTCTCGTATTCAAAATGGCTGCCTCTGCATGGGGAAGATCCCCCTTTTATGTGACTATATCTAAGTCCAAAAGAATACTTTGATTTCATGATGGAAGTGAAAAGGCTTGGAAAACAATGCATTTTTGAATGGGTATCTTCAATTTCAGTAATTAACGGGTCAAAATCTTACACACTGTGCCTTTAAGTATGATTCTAACAATTCAGGTTTATATTATAGTAGTAGTAGTAGTTAGTAGTTTGGACTTACAAAGATTTTGATTGAAAAATTGGTAAAAATTCACCACACCCTGAATTACAATAAAAAGTACAGTTTTAATCAAAGTGTCATGACTCTTAAAATGTCTGTGGGAGGAAAATACACCAAACTGAAGTAGAGTCACATTTATATCAGGAGTTTAAGCAGGAGTTCTGAAGGAACACATTTTGTCACTTATATATATATATATAATGTTGTTTCCTCCTCAAACCCACACCTGCAGCTGTGTTTTGTTTCATCCACACGTTTGAGTAACTCTTTATTATTAGTCTGTACATCTCCAAAGCTCAGAATACAGGAAGTGCTCCACTGTGTTTTTAAACCGCACACACCTTCACTAGAATCATTTGGATGATTACAGCCCTGTAACATAGACGAACGTCATTGATCCACAAGGGAATTTATTTGGACACAGCAGCTCACAGTATATTATAACAAAGAGTAAAAAATATGAATGTTAATAGTGAATTCTAAATAAGTAGCACAAAAGATAAGAAGAGACTGCTGTTAAATAAGGCATAATTAATAAACGGGTGTGTACAAGTCCAAATAAAATGGAATAAAACACAGGTCCAGGTGTGTTTTTGTTTTAGAACATGGTTTAAAGTTCATTTTGTGTGATATTGAACCTTTGACAATGATCCAGGTGTTTGAATTCGTTCTAAAACTCAATGAAAACTCAGCTTCTCTTCATTATTTGGTCTCATTTCAGTCTCTCCTTCAGTCTCACGTCAGCTGCTGTGGAGCGTTTGTTTTTCTGTTTACACTCGTTCACTGCGTTTATCCCTCTCTTTTTCTCTTTCTCTCTCTGTCTTCCTTCAGTCACCTCTCTCCCCTTCCCGCGTTCCTCCTTATTCCCCTGTTCTCCCTCTTTATCTCTCCATCCACCCTCCATCCTCTCTCCTGTTTCTTTCCCCCTCTCTCCCTCTCCTCTTTCTGCCCTCCATTCATCCCTCTGTCTTCATTATTCTCCACATCTCTCCCCTTCCCTTCTTCCACCTCCCTCGCTCTTTCTCTTCTCTCTCCCAACCCCCGCCCCCTCCTCTACTCTCTACCTCCTCCTTTCTCCCCTTTTCTCCCTCACCCTCTCTCTTCCACACACACATTCTCTTTCCCTCCCTTGTACCTGCTCTGCCCTTTTCGCTTCCCTCCTTATTCTCTACCCCCTCTTCCCTCTTCCCTCTCTTTCTCTATATCTCTCCTTCCCTACTTCTTCCCCTGCCCCTTTTCTCTCTCTCTTACCCCCTCTCTTGCTCCCCTCACCCTCTCTCTCCATCCCTCACTTACCACTTCATTCTCCATATCTCTCCCCCCTCCTTCTCTTCCCCTCTGTCCCTCCATTTCTCATTCGTCCCCTCCCTCTCTCTCTCTCCATTCTGTCTGTAACTCTCTTTCTCTCTCTTCATCTCCCCCCTCTCTCTGTCTCTCCCTTTTTCCTTCCTCATACTCCACCACTCTCTCCCGTTCTTTCTCCCTCCATCCCTTTAGGTATATCTCCTCTCCTCTCCCGTGTCCCCTTCCTCTTTTTTCACCCTCTCTCTCTATTTCTCTTGCTTTGTCTCCCACCCCTTACTCTCTCTCTCTCTCTCCATCCCTCACTTACCTCCTTATTCTCTATATCGCTCCCCTCTTCTCTTTCTCTCTTTCCCTCTCTCGTCATTTCCTCACCCGTTCCCTCCCTCTTTCTCCCCCTTATCTCTGTAACTCCTTCTTTCTGCCTCCCTCTTTCTGCACACACATTTATTTTGCCTTTCTCCCTCTCCCCCTCCTGTTCTCCCTCACCTCTGCCTTCCTAACTTTCCTCCTTATTCTCTCTGTACATCTCTTCCTCCCTCCCTCCCTCCCTCCTTCCCTCTCTCTTTCCTCACACTGAGAGCTCCAGCCGAACTCGACTGCTGCCATCTAGTGACAAATATGAGAAGTGATCATTACGCTGACACGGAAATTCATTTGGATTCAATTAAACACGATTCTGAAATTCTGAAATGAGTCAGAATTCAAATTTAGACTTTCAACTAAATATTTAATCTGTAATGTCACTCTTTTATGTGTTACTGTGTTTCTTTTCAATAGTGTAAATGATTTATGTTAAAGGAGAATTCACGTTTTTGACAATCTGAGGCTACGTTTATACGGCGACGATCAAAACAGAAGACGCAAAAGTGCCGTCTCGTCTTCAATTTTTTATCCGCATTTAGACGAAGACGCAAAAGTGGACGCAAAAGCCAGCGAAGGGAGGCGCTGGACTGAAAAAACAAACAAACAAAAAAACATCACAACAGCGTCAAGTTACATTTCTAACCACGACTGTGCCGGAAAAGAGAAAGGTGAAACTTCAAAATAAAATGTTCTAGTTGTGTTTTAAATGAGTTGTTAAGTTCCGCTCCAAACATTTCAGTGACTTGTATTTTTGTTGACATGTTTTTGAATATTGTACTGAAAATAGTGACATTACAGGAGGATTACAGTGAATTAGAAAATATAAAATCACATGGGGTTTTACATTTGAAGTGCCTCATGCGGAAGTCGCTTGTCTTGGCGTCTGTGTGGCTGTGAGAGTGTGAGAAAGACTTGTACGGGAAGAAGAGAAAAGACCGTAGACGTGTGTGGGTGCCATTTATACAATTGTTGAAATGACTCTTGTATTGCCGCATCTATGTGACGTAAACGCGTACGCGACGTGAGCAGATCTGACCAGTTTTGCGTCTTGGGCAGTTTACACGGAGACGCTACAGCGGAGCGTATTTAACTTTTCCACTCTAGAGGGTGGTTTCAGATTTTTGCGTTTTTAGGCCCCAAAAACGCCGTCACCGTGTAAACGAAAGGCACTTCCGATAAAATATTTTGTCGCCTTTACCCGTAAGTGTTCTCGTGTAAACGGGTGTAAAAGTTGTTTTACTCACCCATAGCACTTTGGTGTCATATGGAGCATTTCCAGAGATGTTTTAGATTTGTGATCTCCGTTAACGTGAGTTCTCGGGGCACATGTTTGCGGTCTCCAAATAACACAAACTTTAGCACTTTTCAAATCATAGAAGCTCGATGTCTTAGTCTACACTTTCGTTTGAGTCAAAAGTGGCCTGTAATCCGAGATTTATCCATAATTTACAGCTTTGCGTTTCATGTTTGGGTCCCGAGAGCTGAGAGCGAAATAAGATGTGACTCCGCACATGCGCACTGGCCTCCTCATCTACTCGAAACTATGGATAAATCTCGGATTACAGGCCACTTTTGACTCAAACGAAAGCGTAGACTAAGACATCGAGCTTCTATGATTTGAAAAGTGCTAAAGTTTGTGTTATTTGGAGACCGCAAACAAGTGCCCCAAGAACTCACATGATGGAGATCGCAAATCTAAAACATCTCTGGAAGTGCTCCATATGACACCAAAGTGCTATGGGTGAGTAAAACAACTTGTTTTATTACCAAAATAAGGCTCAGATTGTAAAAAACGTTAATTCACCTTTAAAGCTGCATTGTGTCATTTTCTGGTGGAGAATCCGTCACACGCTTTTCTCCACGGAGATGTTATTTCTTTGTCTGGAATGTTCCACAGTATGGCAATAAAGCTTTCTATCCTCACTGAGACCAAACCAGACCAAGTCACAGGTCAGATCT
>JAVJIX010000144.1:1965000-1990000 GCA_036785185.1 Paratrypauchen microcephalus | reverse complement strand
ACCGGGTCTAGACCTGGACTAGACCAGGATTAAACCACCACGTGCCGCTGCTGCTGGTTTCGCCGCGGCTCGCGCCCGGGGCTCGGGGCTCGGGGCTCGGGGCGCGAGCCGCGGCGAAACCAGCAGCAGCGGCACTCATTCCGGGTTCGGCCTCGCGCGTACACCCGGGGCTGCTGAGCAGTGCCGTTGGCGCCTGCGGTCGGCTGTGAGTCGATCTTGGCACAGCGCGGTTGCCTTGTTTTGGGTGCGCGTGTCCGCGTGTCCGCGTGTCCGCGGTTAGCGGTTAATTACAATTAATGCATTTTGATCGACCAACGTCTTAATCGACAATTAACCGTTAATCGATTAACGACTGTGGCAGACGCTTCTGTCAGTCTGCCCCATGGCAGCTGTGGCTACAGAAGGGTTTACCACCCCCCAGTGTGAAGTGAAGGAATAATGACAGAGTGTAGTGAGGAGTCTTCAACAAGCCTGTAAAGACATTATTATAACTGAAACCCCTGGTTTAGTCCTGGTTTAGTCCTGGTTTAGTCCTGGTTTAGTGCCGCTGTGGTCCTGGTTTAGTACTGATCTGGTCTTGGTTTAGTCCTGGTTTAGTCCTGATAGTCCAGTTAGTCCCAGTTTTGATGTGGTGTGTGTGTGTATCACATAAAACAAACACAAGTTTAAAGCATTATTAATTCCAGAGTTCAGACTTAACAGGAAGAAATGTATTCTTTTTTGAATTAAATGGCACAGATGACAGGCTGTTTTAATTTTTTATTTGAAAATAAAATTTAATAGAAAATTTAGATTGATCAAATATGATTCTCTTTTTTTCCTCATATCACCCAGCCCTAAGTAATACCTTTAAAAGACCAAGAATAATACACATATTTACTTATTTTTAAATCTCAGTCAAAGCATCATATTTTGAAATTAAAATTCATCTTTGTTTTTTGTTTTTGTTCTATTTAAAACTTGTGTCCTTTCCTTATTGATCCGTTTTACCTGTGCTGTTTTTTGCTTAGAATTTCACTTAATTTTTTACATGAAACCAAATTAATTTCATACATTTTTCGCGATGGTACAGACTCCCTCTCTCCCTCTTTCTCTTTCTCTCTGCCACCCACACAGACTCAGTGTCGTGTCTTTAATTATCCAAAAGTTTCCTGTTTTTGATGCTTTTTCTCCTTTCACACAGTGGTGGCCTCACATGCAGCTGGAGCCCGGAGAAATTTAAGTTTGGCTTTTGCATAATTTCGCTCAAACAAAAGACAATTGTGATGAAATGACGGAGAAAAAGGAGCGATAATTGCGTTGACACCGTGTTGGTACAGATGTAATTGTATTGTGCGTTTGTTCAAAAGGAGCGAGACAAGAGGAGAGAAAAGCAAAGTAATAAAAGTATTATTAAAATGTTTAAACAGAGAATTCACTTTGACTTAAAGGAAAAGTAACGTTTTTTACAATCTGAGCCTTATTTCGGTAATAAAACAAGTTGTTTTACTCACTCATAGCACTTTGGTGTCATATGGAGCATTTCCGGAGATGTTTTAGATTAGCGTTAGGCTAACGCCGTTAGCCTAGCGCGACTTATAGCCATAGCTCGGGACATATAATATATTCCCCGAGCATGTAATATGCCCCGTGCGGGCTCCAAATAACACAAACTTTAGCACTTTTCAAATCATAGAAGCCCGATGTCTTAGTCTACCATTTCGTTTGAATCAAAAGTGGCCTGTAATCCGAGATTTATCCATAGTTTACAGCTTTGCGTTCCATGTTTGGGTCCCGGGAGCTGAGAGCACAGTCCGCACATGCGCACTGGCGTCCTCATTTACTTGAAACTATGGCTAAATCTCAGATTACAGGCCACTTTTGCTTCAAACGAAATCGTAGACTAAAGACATCGAGCTTCTATGATTTGAAAAGTGCTAAAGTTTGTGTTATTTGGAGCCTGCACGGGGCATATTACATGCTCGGGGAATGCCCCGAGCTATGGCTATAAGTCGCGCTAAGCTAACGGCGTTAGCCTAACGCTAATCTAAAACATCTCCGGAAATGCTCCATATGACACCAAAGTGCTATGGGTGAGTAAAACAACTTGTTTTATTACCGAAATAAGGCTCAAATTGTAAAAAACGTTACTTTTCCTTTAAAATGTTGAAACAGAATTCACTGTGAGTTAAAGGTGAATTGTGTAACTTTTCTGGTTTAGTGTCCTTCACTTGCTGGTTTCTATGGATACTTCATTCCTTTGCCTGGTGGGTTTACAGCTCAGAAATACGTAGAAAAACACATTCAGACTGTGAGCAGGGTCGCCTCTCCACACATCTGACCTGTACCTTCGTCTGGTCTGGTCTCCATGAGCTTTAATGCCACACTGTGGAACATTCCAGACAAAGCAATAACATCAACATGAAGAAAAGCGTTTGACGGACCCTCCAGCAGAAATGTTGCACCTTTACCTCAGGCTTTTGGAAAATGTGTATATGTTTAAAGCCTCTTTCTCTCTCTCTCTCTCTGTCCTCTCTCTTCTCCTTTTTCCCTCTCTCTCTCTCTCTCTCTCTCTCTCTTTCTCCTCTCGCTGTTCTCTTTTTTCTCAGTCTATCGAACCGTTGCTCCCAGTTGCCTCCTTGCTCTCTCTCCTCTCTCCCTTTTCATCTGTCTCTCTTTCTAGCCTCACGCTGTCCTCTTTTCTCTCTATTCACCTGTTACATCCTTGTTCTTTCTCCTTTCCTCTCTCCCTTTCTTTCTTTCTTTCTTTCTATCTCTATCTGTCTATCTGTCCGTCCATCCTGTTGCTGTCCTCTTTTCTCTCAGTCTATGAGCCTGTTGCTCTCGGTTACCTACTTGTTCTCTCTCACTCTTTCTTTCTCTTTCTCTCTCTCCTCTCTTCTCCTGTTGCTCCTCGTTATCTTTTTGTTCTCTCTCTCTCCTTTCCTTTCCTGTGCTCCCAGTTACATCCTTGTTCCCTCTCTCTCTCTCTCTCTCTCTCTCTTTCTTTCGCTCTCTCCCTCTCTCTGCTTTCCTCTCTCCCTCTCTCTCTCCTTTCCTCTCCTGTTGCTCCCAGTTACCTCCTCGTTATCTCACGGTTACCACGGCAGCAAACTGAGCTCTCGAACCCTAATTATGAATCATTATTTTCCTTTAGCCCAGTCTGTCTGTTTTCTGTTATTTGTTGTCTAAATTTGCAAATTCCCTTCATTGAAATATTACGTTTTTGTGTTTTTATGGCTTTAATTACAGTTTAAAAACATCATAAGCAAAATGTATATAATATGCATTTTATTCTTGTATTTTATTCTATCTGAAAAAAATATTATTTGCTGAAATTTGTAGAAAAATAGGGTTGAAATGCACTCAGTGTACTAAAAAAAACATGTATATGTTTAGAGTTATTACTTTTCCCAATGTGAGTAAAAATAGTTTAAAGGTCCTGTATTATATCATTATATATATTATTTTGTATCACACAAAAGTGACTCTTGTGAGCTTTAAGTCGTGTTCTCATGTTGTTGCCTCCTCAAAAACACACCTGGAGTTGTGTTTTGTTTCATTCACACGTTTGAGTAATCCTTTATTATTAGTCTGTCTGCATTTCTAAGCTCAAAATGCATTGTTCCACCTTGTGATGTCATGACGTGATTTTCAAGTTTTTCAAGTGCACAGCTATTTTTGCCTTTAGTTCATTAGAAATCGACAATTCCAGATCTAAAAAAGAAAAATCATCCAAACGATTCTAGTGAAGGTGTATGGAGTTTAAAAACACACACACTTCCTGTATCACCTCATGACATCACAAGTGTGATGAGAGAAGAACTCAGCCTAAATCTACAGGGTTTGTGTGTTAAACATGTGTGAATGAAACAAAACACAACTCCAGGTGTGTTTGTGGTGAGGAAACGACATTAGAAATAGAAAATAGAGTGACATGGGCCCTTTTGACTTTTCATAATTTCTTCAGTATATTCAGTTTATTCAGTATTTCACAGGGAAATCTAAAAACGTTGCCATTATTAACACCACCAAAACCCCAAACCACTATTTCAAGCGCGTATAACAGCTTTTAATGATATTCAAATTGTGACTTAATTTGGTGGGAGTATACTTGGAATAAATATAATTTATTGTTTTACACTGATCAAGTAGCAGTTTGCTAAAAAAGTTGAAAAATATGTTGAAAAATACAGGAAGTGGAGAGTTCTATTTTAGACAGCCCCACACTGATGACATCACACTGGGAGAATACTGACGCAGAATTCTGTTAACTGTCGGGAGTCGATAAATCCGAGTCTCCCGACATCCTTTGTAAATGCATTCCACTGCAACAGTTAGGGAAAATATGGACGCCTGAGAAAGGTTCATGTTAATGTTAATGTTAAAGGAAAAGTAACGTTTTTTACAATCTGAGCCTTATTTCGGTAATAAAACAAGTTGTTTTACTCACCCATAGCACTTTGGTGTCATATGGAGCACTTCCAGAGATGTTTTAGTTTAGCGACATCCGTAATGTGAGTTCTCGCGGAAGGTGCGCTAGGCTAACGAAAATCTAAAACATCTCCGGAAGTGACACCCATATGACACCAAAGTGATATGGGTGAGTAAAACAACTTGTTTTATTACCGAAATAAGGCTCAAATTGTTAAAAAAAAACGTTACTTTTCCTTTAATGTCAGGTATCACTCGCTTAGGGTGACCACCGGCATGAAACAGGAAAGGAGGACACTTGTGTCCAAAAAGGAGGACAAAGGCCCTAAAGTGAGGACACCTTGTTTTTTTTTTTTGTTTTCCCTCGGGGAAAACAAAGAATGAAAGAACAAGAAAACTTATGCAGCACACTGTAAATCAGGGATGAAAGAGCTTTTAGCGGATCTCCGCTTTTTATTCAGCCGCGGGGTCTTTTTTTTTTTATATATATCTGCAATTGCGAGCCGCGCAGGGGGGGGGGGGCATTTCGGATGTCGCGCACAGGAATTCCAAGTATTACTAGTCGCAATAGAATAATATTTTGTCTTTAGGGAACAAGGAGCAGACCACCCGGCTCATTGAGCTGAGGCGGGACTTGTTCCATCTTGCAGATGGCCATGCGGTCCAGGGCTGAGCGAGTATGCACCGCCTCGACTGCAGACTGAGACCACACTCCGAACCGTGCACTTTCTGAATTGGGAAACGGCGAACATCGCAGAGTAGCAAGTGTAAATAATGGGTGGGGATTTATGATGATTTATGCACCGAAAGGAGGACAAAATGTAAAAAAGGAGGACATGTGACAGATGGCCGGACAGACAGCTCTAAAACCGGACTGTCCGGACGAAATCCGGACAAATGGTCACCCTACACTCGCTCCTGCTAATAGAGTCTGTTAGCTAACGTTAGCTATTGGCGACTCAATTATGGCAGTTTGACTATGACATGTTCAGAAAAAAAAACTTCTGTCTACTGTAAAATGATGTGAACAAAAGTCAGAATTTTACTACAAAGTTTTTAGAAGACAGTTTCTCTGCATCCAGAACTGAACATCAAAATGACAAAAAGACAATTCTCCCCGTTTACTTTGTCGTTTGCTGAAATGTCTGCTGTGGCGTAAATCCAGCGCTTCCTCAACACCGAACCAGCCCAAGTGTGTGTGTGTCGGACCCTGATGTGATTGGCCGTTCTGTTGCACTTTCTCGAGGTGGAGGTCGGTTTTCTTGAGCACAAGAGAATCTAGAAAAACGTGAAACCTAAAAAAAATCGCCCTCTTTAGTAAAATGTTAAATATAATGATTTTTAACCATCTTTTGCTCAAATGAGTAGTCTGACCTGTCGCAGCTCCTGCATGTGTTCGCCTGCTGTCTCTGCTCCACATGATCTTAATGAGAGTTTTGAGCTGGTGAGAGTTGAAGACCCGGGACCATAAAATTGTCACCTCCGTTTAGACCAGGAAGTGCCTAAAGCAGACACATGTTTAAAGGGCCTTTGACAGATTTGGACCACTCATTTGACTAAAGCACATTTAAGATGATTATATCTAAGCTTTACTCAAAGATTTACAATTTCATTCCCAGTTTGGCCATTTTTTTAGGTTTTAAATTTGACTTCCTGGTTGGAAATCTGTTACATCTGTTACAATGGGCCAAAAGTCTTCCAGTATACACACATAATATTATTTGACAATTAAAAATATATTTTGTTGAAATCAGATTTAAATGATCAGAAAAATGTATTTCTTGCAGGGAAACTGTGCTGAACTTTTGTCCCCAGTGTGATGTCATTAGTGTAGGACGCTCTCAAATAAGAACTCTCTACTTCCTATATTTTTCAACTTTTTTTCCCCCACAAACTGATCGGTGTAAATCTATAACATGTATTATCCCACCAAATGATGTCAAAATTAGAGAAAACCCTCTCATACGCACTTTAAGCTAACTCGTAAAGGGACAGTGTGTAAGATTTTTACCCGTTAATTACCGAAATTGAAGATACCCATTCAAAAATACATTGTTTTCCAAGCATTTTCACTTCCCTCATGAAATCAAAGTATTCTTTTGGACTTAGATATAGTCACATAAAAGGGGGATCTTCCCCATGCAGAGGCAGCCATTTTGAATACGAGAGCCGCAGAAGGACATTTGGGCTCCGCCTTCAGCAAGGCTCGTGGTTTTGGGTAAACAACGACAAGCATGCTGCCGGATCAGACGTCGTAATGGATCTAACACGTGTTTTGGACTAAATTGTTTTACTGGATTTTATTCGCTGGATCCTTACGGACAGATTGAGAGCAAGTTTATGGTGAAATACAGAGTTTGACCTGTGCAGAGCCTTCAAAGGTAAGCTAAGTAACAAACCTCGTTTTGTGCTTTTCCGTATAAAAGCCCCATGTGCTCGGGGAGTGTTTGTTGTGCCGGGAAATGAATTGCATAGTCAAAAAGAGGAGACTGTAAGGTTTCATTTGATGTGTAGATTGTCATGGTACACGATCGGGAATGTGTGTTTTCATGCGAAAAAAAAAAAAGTGAACGGGACCACGTTTTATTTATACCGTAGTTGTCGGCGAGAGCTTGCACAGCGCCGGGTGCGCGGGTACGCGAGCTGTCCGCGTTACGGCGCGCCCGGGTGACCCTCGAGGTCTGCCGTAGCCAAAAGAGGAAGTGCATGGTACCTACACCACCTATGCGCCACGAATCCTACACACTGTACCTTTAAGTCAGTGCTTCTCAATTATTTTCTGTGACGCCCCCCCCTAGAAAGAACAAAACATTTCACGCCCCCCTCCCTGCGCGCGACTATTAATAGTATTACAGGGGGTCCTCGGGTTACGACGTTGATCCGTTCTTAAGACGCGTCGTAACCCGAATTTCGTCGTAAACCGGATTTTGCCTTTGATCTTCCATCCAAAGCACCAATAACCTTTCCATCTCAATAATTAGACCACTGCGCTGCTTGGTTATCACTGCCGCTTTCATAGGAGCAGATCAGAGCCCACATCAGGTACTTCCGCCCACATTGGGCACGCACATGAGGCCGTCTTCTTCACCCTACAACCACAACAGAGCGTATTCTTGCGCCGTGCGCCGCGCGCCGTTCGCCGCGCGCCGTTCGCGTTTGTTTACATCTCTTACCACGCTAAACCGTGTAAGACGGAATGACGCCTAATATATACATATTTTTTTTAATGGGGGCGCGTTCGTAACCACGAAACGTCGTAACCCGAGACCGTCGTAACCCGAGGACCCCCTGTATTTGTCTAGAAAATTGTTATTAGTACGCCTCTGCATAACACTGTATCCTTAATTAACATTAAAAACAAAAAAAGAAACTTACAACACTGCACTGAGGACTCAAATATTAATGTGTTTTTAATGCAGATTTGGGCACATTTGTTTATGTTTTACAGAAACAAAACTTAGTTTATGCAAATAAGCCATGTGCTTTTAAAAGCGCTGAAAAAACAAAACAAAAAATCCTGTCTGTTCTGTGCATATATCGCGTATTTAAGGTTGCCGACCCCTGCCCCAGAGCAACAATGAGAGCGTCACTGCCAACTACTGTTGTTGATGTGCAATTACACTTAGTTCTAGTACAGTACGGCAAAAAAGCATGTTTCCCAGGGTCACACGCGCCCCCCCTGACATCACACCGCGCCCCCCCAGGGGGGCCCGCCCCACTATTTGAGAAGCACTGCTTTAAGTGAACCCACAAAAATGACTCTAACTTCAAGGCTGTGTCCAAATGTCCATGCCATTCCCTACTTAGGGCACTACTTAATGTGCAGTAAGTGAAAAAGTAGTGCACTCCAAATTTCCTATGATGCACCTTGAAAAGTAGTGAACATTGTGCGAGTCTGGAAAACAACGGTGTTCAGGAATTGGTGTTTAACTGGACGAGGTTGACAATATTTTCCAAATCAAAATCTGAGACACTCGGTTTGTGGTGGTTGGTAATAATAAAATTTTAAAACGAGTGCATAATTCTGGAAAATTGTTCAGCATATTCATGACATACATGTGAGTCAGTATAGTCACATTTTCTTTATGTTTTGGTTGGTATTTTTAAGTAGCTTCTCTCTATTTTACCTGAACAAATGACAATTTTTGACCAATTTGGTCCCTACAGTAAAGAGAGGCATACATTTTATTCCTCACCTTGAAAATTTCTTGTTTAAAACTGGGACAAATCAATGGTTCTGGATAAGTCCACTGGGACAGGGGACACAAGGCTCAAAACTGGGGCTGATCTGGTGACATCTGGTCACCATAAACTGGACACAGCCAGACTGAATGAAAGCAGATAAAAGCACTGGCTTATCTCACTGTAGATGCTGAATCTGAATAAAACACTCCTTAGCTTCAGCTGTTAAAAGCGGTAATTTCCACATCTCAGACAAAAAGCAAATAATCCAGTCGGTTTACGTGAAATCCAGCGTGACGGAAACTGAATGATTATTATTAGAAAAGTTTTTGAACGTTAATGTGAGCCCCCCCCCCCCCCCCCCCCCCCCCGGATAAAAGTTGCGAAATGTGTAAACTGAGCATTTGCGATCCTTTTCCACATTTGAAAAGCCAGAGTCAGGTGACCCGATTGAGGTGAGTTGGGTGTCCGAATCGCTCCATGAATGAGTCCGTTGTAGAGGACGCTAAAGAGTGTGGGGCTATGTGGTGAATAAGGGGTTAGGGACTAAGGTGGACATTGGACGCTTCTTGGTTGGTGTAAAAGCATGTTATATTTACAACAGGTAGAATCCCACCAAATGGCATGAAGTATTCACTTTCTGAGGTTTTTGAACGTTAATGTGAGCTCCCCTACCCAGGCTCGGATGTCCTTTATCTGAGCCTCCAAACCTCTGAAACAGCAGTGGTTTAATTTTATTTTCTGTGGAAATGTGTTTTTTTTAATGGAAAGTGTCTCATATCTTCTTTCGCTCTTAAAACACGGAAGTGGGTGACAACACACCGCTAAACCAGGAAACAGCGGCGTATTTGGCCACACCCCCACCCGCTGCACTGGCCTGTCTCTGTCCTCCTCATTTGCATTCAAGCAACAACGCCCAGAATAAAGCGTTTCAGAGACATATTTATGACTCTGACTGTGTTCATGGGGCTCTCTCATGCACTGAGTGTTGATTTTGAAGAAGGATTCATTTACAGTATTAGGGAACCATTAAGCCGCCATATAAAAGCATCAAGTAGGGATCTTTAAGCTAACTCTGACTTTAAGTAAACCCACAAAAAACTACTATAGCTTCCTGTTTTTGTGTCTGAACTGTAGTATTCCGAATCCTGGCGTGTGATTGGTGGAGGTTTGACGACTTCGTAATAACTCCTTATGGTTGCCTGAGGACACTTCCTTCCCCATGATTAACTTCTTACCCTGAAGTAAAGTGGTCGTAAAGTGTGGGGAACGTCAGGTGTGTGTGTGTGTGTATGTGCGTGTGTGTATGTGTGTGTGTGCATGTGTATGGGTGTGTGTGTGTATGGGTGCGCGCGTGTGTGTGCACGCGTGTGTGTGTGTGTGCGCGTGTGTGTATGTGTGTATGTGTGTGCATGTATGTGTGTGCGTGTGTGTGTGTGTGTGTGTATGTGTGTGTGTATGTGCGTGTGTGTGCGCGCGCGTATGTGTATGTGTGTGTGTATGTGTGTATGCGCGTGTGTGTGCATGTGTGTGTGCGCGCGTGTGTGTATGTGTGTGTGTATGTGTGTGTGCGCGTGTGTGTGCGCGTGTGTTTGTGTGTGTGCGTGTGTGTATGTGCGTGTGTGTGCATGTGTGTGTGTGTGCGCGCATGTGTGTGTGTGCGCGCGCGCGTGTGTGTGCGTGCGTGTGTGTTCGTGTGTGTGTGTGTGTGTGTGTGTGTGTGTGTGTGTGTGTGTGTGCGTGTGCGTGTGCGTGTGTGTGCGCGTGTGCGTGTGTGTGCGTGCGTGTGTGTGCGTGTGTGTGTGTGTGTGTGTATGTGTATGTATGTGTGTGTGTATGTGCGTGTGTGTGTGTGTGCGTGCGTGCGTGTATGTGCGTGTGTGTGTGTGTGTGTGAGACCCATAGATCAAACTGAAAGAGCAGGAAAATGTTCCAAACATAAAGTTAATTATGAGATTATGACATTAGTGTGACATGAGTTTGAATAGAATGTGTTTTTAACTTAAAGCCACAGTATGTAACTTTTTAGCCAAAAAATAGAAAAAGAAAAAAAAAAGATGTTTTATTGTGCAGTGTGTAGTTCTGTGTTATGTCACATAGTTCTTGGATTTGCAGAGGGCACTGAAGGCAGCACAAATTCAGATTTGGGTGTTTAGTTTTTACCACAAAGCTGCAAATGTTCCTAGTTTGCACTAAAGTTGCCAAAAATGGCTAATGCTGTTAAAACACTGACTCTTACCTGTGTGGCCTGTTTGTTTCCATGGAAATGTGGTTCTTTTGGCGATTGTATTCCACAGTATGGCATTAAATGTATCTCCATGGACCGTGTAATACCAAATACCAAATACTGAAAAGAAACACCTGTGTGTCTTACTCCTCTGTGCTGTTTGGTAGGCTGATAATAATAATTATAATTTCTAACTTTATTTTTTATTATTATTTTTTTTTAACAGTTCAAAATAGTTACTCTCATTCATATTTGAACTCACACATTTATTTTATTTATTCTTTATTTAATAGGGACATGAACATCTGCAGCATTGCAGTGTAAATATGCCAGATTAAAGCAAGAATGTTAATTTCCATCTGTAGTCCCTGGGCAGGTGACACCAACAAAAACAATCAAAACAATGACAGCTGACAATAACACCAACATTAAAACATTAAACATTAAACATTAAAACATTAAACATTAATCATTAAAACATTAAACATTGAAAGTGTCCACCAGTCTGGTTTTACTTTAGTTGCTGTTTCAAGTGTGATTTAAATTGTCCAGTGTTGGAGTCTCTGTTATTGATGATGGGAGAGAGTTCCAGAACTTAGAGCCTCTGACTGAGAGCACAGTTTGATAAGATAAGATAAGATAAGACTTTATTGATCTCACACAGGAGAAATTTACTTGTCACAGTAGCTCCAGGCAGGGACAGTTTGAACAAGAAAGACAAGTGCATGCAGCAAAAATGACATAAAGATAGGTAATAATAATAAAATAAGTAGTAAATGGAATAATAATAATAATAGTAATAATAATAATGAAAACAGTGACAGCGAGAGTATTGAAAAAAAACAAACAATACTTGCACGTTGGAAAAACGATATTGCACGATAGGTCTGTGTGGACCTCACAGTTCCCCCGGGGTCTGTGTGGACCTCACAGTTCCCCATCCCACTGACAGTCTTTGTTTTGATAAAATCCTACAGCGGAGGAGGAGCAAGTCCGTGTAAAACTTTATATATAAAACAACCATATTTAAAATGTGCAAAATTATTAAAACTGAGTAAGTTGTACTTCTCTAAAGTTGTGCAGTGGTGGACTGATGGTTTCTTGTCTAATATTTTCACAGCTTTTTAAAAAAGTGATTCAGCTGGTTTGAGTGTTGTGCCCATGTGGTTATGCAGATCTCTATATGAGATAGAATCATAGAGTGTAAAAACATTTGTGCCGCATAAAGGATCTTATCTAAAATTCACTAAGTTAAAATGAACAGTTTTTGTGAGGCGCTTAATGCGTTTCTTAAATGTCGATGTCGGGTCCAGCGTCAGTCCAGGTATTTAAACTCTTTGACGAGGCTGAGTTCCACCCCGTCCAGAAAGACACTGGACCGCTGTAGCTCAGTTGGGTTTTTACTGAACATCATGCAGACCGTTTTCGTTGTGTTGAGTTGTAGGCATGAGTTCTTGACCCATGTCATGGCTGATGTTCACTTTTCTGAAGCTTCTTGTACAGTTCTGGCATGTGTAAAGATGACAGCATCATCAGCAAACAGCTGGACATTGACATTTGGACAAAATTCTGGGAAATCATTAATATATATACTAAATAAAATTGGTCCTAAAATACTACCTTGGGGGACCCCTGTTGGACAGTGAAGGTAGGGCGATTTAAAACCAGACAGGGAGACACATTGTTTGTGGGACAAGTAAGACTCAAACCAGAGCAAAGCCTCTTGAGAAAGATTAAAATGGGATAATTTAGTTAAAAGAATCTGGTGATTTACCGTGTCAAAAGCCTTCTTAAAATCTATGAATACTGCATCTACAAATGCATGTTTGTCAAGAAGACTTTTGACATTTTCAACAAAAAAATCAGTTTGCAGACTCTGGAGTGGTGACTGCGAAAACCGAACTGCACTGGATGCAAAGGTGTAGTGTTTGTGGAGAGATGTTGGTTTAATTGTTCAGCCACCCATCTCTCAGCAATTTTGGAGATGGCAGGGAGGATACTGATGGGGCGATAATTAGCCATCTCAGTTTTACTGCCACTTTAAAAAAAGAGACAAACCAACGCCATCTTCCAAGCTGAAGGCACAACACTTTGTCTGAAGGACAGATTCAACAGATGTTTCACTGGTGTAATTAATGCATCTTTGTACAGTTTAGTGTAAGTGTGTTTGTCCAGTCCATGTGCATCTTTTGCTTTGGAGAAATTAAGAGAATTAATAATTCGGAGCACATCTGCATCTGATATTTCTTTAATTTTAAAAACTGAGTCACTAGAACTCACAGAGGGATACTTGGGAGTTTCTGTTGGTGCAAACTGCTGGGTTCTCCTCTTCTCTCTCCTCTCTTTCTCTTTCCTAGCTCTCTGTCCCTTCTCTCTCTCTCTGTGTGTCTCTTCTCTTTCTCTTTTTCTCTCTTTCTTATGTCTCTCTCCCTCTTCTCTCTCTCTTCTCTTTCTTTCTCTCCTGCCTCTTTCTCTCCTCTCTTTCTCTTTCCTAGCTCTCTGTCTCTTCTCTGTCTCTTTTCTCTCTCTCTCTCTCTCTCTCTCTCTCTCTCTCTCTGTCTGTCTCTTCTCTTTTTCTCTCTCTTTCTTACTTATGTCTCTCTCCCTCTTCTCTCTCTCTTCTCTCTCCTCTCTTTCTCTTCCCTAGCTCCCTGGCTCTCTTTTCTCTCTCTCTCTCTCCCTCTTCTCTCTCTTTTTTTTTCTCTTCCCTCTTTCTCTCCGCTTTCTCTTTTGTAGCTCTCTGTCTCTTCTCTTTCTCTTTTTCTCTCTCTTTCTTACTTATGTCTCTCACCCTCTTCTCTCTCTCTTCTCTCTCCTCTCTTTCTCTTTCCTAGCTCCCTGTCTCTTTTTCTCTCTCTCTCTCCCCCTCTTCGCTCTTTTTCTTTCTCTCCTCCCTCTTTCTCTCCGCTTTCTCTTTCCTAGCTCTCTCTCTCTTCACTTTCTCTTTTTCTCTCTCTTTCTTACTTATGTCTCTCACCCTCTTCTCTCTCTCTTCTCTCTCCTCTCTTTCTCTTTCCTAGCTCCCTGTCTCTTTTTTTCTCTCTCTCTCTCCCTCTTCTCTCTCTCTTTCTTTCTCTCCTCCCTCTTTCTCTCCTCTATTTCTCTTTCCTAGCTCTCTGTCTCTTCTCTGTCTCTTTTCTCTGTCTCTCTCTCTCTCTCCCTCTTCTCTCTCTGTTCTCTTTCTTTCTCTCCTCCCTCTTTCTCTCCTCTATTTCTCTTTCCTAGCTCTCTGTCTCTTCTCTCTCTCTCTCTCTCCCTCTTCTCTCTCTCTTCCCTCTCTTTCTCTCCTCTCTTTCTCTTTCCTAGCTCTCTGTCTCTTCTCTGTCTCTTTTCTCTCTCTCTCTCTCTCTCGCTCTCTCTCTCTCTCTCCCTCTTCCCTCTCTTTCTCTCCTCCCTCTTTCTGTCCCTCAGTGCTTGTGTTGCTTGTTTGTATTTGAGTGTTTAGCAGTGGTCAGAGCAGTGTGTGGAGAGGAGAGAGGTGGAGGAGAAGGGTGGAGAGATGGAGAGGATGATGGATGAGTCTGTATCAGAGGATTTACTAAAACACAAACACGCCTGAGCGATGAGCTGTGAGAGGAAGAGAGAAGAGAGACTGAACCTTTACTTTCTCATCAGTTTTGAAAGAGAGAGAGAAAGAGTGGGAAGGAGGAGGAGAGGAGAGAGGAGATAGGAGATAGGGAGAGGGGGAAGATGGTGATGCCACACACAGTTAGGGTGAGCACCAAAGTTTTTTTTCAGATATCTAGAATGCATTTTGGTATTACACTCATACACGCAGCCAGTCAAAAGTTTGGACACATGTTTTAATGTATTTTTCTTCTTTATTTCCATCATTATTTCCATCATATAATATCAAGTATTGTATCAAGGACTGACTTAAAACTAGGGATGTAACAATAACCGAGATATCATAATATCATTTTGTCAGAAGTCTCACAATAATATCGTGGACTGTCACAATATATCAAATTAAATTAATTGTTGTGGTGCAGCAATAGTTAAAAAGCAAAACAAAGAACTACATAGACCATGATGCTTTGCTCTATTTAAGTGCAGACTAGATTAAATAAATGTTCTTTGGTTTATGACAAAACCAAAGTCTTGTCTTCTCTTGGATATCGTTACATCCCTACCTAAAACCCTGAGAATTTAAACTAATCTGAGTTGACCAACCCGGGCTTATCTCAGGTTCAGTTCTCGCTCTTGCTCCTTCCTCTCTCTTTCTCTCTTTACCACTGTTTTCAATCATTTTAGATCAATAATGTGATTTAAAATGTCTAAAATATATAATACTGTGTATTAGGGCTGGGCGATATGGAGCAAAAAATATATTTCTATATATTTTCATATATCTCGATGTACGATATATCTCGATATCTGTACAGGAAAATCCGCCCCCCCCCACTTATTGAAGTGCAAAGAGGTTGGCAGGTCATGTAGGAACAAAGTGCTTCTCCAACATTAAAATCCCTGTATAGAAAAAATATAATTTAACTGTAAAATAAAGGAAGAAATAATATATGTTGCCTCATTTTTATTCAAAAATAAAACAACTCAACTCGAGCTCATCTTTGCATTAACACTCTTAACCATAGGATAACCATGAGCTCCTTTAGCAGAGGAAGCTCGGGAGGTTCCTTATTTTAATAGATCCATGTTCCTTATTTTAATAGATCCATGTTCCTTATTTTAATAGGTCCATGTTCCTTATTTTAATAGATCCATGTTCCTTATTTTAATAGATCCATGTTCCTTATTTTAATAGATCCGTGTTTCTTATTTTAATAGATCCATGTTCCTTATTTTAATAGATCCATGTTCCTTATTTTAATAGGTCCATGTTCCTTATTTTAATAGATCCATGTTCCTTATTTTAATAGATCCATGTTCCTTATTTTAATAGGTCCATGTTCCTTATTTTAATAGATCCATGTTCCTTATTTTAATAGATCCATGTTCCTTATTTTAATAGGTCCATGTTCCTTATTTTAATAGATCCATATTCCTTATTTTAATAGATCCATGTTCCTTATTTTAATAGATCCATGTTCCTTATTTTAATAGATCCATGTTCCTCACCAGTGGTCAGGAGTATCCCACAGGCCACTGCATGGCTCATACCAAACGTTTCCAAATACGATTGTACAAGTTTTACCCTGCAGCAGATGAATTTAAAACCTTCTGCATAAATAAACTTTACATTACTAAACTTTACAACATATAAACCATGACTACTATAGAGCCACTTCAGCCTGTCTGAGATTATAATGTGTTTAATGAGATTATAATGTATTTAATGAGATTATAATGTGTTTAATGAGATCATAATGTGTTTAATGACGCTTTGCGCACATTGTTCACATTTTATAGAAACGAAACTTGAACACCACATGGCTCATTTGCATAAAATATACCGCTGATGCAGTCAGCCGCTGTCAGACTAAAGGATGCGACTCAGTGGAATATGTGTGTTCTCTCTGTGACAGAGGATGTGTGTTCTCTCTGTGACAGAGGATGTGTGTTCTCTCTGTGACAGAGGATGTGTGTTCTCTCTGTGACAGAGGATGTGTGTTCTCTCTGTGACAGAGGATGTGTGTTCTCTCTGTGACAGAGGGTGTGTGTTCTCTCTGTGACAGAGGATGTGTGTTCTCTCTGTGACAGAGGATGTGTGTTCTCTCTGTGACAGAGGGTGTGTGTTCTCCCTGTGACAGAGGGTGTGTGTTCTCTCTGTGACAGAGGGTGTGTGTTCTCTCTGTGACAGAGGATGTGTGTTCTCTCTGTGACAGAGGATGTGTGTTCTCTCTGTGACAGAGGATGTGTGTTCTCTCTGTGACAGAGGATGTGCTGCTGATGGTGAATCTGTAAATGGTGCAAAATGTTCATGGTTCTAGAAGCTTTGGTTCGCACCAACTTTGGGCATTCACGGTAGTAGACATCTGTGTGCTGTTCGTCTGACGCCTTAAAACGGCAGTTTTAAGGTGTCAGTTTTGGTGCAGTGCTCCAATGAGCACAGGCCACTGAAAACCACACGCCTCACCATCTTGGTTTCATCTTCCAGATTTGATTATATAGTTCTATGGCAGACTTAAGATCATTATATTTAAGATTATACTAAAAGTTTTACAATTTCATTCCCAGTTTGGCCTTTTTTTGTTGTTGCTTTTGTTGAAAATTTTACTTCCTGGTTGGAAATCATGACGTCATGCTAAGCAATTCCAAAACTGTTACCTAGCAACCATGGTAGTACACTAGGGCAAAACTTCTAATGTACACAGATATTATGTGACAAATTGAAATATAAGAAAACACCTTTATTTTTTTCTGATACTGAATCAGAAAATCATTATCAGAGATACTGGAACATTTCAGGCAAAGCAGTAATATCTCCATGGAGACAATTAGGTGAAATGTTGCATAGTGCGCCTTTAGAGCACCATGTCTAATCCAATGTGTAAATCTCTAACAAATAGAAAAGCACAGGTGTTTGTGAATGTTTTCCAGCCCTATAGAGTAATATAAGCTCCAGTGACATACAGTATGAAGGCATTACATTCACCGTAAGATGCAGAATCGGAATCTTGTATTCTCACGTTAACCTCTTGGTCTGTGCGGCTAATGAAGCTTTAATACATATGAGTGTTTATTCCATGGGACCGGCCCTCGTCTCGTCTTTTTATTCATGTGAGTTAAAAAATGCATGTGAAACTCCAAACCCCGCTCATTTTTCCAGCTCTCGTCATGACCCTGTGTTGTGAATATGATTATTTGATTGCATAACATTAAAAACAAACATAGGCACAGATTTTTTATGCCAGGCAGCGAGCATTGGCGAGGGTCCACCGGAGACGCCAGCCAAGATCCTGTCAGTGTATTTAAAGGCAGCGCAGCTTACGGTGCGAGGAGATCCACACAAACACTGGGCTCTATGAATTACTCATGTGAAGGCTTTATTTTTACATCACATAAGGAGAGGAGGGGTGTGATGGAGAAGGAGGAGGAGAGGAAAGAGGCAGAGAAGGAGAGAGGGGTTGAATTAAACTTTACCCTAGACTGTATAAAGACATGGATTAAGTGAGTGTGATGCCACCACAGCATTCAGCTCACTGTGGACAGCAGTAATGGGGCAGATTTGAAGCCCCTTCTGCTTTGGCAGGCGGTGGGCGCATAGCAACACTGTCAATCAAACCTGTTGCTAACGCTATCAGGAGTGACCCCAACAAAAGGAGCCTGATTTGTCTGTTATTAAAGGAGAATTAACATTTTTTACAATCTGAGCCTTATTTTGGTAATAAAACAAGTTGTTTTACTCACCCATAGCACTTTGGTGTCATATGGAGCACTTCCAGAGATGTTTTAGATTAGCGATAGCCGTAGCGCTAATATATGCCCCGAGCGGTCTCCAAATAACACAAACTTTAGCACTTTTCAAATCATAGAAGCTCGATGTCTTAGTCTACACTTTCGTTTGAGTCAAAAGTGGCCTGTAATCCGAGATTTATCCATAATTTCGAGTAGATGAGGAGGACAGTGCGCATGTGCCGAGTCACAGCTTATTTCACTCTCAGCTCCCGGGAGCCAAAAACATGAAACGCAAAGCTGTAAATTATGGATAAATCTCGGATTAGAGGCCACTTTTGACTCAAACGAAAGTGTAGACTAAGACATTGAGCTTCTATGATTTGAAAAGTGCTACAGTTTGTGTTATTTGGAGACCGCTCGGGGCATATATTACATGCCCCGAGAACGCTAATCACTAATCGCTAATCGCTAATCTAAAACATCTCTGGAAGTGCTCCATATGACACCAAAAGTGCTATGGGTGAGTAAAACAACTTGTTTTATTACCGAAATAAGGCTCAGATTGTAAAAAACGTTAATTCTCCTTTAATGATCATATCTTTTTTATGGACAAAATAGCAAAATAAAACACCAGGACAGTGAGTCAATGGAGCCAGAAGCCCATGTTCACTTCCTACTTGGAACGCGACAGCTAGCAGCTTAGCTCTGTCTATTTATATATATATATGGTCTATGTGCTGTACCTGATTTTTACGGTCTTAAAACACAACTAGTTCATTTGAAACAGTTTGCAGTGTTATTCCTCAAGTTCTTCCTCACTTACCTTATTCAGAGCATCCTAATTATTCACTGTGATGTGTTTTTAAGAACTTTTCACAACTCTCAGAGACCAGAGTGAAGAATTCCTCTCAGGGTAACAATAACAAGCATGCTAATGTGCACTTCCTCATTATAATTATAACACAGCGCTGGAGAAGGACAGATGTGGGTTTTCTCACAGCCGATGCAGACACCAATAGACACCGACTGACAATATTTTTGAGCTGATATACGAGGCAGATCTTTATTATTCTCCTTAAATTATGCAGTTTAAATTTACAAATAAGCAAACTGTGTAGTTACATTTTGTACAGTGTTCTCTTCTTGTTAAAGTTAATATAAAACTTTCTGTGTGTTTTTATGCAGCAGATTGACCAAAACTAAATATCGGCCTGTGCTGGAGCTGATATCAGATTATGCTAAAAAGTCAAGGTATCGGCCCAATATTATCTCTATATCTCTATACAGCACTTTATAATCAGATACAGTAGACTTATTTTACTTCACGAGCTGCTCAGACCATATACAGTATCTATTCTGGGGCAAGACACATTTTATTCAAATACATGGGGGAAATCTGGTACAGGGCCTTTAATGGTCCTATACTGGAACAGTTCAAGTATAGAAAATACTGTTATAATGAATTAAAAAGTATTCTGAAAAGAGGTTGTGATGCCTGACAGGCCCTTGGAAAGTACTTTACTTTACTATGCTATACTATACTATACTATACTATACTATACTATACTATGCTATGCTATGCTATGCTATGCTATGCTATGCTATGCTATGCTATACTATACTATACTATACTATACTATACTATACTATACTATACATTACTATACTATACTATACTATACTATACTATAATACTATGGTCTGGGTTCGATCCCCGGGTCGCCCGAGCCTTTCTGTGTGGAGTTTGCATGTTCTCCCCGTGTCTGGGTGGGTTTCCTCCGGGCACTCCGGTTTCCCCCACCAACCCAAAACATGCACCATAGGTACTGCAGCTTAGGTCCTGACCAAGCCGAAGCAAGAAGATCATGGAGATGGTCCCCGGGCGCAGTAATGTGCTGCTCACTGCTCCTAATATATGTATATATATATAGGATGGGTTAAAATGCAGAGAAGAATTTCTCCAGTGTGAGATCAATAAAGTTCACTTCTTCTACTATACTATACTATACTTTACTTTACTTTACTATACTATACTATACTTTACTATACTTTACTATACTATACTATACTATACATTACTATACATTACTATACTATACTATACTATACTATACTATACATTACTATACTTTACTATACTATACTTTACTATACTATACTATACTTTACTATACTTTACTATACTATACTTTACTATACTATACTTTACTATACTTTACTATACTATACTATACATTGCTATACTATACTTTACTATACTATACTATACTTTACTATACTTTACTATACTATACTATACATTGCTATACTATACTTTACTATACTATACTTTACTATACTTTACTATACTATACATTGCTATACTATACTTTACTATACTATACTATACTTTACTATACTTTACTATACTATACTTTACTATACTATACATTACATTACTATACTATACTATACTATACATTACTATACTATACTATACTATACTATACTATACTATACATTACTATACTATACATTACTATACTATACTATACTATACTATACTATACATTTCAGTCATATCACCTTGAGAAGGCCCAATCTCCTCTGATCTCTGAAGGTAAGCAGGGCTAGGTCTGCTCAGGACTTGGATGGGAAACCTCTGGGAATCTGAGGTGCTGCAGTGGAGCAGCAGCTGTAATACTAGTGTAAAGGCTGTCATTGTGTCCTTAGGCAAGACATGTCACCCACCTTCCCTACTTTGAAGGTGATGCGTGAGTGTTATGATGGTGCAGACTGGGAGTCTCCCTTCAGTCAGTCTACAAAAATGGTAAAGTGTCTTTGAATGCCTGTAAAAGCATTATATAAGACTAGGGGGCAGTGTCATCACAACTCAACAGAGTGAGTTTATTACTATTGGTATTTAGGAACATAATGCTGTTTTGTTATTTTGGATAATAATTATTGCAAGTGTGAGCAAGGAAAAAGTACGATCTAATAGGGCTGGGCGATATGGAGCAAAAAATATATATCGATATATTTTCTCATATCTTGATATACGATATATATCTCACTATCTGTACAGGAAAAATAACCCTTCAAAAACTACTGCAAAAACAAATAATTTAACTGTAAAATAAAGGAAGAAATAATACATGTTGCCTTGCATTAACACTAACCAGAGGATAACCATGAGCTCCTTTAGCAGAGGAAGCTCAGGAGGTTCCTTATTTTAATAGATCCATGTTCCTTATTTTAATAGATCCATGTTCCTTATTTTAATAGATCCATGTTCCTTATTTTAATAGATCCATGCTCCTTATTTTAATAGATCCATGTTCCTTATTTTAATAGATCCATGTTCCTTATTTTTAATAGATCTATGTTCCTTATTTTAATAGATCCATGTTCCCTATTTTAATAGATCCATGTTCCTTATTTTAATAGATCCATGTTCCTTATTTTAATAGATCCATGTTCCTTATTTTAATAGATCCATGTTCCTTATTTTTAATAGATCTATGTTCCTTATTTTAATAGATCCATGTTCCTTATTTTAATAAATCCATGTTCCTTATTTTTAATAGATCCATGTTCCTTATTTTAATATATCCATGTTCCTTATTTTAATAGATCCATGTTCCTTATTTTAATAGATCCATGTTCCTTATTTTAATAGATCCATGTTCCTTATTTTAATAGATCCATTTTCCTTATTTTAATAGATCCATGTTCCTTATTTTAAGATCCATGTTCCTTATTTTAATAGATCCATGTTCCTTATTTTAATAGATCCATGTTCCTTATTTTAATAGATCCGTGTTCCTTATTTTAATAGATCCATGTTCCTTATTTTAATAGATCCATGTTCCTTATTTTAATAGATCCATGTTCCTTATTTTAATAGATCCATGTTCCTTATTTTAATAGATCCATTTTCCTTATTTTAATAGATCCATGGTCCTTATTTTAAGATCCATGTTCCTTATTTTAATAGATCCATGTTCCTTATTTTAATAGATCCATGTTCCTTATTTTAATAGATCCATGTTCCTTATTTTAATAGATCCGTGTTCCTTATTTTAATAGATCCATGTTCCTTATTTTAATAGATCCATGTTCCTTATTTTAATAGATCCATGTTCCTTATTTTAATAGATCCATGTTCCTTATTTTAATAGATCCATGTTCCTTATATTAATAGATCCATGTTCCTTATTTTAATAGATCCGTTTTCCTTATTTTAATAGATCCGTGTTCCTTATTTTAATAGATCCATGTTCCTTATTTTAATAGATCCATGTTCCTCACCAGTGGTCAGGAGCTCTGATGTTTCCCACTGCGCAGATCAAACCAAACGTTTCCAAATATGATTGTACAAGTTTTACCCTGATGAATTTAAAATCTTCTGCATAAATAAACTTTACATTACTAAACTTTACAACATATAAACCATTCCAGAGCACAGAGAAGGCCAACAAGCAAAGAGGCGAAATCCAAATTAAATATAAACATATCGATATATACGATATGTTAAAATCCCCAACCCTACTGTCTAACTAAAGTACTGAAAACTGTGTATTGTTTATGTACCTTTAAAGTACTTAAAGCGAGAGCAGAGAAAAAAGGAAAGGAGCAGAGAGGAGAGGAAGGCAAGCAGAAAAGAAGGAGCAAGGGACAAACAGAATGAGTCAAGGAGAGAGGGAGAAAGCAGGAGATAAGAGAAGTAAAAAGAGAAGGGGAGGAGCCTGTTGTTGTGCATCTGGGAGCCTCATGCTTGTAAAGAGAGCATCCCTTTTATGGAGGGGAATTCTTCAGCCCCATCGCCATGGAAACAGCAGGGACATATTATGGGATTTCACTGCAGCGGTCTGCACTTTAATAAAGACGAGACAGTGTGATTAAGTGGATATAATTTTGGGTTATGGGTTTGAATTGTCTGAGCGTACCAGCCTGAGGCTCGTGGGCTGGAAAAGTCTGAATCACTTATGGGAGAAAATAAAGAAGTGATACAGAAACAAATACAAGATTTGATAATAATTTTGTCCATCCAATTTCTTGCGCTTTATCTGGGGCTGGGTCGCGAGGGCAGCAGTCTGAGAGGGAGGCCTCGACTCTCCACACACCTCCTCACCTCCTCCAGCTCTTCTGGGGGATCCCGAGTCGTTCCCAGGCCAGCCCAGAGACATAGTCCCTCCAGCGTGTCTTGGGTCTTCCCCAGGGCCTCCTCTTCCTCTCTAGCCCCTTTAGCTGGCTCCTCTCGACGTGGAGGAGCAGCAGCTCTACTCTGAGCTCCTCCCGTGAGCAGCTCGATCCGCGATCTCGTCCTTTCGGTCATTACCCAAAGCTCATAACCATAAGTGAGGAGAGGAACGTAGATTGAGGGTAAAACGAGAGCTCTGCCTTTTGGCTCAGCTCCCTCTTCATCACAACAGTCCAGTACAGCGACCGCATCACTGCCGACGCTGCACCGATCCGCCACCTTTTCCAGTCGAGAACCACGGCCTCAGATATGGAGGAGCCACTTCACACTTGGCTGCAAACCGCCCCAGTACACGCTGCAGGTCCTGGGATGATCAGATTCTCCAGGAATTCGCGATGTTGCGATTTGCAACTTCAACGCAACTTCAGCCAATCCCCGTGAATTCAGGGCGGTGTTGCAATTTTGACCAATCACCGCAACTTTCCCGCAATTTTTACTAATTTTGACCAATCATCGGCGACGTATTGAATGCCGACCAACTTCCTTCTGCCTTACTTCCGTGTGACAAAACGAAACTGCGGCCGTGTCCCCAGTTCCCAGAGCGCACAGCTCGGAGCGCGGCCCGAAAGGGGCTCAGACTGCAGTCAAGGAGGTGCACACTTGCTCAGCCCCGACTGCAGTCCGCGGGCCGCTTAACGTGTGCGGTCTTCGGACCGCGTGTTAACTGCGCATGGGACAAAAAAGAAGTGGGACAGCAGTCGTCGCACCGGTGTGAAATGTC
The DNA here is from genome assembly GCA_036785185.1 of Paratrypauchen microcephalus. Lineage (NCBI taxonomy): Eukaryota > Metazoa > Chordata > Actinopteri > Gobiiformes > Gobiidae > Paratrypauchen > Paratrypauchen microcephalus. Next base: position 1,965,916 of record JAVJIX010000144.1, on the reverse strand, counting down.
GAAATGTGTGACGCACATGCCCTTCGGGCCACTCCTAGTAGTAATTTATTTTCGATGTTGGTAAGGTTGTTTTAGGACCATATCTGTGATCTCTGTGTCTTTGTATTATTCTTTGTCAGTAATAACTCAGTATTCAAAATATTACTCAATTTTAATTACAAAAAGGGAAAATCGCAACTATTTATCGCAACTTTCACTTCCTCCCGCAACAAAATCGCAACAAAAACCTTAAAAGCACCGCAACTTTCATCGCAACTTTTTGGAAAAGCTCCCACAAATTCAGGCATTTTAGCCCGAAACAATCACAAAAAATGCCCACGAAATCCTGGGGGGTCTGGATGATGAAGCCATCAGGACATCATCATCTCCAAACATCAGAGATCAGATCTGGTGGTCCTCACACCGGACACACAACACTTCAAACTCTATTTTGACAATCAAGAATTGACTCAATGCAGATTTTGAGACCAAAAGGATCATTTTAAAAGCTCTTTTTTGGACAATAATTTAATATTTTAATTTTCAAGACTAAATAATATTATTTATCCTCATACCATAAATTCCTTTACCTTTACTGAACTAAAGGTAAAGGAGCTGTTAACTTGAAAACTACCACTTCATGACATCACAACACAGAGCATTTTGAGATTTGGAGATGTAGACAGACTAAAAACACAACTCCAGGTGTGTTTTGGAGGAGGAAACACCATGACAATACAGCTTAAAGTTCACAAGAGTCACTTTTGTGTGATATAGGAGCCTTAAATACATCCTGTACTGTTTATAAAGTTGCATTATTTTGTGTTTTTTCTCAGTTACCTCCCTTGGTTTGAAATTTTCTACAAGCTGCTGAACACACTGGCGGACTACCTTACAAAACAACAGGTACGGAAACTCTTTTCATCCACTTTTACTA